>JAFIDM010000002.1:13314647-13423477 GCA_023159025.1 Thereuonema tuberculata
AAATAAATAAATAAATAAATAAATAAATAAATAAATAAATAAATAAATAAATAAAATGAAGTAATTTAAAAGATAACGATATCAAATATATAATGAAAATAAAAATTCACAAATACAATCAATATACAAAAATTACAAAGCTTTTAAGAAAACCGATTAGTTTATTTTTTCTTCCTTTCTACAGTCTTTCTGAAATCTGCAATCAGCAAATTAAACTAACTACCTGGAGAATTCTGAGTTTGAAAGACACAGTTATTAAAATTATGGAGATTATTTTGCAGCAATTATAATATTTTGCTAAAATAATACATTCCTATTTTCAGTTCTTTCCTGTAATTTCGACGTTCCGGAACATAACTTTTTTTTTTTAAGAAATTGAAATAAACAAATAAATAAATAAATTCTTTTCATTAATATTATTTATCCTGAATTAATGAATGTTTCTTTTATTAAACCCGAATGATTGATTGGGGTGGGGGAAGATTAAAACGCAATTTTAATTCCAAATAGGTTTTTCCAATCGACAATTTAACTCACAACGTACATATCTGAGATAGCTGAAATTCTAGAGATAGGTGGTGTAGTTTATTCAAGATTACTTTTGATTTTGGTACACATTCGACTAAATGCCTAACTAATAATAACTAATGATAACAGGAAAAATAATGCCTATATAACCATGTTACTGCGCAATAACGCAAAGGTTCAGAATTCACAATTTCTTTTAACTTATTTTCTTTAATCAACTATATTTCGTTTTCCTAAACGGAAAACTTCTTCAGGTTATACATTTTAAGAAATATCTTTCCCTTTCCTTTACAAAATTCGTTGTGATACAATTAAAATTACAAATAATCTTGTGCTGCAACTTGAAGCACGTACTGTATAATAATACAAATAATCTGTGCTACAATATGAAGCACGTACAACAATTTGAACTATATAGTCTACTGCAAAAACCTTTATTTATTTCTTTATACAATTTTGAAAAGTAAGTGATCTGGCATTTGGCTGGATCAAAAATTGTAAAAAAATATATATTTTAGAAGTTTATATACTGTAAAGGTTATTTTATATTAGAAAAATGAAATTTTAATGTTTGATAAATGTTATCAAATGTGATCTTTGAGTTTCAGAGAAAGAGGATCAAATGGGGCAGAAAATTACCAATATTTCCAATATTTGAAATAATTTTTCACATTTAGAAGTAAACTCCTTTATTTCCCTTCAAATTCTTTCTGTGGCAG
This sequence comes from Thereuonema tuberculata, assembly GCA_023159025.1. Lineage (NCBI taxonomy): Eukaryota > Metazoa > Arthropoda > Chilopoda > Scutigeromorpha > Scutigeridae > Thereuonema > Thereuonema tuberculata. The sequence continues at coordinate 13,315,895 of JAFIDM010000002.1, forward strand.
TAAACTATTACTAATCCCTGTGAAGGTGGATTACCCAATGACATCATTTACTGTACAATTTCCTTAGGTTGGTTGTAAATTCGATTGTAATTTGGGTGGAAATCTTGGGCAAATTGGTTGCTTCCCTGGAAAGATTTACGACCCGAGTTGAAATGAATGGAGAAAAGATTTCCGAGAAACAGCAAAGGAGGGAATAAATTAGAAGGAATGAAGAAGAAACAACAAATTATATTTCTCTTTGTCTTTTCTAAGCTAAAATGGAAATAAATGTAAGGTAAGAATAATACGAATGATAATAATATATTCTGTTAATAAGTTTTGTAATAAAGACACAGAAATCACTAAAAATTTAGTTTTGATAGCCAAAGTAAGTTGATCTTCGCATATAAAATTCTTGCATTATCAAATGGAGGGGTAAAAGACATCTCTGTTTTTAATGAAATAATAATCTACGTATATTAACATGGTTGTTTATCTGAAATATTATTGATTCATATTCAAGCACTAAATATTGTGAACTGTCTTCAAATAACGGGTTGGTTTTTTTTTTTTTTCTTTTTTAGGCGGAGGGAAGTGTCTTGTTTTTAATTGTGTTATTGTTCTGTCTGTAACTGCTAGGATATTTTGCTGTTTCCTATATTTAGTTTTCTACTCAATGGAAAATGAGAAAACCTTCATCTGAAAGTTAAACTCAAACCAACAATGAGACAAATGCTGCGCTTGTATTCGTCGGAAGAAAGTCTTTCTCTTTTTCTCTCGAGGCATTTTTCTTCCTTTTGCTGGAACTAATAAGTGACTTCTTCCGCAGGCAATGGAACGCTAAACCACAACAACGCGCCTTTTTCATTTCGCATATCAGGTAAATAAATACAAGAATCCACACAATAAATCGTTGCTATTCAACCGACGAAATTCGTGATAATCCTGGTTAAGTTTGTAATTAAACTTCAACTGATTTCAATACACAATTGCTGTATTCTTTTAAACGGACGAATTAGACCCTATAGATTGAAAAGAATGCAATAAATAAAACTTTGATCTTTATTAACAATAATTCGATGACCAATTCTGCTTTTAAACCGATACAGGCCAATTTTCCATCACAAGATCCAAAAAAGTTGTTAAAAAAAGGAAGAAAGCTAGTATCTATAAAATTCACACCATAAAGTTTGTGCTTTGATAGGTAATTAGTGTTGTTTATTGCGTTCAAAAAGTACAAAGAACTTTAGAATGCTGTCTGTTTTTTGACTCAATGTCTATTAAAATACTTAGGAAATGTTTAGATACAGTTCAGAGGGAGCATTTCATTTTGACCTTGAACTATCGTAGGATATATTGGAGTCATCAATCTTCCTTTTTAGAATGCAAACTAAGTTTCAGCTTACTAAGATAAATAGTGTTTCAGATACATATGTGAGGTTTCGAATTCCATTATTTTGTGACTTCGGCAGTGGATTCCTCTGATCAATTCATTCAAATTGTGTTTCTTTCAGTAAATGGTGGAAAGCGATTAGGAAATAATTTGGTTCATACTTCGTTCTCTAATAAACTCTCTTAATATTATAAAACTCTTTGATAACAAAACTTAATTCACATTCTAAACCGATCAGTGCTCGGATCTTAATCGAAATTCTTCTCCGTCTCTATTGGATCACATTTTTCTTTTTGAGGCACTGGGTCATTTTATTCCAATTTCTTCTTCAAGATATCAGTGTTTTTAAACTAAAGGCAATAAACATGACCTCTTTATGACCAGTGAATCGGGTTCTGGTTTTTGAATCTGTAAATTATTTTCAATTTTTTAATCCTCATCGTCCTCTACTGTAACTTGACTTTGCGTACATAATAATCATAATCTTTCTATGTAATTTCATGTATCCTCTGATGTTTCTTTTTCCTTTTCGTTTGTGAATTCCGTAGATATAATCCACGTGTTTCCAATGCAACGTCCGCAAGTTGTTTCGCTAAGCTAGTAAGCAATAAAAAAAAACCTTTCGTACCTACAAGTCCCACAGGTATTCGTAAATCAGTAGCTTCTATAATTTCGAAGCTATTTATATTCAAAAGAATAAAGAACTGACACATAAGATAAAAATATCTGAGCTTTCATCGGTGAGACTCTGGGACGGCCGTTTCGTCCTTTGCGAACTCGTCAGCCAGACCCACTCCCCGACGAAAGCTCAGATATTTTTATGTTACATGTCAGTTCTTTATTCTATTAATTACTTTGTGACACGTTAAACTTTATGTTTATTTAGATTAAGTTTCTTTTCCATATTCTAAGTAATTCAAAATAATCCTTTAACAAGAGGGAGATTGTTATTTCACACTTATAATTTATCAGATTTTTCTGCTGATCTTCATTTCCATTTCTAAGTGAATACGAATTCGTTTCTCAGGCTACTCCTGATTTAATACCACTATTGTAGTACATACAGTACACATTTTGACCTTTAAGTTTTAAAGCATATTCTACTCATATTTAGGATAATTTTCTTGAAATAGTGTTAGGGAAACCTGCTAGCGTCTTTTATTTATAAAGGAAAAGAAAACAGCACTTGAATAAGAAATTAAGAAGAGATTGCCTTTCTGATTTTAGATTATGGGGAGGAGTTGGGAACGACCGTTTCGTCCTTCAACGGACTCATCAGCCCAACCCAGCCTCAACCCTAACCAAATCAGAAAGGTAAGCTCTTCTTGGTGAAAACCACTGTCAGCCTGGCAGTGGTCCCACTGACAATGAAGAACAAGAAAACAAATTGCTGCGTCGTCCGACGCCAGCAACACCTTTTCCTACAAACTGAGTAGGCAAAAAGGATTTAATAATAGAGTCGAAGATTCAAAACAAGACATAATAATATTAAAAATAAGCTTAACGTGCCGTGAAATAAGTTATAAAGGAAAAGAAAACAGCACTAAAACAATACCAAGAAGAGCTTGCCTTTCTGATTTGGTTAGGGTTGAGGCTGGGTTGGGCTGATGAGTCCGTTGAAGGACGAAACGGCCGTTCCCAACTCCTCCCCATAATCTAAAATCAGAAAGGCAATCTCTTCTTAATTTCTTATTCAAGTGCTGTTTTCTTTTCCTTTATAACTTATTTCACGGCACGTTAAGCTTATTTTTAATATTATTACGTCTTTTATTTATTTATTTTTTTTGGTTACACTTTGATTTGTTTAATCCTTAGACAATTGCATGAGTCGAATGTTTTAGGTAAGAGAAAATCCGATCCAGGTTCCTAATTATGAAATATTAAACTAAAGTTTGTAGACTTGATCATTGATGAATAGCAGTTGTTTATGATTCTGTTGTATTTTCATGATTTTTTTCGTATTTTTCGAAATAAAGTTTTTCCACTTTGGGCAAATGTTTCTCTCTGATCAACTGGGACAGCAATGTTTATCGGCTAATCTTAGAGATCTCTTTCTAAGCTAATCTCCACCCAAATATCACCAACAATAACAACTGAACCTAACATAAAAAACAAAATAACCAAGATAAGAATCAAACCACGTGGGATCCATCTTAAATTCGTAGAAAAAGAAATCAATTCTTTCCTTTTATATTTAAAGGCTAAGTATTAATCAATTTCTTTGACATCAAACACAGAAACACACTTCCTGAGGCGCTACAGGATTTTTAAGACTGACACAGAAAAATAATTCGAGTAGTTTTACTTCTCACAGGAAGTAGTGTCAGCTTGTTTTTATGGAATTCTGAAAGAATATTAATTTCCCTTCTTCACGGTTCTTGGTCTAGACTTTATTTAAACACAAGAAAGAAATCGAAATAACTTATTTTAAAATATTTTTTCTAAACTGATAAGAAAGTTTAAATATCGTAAGTTGCGATTTATTTACTTATAAGGCTTAAATATTCACTACATCATCAGATAACGACATCGCTTCAGTCTCTGTTTCCTAGTAAGGCAAGTGAGGCTCCTACAAGAGCTATGTTCTTAATAACTTCTCATCCGATCATCATCAATCCTATCTCTACGGATAAGAAGCAGTCTCTAACTTTTGGACCAGCAATTGTTTCCTTGGGATATCAGTTGAGGAGGTAAAAATTTCCACAGAAAACCATTACAAGCAAAAGAGTGAATTATTACTGAGGTCTGAGAATGTATTTTTTTTTTCCGTTATGTTTTAATTTGTGATTCAATTAATCTGATTTAGGCAACTGTAGTATTTTCGGAATGAGTTAGCTTTCAACAAATGGAAAATTGAAGATGCTGCGTGAATTATATTTTACAAATACAGGAGACTTGTCCTTGTATTATTTTTACGACTAAAAAAAAAAAAAAAACAGCATTTTTCAAAAGGAAAACAGGATTCACGTTATTTCAGGAACTTCTTTTTTTTCCCTCTATTACGTCACGTTTAAAACAACGTACATTTTTATAGAAGGAAATGAATAAGTGTGAATTTGAACATTTTCCTTTGTACTAGATGCTGAAATTGTAGATCCAATGCTCTGTTTCTCTTCTTCGTAAACAGTGAATTTGCAGGAAAGTCCTTGTTTTGATGACTGACAGAGCTGGCATTGGAGGATTTGGGATAATATGTAAACTTTTTTTATTACAATTTTTTTTTTTTTTTACCAACAAACTGATACAAACTAGTGTTTTGATCTCTTTTCGACTGTCACAGGAGAGGAAACATTAATGCCGTAAGAGCTAGGACGCTGAAGATAATTTACCTATTTCGACTGCATTAAAATTTGAGACAATGCCATCAAGTGCATTGTAGTAACGTCATTAACATTATTCCCTACTTTCGTGTTGAGACAGTACTGGAGTATTTCTTTTAATAAGGTGTGGTTAGAACAAAACGAAATCGAAATAATAATAATAATAATAATAATAATAATAATAATAATAAAAAAGGTTTCATGGTTCTGAACCTGAGTGGGTAACGGATGAAATGATGAAATGAATAAGAGCAATAAGCACAGTAGAGAATTTGCATCACTCTAACAGATAGATTATTCATTTGAGGTGAAAGAAGAGCGGACTGGAGGATTAGTAGATTAGGCTTTTGTGTTATTCCAGTAACTCCAAAACCATAATCATATTTCAAATCTTATGCCATTTCGTCTGTCTGCTGTATTTCTCAAGACTATTCATACAAGCTGTGAATACAAAGGAATCTTTTCAGGTGTGAAATCTTGATCAGTAGCTTGATAACAAACACATGGAAACTCCATCCGTTGTTTGAGATGTAAGTTAGAGTCTAACGGTAGATGGGATAAACAGTTTCTATTCTGGAGAGCACATCATGAAGTTGATAGCATTCCAACACAGAGTCCTGACAAAAGATGATGCTCAACTTTGCTTCATGATTGAAGCCAAGTTTGAGTCGCGAGAGAAACAGAAATAAAAGGGAGAGTGGAAAAAAAAAAAAAAGAACAAATCAAAATCATGCGCTTTGTTAAATATTTAACTGTGATTTAATTTTTCTCTGAATTACATTTCTGAGTAAATAAATAAACAAAAATGCTCTCCAATCTGTTAAAATTAAATAAGTGAACCCTGTTCTTCTTCAAACAGTTCATTTTTTTCCCCCCTGATCTTCGTTGACAGGTTGGTTGAACTCTTTCTTAATAGAAGCTCGTAATTACCACATGCCTTTGAGATGTGGTCCAGTGAGTTCAGAAGAAAAAAAAGACAAAAAAAGACAAAAATTAGTCTTCGTTATTAAATATTCTAAAGCAATTCACATACAAAAAAACAAAGAAAATACAGAAGAACAGCGTTTCTACATTAGACCATAAAGTAATCCAAACAAACATTTTTTCCCAATTTTTTTTTTTTTTTTGAATTAAAAAAAAAAAAAAAAAAAAAAAAAAATTGTTCTTATCTAAAAAAGACTGCATTTAAAATTCTTGGACACTTTACTTTTTTTTTTCTTCTTAGTTTCGAAATTTTGGAAATTCGTCATCCTCACTGAGTTGGGTCAACAAAAGTTTGTCAAAAACCACACTTCACCAGTTTTTATTCTGATATAAGAGAACGACTAAAACGATCTTTGTTACGTAAATCACAACTAGTTAACACGAATAAATCAGAAAAATTGGTGTTTTATATAATATCTACCTTGACCTGGTTTATTTAAATGACGAAATGTGAATCAATGACATTGATAAACAGAGAGGTGAGTAGTTCACGCTTATAGAGAGAAAAAGACCTGAATGAAATTCAATACCATTTTAATTACTATTATTATTAGTATTTTAATTACTATTATTCTTTCCCTTCTATTGAAGAAATATTGAGAATACAACTTGTGCTATTTTCTTTGATTTATTAAACCATTTCAATAAAATAATTACAGGTATAGTTAAAATACACTATTTAAAGTTCCCATTCGAACTTGAGGCATCCTACTTTGGCTGCAGACATCAAAATAATTAAAAAGAATCTTTTTATTTATATTTATCCGTTTTAAGAAGAGTTTGTTTTTCATTTGAGATTTTCATTCTAATAGTTCAACGAAAATTTTAGAGCTTGATTTTAGGGAAAAATTACCGTCCGAAGAGAGAGATTTGGTGGGAGGGGTTTTCATAGGAATTTAGCAGGGGAAATGTCTAAGGACGTAAATTAATTACTTCTTACAGAATCTCTGCTCCCAATTTGCAACTTCTTTATTTAATTCTTTGGAGGTCATCTTTGATTAAATACCAACATTGATTAATAAATGAAATAATGTTGTTGTTTTTAGAAAGAAGAGGGGGCGAGGACAAGGAATATATAATTTATTTTCAAAGCATTTGGAAAGAGACTGAAAACTCCCCCATGAATATAGTCTAGTCTTAAATTCATTAAAACAAATCAATTCTCATTCTTATTGGCTAAATTCCACAATGAAAGAAATGAAAAATCAGCCAATGGAGAAGAACAAATTCATTGTCGTAACAACCTGCACGTTCAGAAATTCCTGTTGATTTACCTCAGATACAATTCCTCTAGTTTTCTGACTCTTCAGTCTTTAATACAGCAAATTTTGTCTACAATCCTTTCCCCATTAACTTTCAAATCAACAACAATAAATAAGAAAAAAAAAGAAAAAAGAAATAAGCTATCGTTATATTCTTTCTTTTTTTTTTAAATAATCACAAAAGACAAGTCTTTGGTAAACGATTTGATTTTAGTCCATTTCCAATAATTTCTTTTTTTTATTTTATTAATAAATGTATTAGACTAACTAAGCAATAATTTGTGTTCTCCTATTTCGTCGTCTCCACATATCTCAAACTGTCTTCAATTAAAAAGGAAGTTTTCTAATTACTTCCCATGACAAAATCTCCCACCTCTAATCAGTGGGAAATCGGCAAAGGAATACGAAGCAGAAGAAAAACAGAAAGAAAGAAAGAAACCAGTGGTTGGGAGGATGCGGGCATCAGCCACGGGAGTGGAACCTATTAATAGTCAGAGCAGATGGAAGAAGACACCTGCTGCCTTGTTCAGTTTCTCAACAGCAGGTCGTTATCGCTCGTCTTACGAAATTCAAAGTCCTTCTTAAGAAAAAAGAGCAAATAAACTGAATGTGGTTCTTTTCAAAACAAAAATGTCATCGAATAAGACACCAAATGTTTTTCAAATTCAATATTTTTGAAAAGAAAAACAAGAGGTGGGAGATATATGAAAAAGACAACGGAAGTCTCACTATCCGGCTTCAGGTTATACGTTATTCCGCTTTATTTGACACAAGATCTGCTATTTCTATTAAAACAGAAGTAAAAAAAAAATGCCATTCTTGAAGGGTCATCCATCAAAAACTTTTTTTTTTCCTTCACGGTTTTGCGAAGGCTTAAACTTCTCAGTAATAGACAAAAACAGAATAAATAAATTATTACAGTATTACTATTAGGTCTTCCTAATCCATATAAGTTATAACAAATTACCAAAATTTAAATAACATATGCTATCAACTGTATATGGTAATAAATGGAAACCCCACACCTGCATACAAAATAAGTGTTCCATCAGTTGTTCCAATGTGGTCATGGCATAATATCCATTAATGCATTTCTACAAAAATTACCAACCAATCCTCAATATATAAACAAGAGCTTATAATAGAAATGTTGTGAAATGCCTTCGCTCTATAAACAAAACTTAGTGTTGAAAATGAAATTAACGTGCATGTGTTGAATACAAGGGAAAAAAAACAAACAAACTCCAATGGGCCTCTCATCACGGGTAAATCTGGCTGATGAAGCCTAACAAGGCAGAAACAGTTGTCTCAGATTCCCGTTATAATGGCTCAGGGAGCGAAAACCGTTTATTAGAAACTTATTATTACTTCATGTTGGCAAATCCTCTCTTAGGCTTGTTCTTGTTACAACAAAGTTTGGTTCGTTATAATTCATAAAAATCAATTTTAATAAGCAAATCAGCTTCTAAATAAACAATGATAAGGATGGAGGAAATTTACCAAGATCATATGACAGTAAAATATTATCAATAAATAAATAAATAAATAAATAAATAAATAAATAAATAAATAAATAAATACAATAACCATGCGACGCACAGTTTAAAATTCAGATGCCTGACCGATCTCAATGCAGAAAAAACAAACCATTCCTTTCTTCCCCCTCAACTGAATTGCAATTTTTTTAATACCACAAAACCACCTCATAATTTATTTAAAAAAAAAATAAGTTCCATTTGCGAGATTTGGAACTGAGCTCAAGTCACTTGTCAATTACAGATAAAATTTAGACTTTAGAATAAAAAAATAAAAAACAAAAATACGCGACAGGAGAGGAAGGGGGAGGGTGGTTAATCGGGTGGTTGCGGTTTTCGTTCTTTTGTTCTAAGCGATGGGAATTCTGATGGAGTGGGAATTTCCTCTTCGAAATCATCCTCAATTTCAATCCATTTATTCAACCACATTCGTCCATTGGTTCTGCTCTATTGATTGACTTAGGGTTTTTTTCCGCGTCATTTTCTTAAAACGTTCAGTGTAGAAGAAATTCCATCTATTTGACCTCCTGAGAACCACAGAAATCAACTGATAAATAACTCAATTTCTTCCACAAAATGACCGCGTTCCTTAAATCTTCGTATCCCGTAAACAACGTGTACAATGATCGCATTTGTCTGTTGATCTGTGTTTCCCTAACAAACCGACTAATTTTGGATTTATGTACTGGTCTTGAACTAACTTAAGAACCAGAATTTATATTTACTATGCAAAGTTATCATAAACGTGGCATTTCTGACTTTTTTTCTTCTTATTCATCTATTTAAACAACGTTTGACCCCCCCACCCTCCCAAAACAAATCTTAAAGAACTCGTATTCTACTTTCTTTACTGTGACGGATTCTGACAGCTTCGACTGAAGCCATCAGTAATTAAGTAAATCCCACTGACATATCATTAGTACTCACAAATGTAAGGAATGCTATTACGAGTTTTATCTTGCCGCCTTATGAAATGTCGAAAGCAATATTTTTTTTTTTTTTTTTTAAATATACATAAGAGATAAATAAGTACGTCACGTTTTGAGAAGATCAGTTCAGTGGCTCCAAGGTTTTTAGAAGCAAAGCAAACAAACACGATCAACTTGTATGTCTTCCTTTCCTTTAGAAAAAAGAAGACTTAAAAAAATATAGGAAACAGCAAAATGGCGGATGTTAAAAGCCTGTACATTTATTATTGCTACAAAGACTGAAGTAAAGCTAATTTTTTTTTTTTAGACTGATCTAACAAAATGACTAATTGAAATTTTAACATTTTCACTCTTAGAAAGAAAAATCCTACGAGAACTATTGTGCATTTTCATTCCACTACTGTTTTTTATTTGTAAGTGATTGATGCTGTTCACAATGAAAATGGCGTTCATGGGAAACTAACTGTAAACTGTCTCAGATTATCATCAACCTTTGCTAACAAACAATGGTCAACTGAAATCTGAGAAGGACAGTAATTAAAATACGATATTCAACTTTATTTGAAAGTTTTCTATTCCGGTTCCAAAACATAATAGATCAGTGGTTTTCAAACTTTTCTTATCTGCGCTCCCTTCCCTCACATTAAATATTTTCACGGATGTAAGCGCGTATATATTTCTGTTGTATATATATTAATTCATATAATAGTAATACCTAAAGAAGTTTTAAAAAAATCTGTTTTACAGCAATATCAAGTCGTATTATGCATGTATTGATAAAACAATAATACATCCTACATAATTATGAAAGAGATACTGAAAAAAAGAAAAATCATTGTGTAATGATATTCAACAATGTTAAAATTACAATTGTATTAGTTGATAACAGATTAGTTTTGTTGACTTTTTCAAACATTTATTTCTAAAATAGCAATGGGTTTACTATAAGAAATTGCTTATGAAAAAACACTCAGCAAATAAAAGTATTCCGGAGTCATCCCTTGAAGGTGAGGCCTCTTTCAATACATTGATACACTTTTTATGTAACAAAAAAGGTAAATAACGGATCGTTAATTAAATAGCAAAATAGTCTTAACTAGTTAGTCATTCTCATTAATGATATATATGTCACTGAGAAACCTTCGTCTAATAATCTTTAACCAGTTATTCAGGAAGCCATTTAATTCCAGTCACATTCAATATGCAAAGTAACAATTCTGGAATTTTCGAAGAGTAAAAAAAAAAAAAAAAAGAAGAAAAGGGACCTTCGGTATCTAGAAAGCAATTTAATTTAATTTGGAATAATTGTTTTGCTTTTGGAATTTGGTCAATAAACAACACGATGAGTTTTTCTTTTTCTTCGAAGTGTAATATTGACGTAATCAATTATTTTGGAAATCTAACGGGACAGCCTCGCTGTCAAAACGTACATACATTTACTTTAATTCGACTCTTTTTTTTTTTTTTTTTTTCTGATCTTAAGAGTTCAACCCATTAATAAAAATACTTTTTTTTTCTTTCTCATGTTCTAGGGCAAAAACCCCCGGACCAGTCCATTTTGTCGAAGGGTGGAATGTGAATGAATTAGGTGGTCTAACAGGTAATCGTTAAAAATCATCTCAAGTCAATTGGCGATAAATGGTGCAATGAAAAAAAGACCAACCTCGAACGAAAACCCAAAACCAGGCCGTGAACCCCTGCCCAACTGACAGATATTTATTTATTTATTATTATTTTTATTACATTGGGTGTTAAAGTAAGCAGGCTGTATCTGCGTTAGTTGTCGGTTGCATCTTTTTTCTTTTTACATTACAATTAAATATTAAAATTAGGAAATAAATTTGAAGTACTAAAAATTACTCAACACTGTTTTTATAGCAAATCAATCATAAATGTTAAACATTTAATCGATGGACACGAAATCTCTCGGAATGCGAATAAAAACTTACCCCCCCCCCCCCCCCCAATGTCCATGTAAACGCCATCTGTTGGTGACAGTGGCCTCTATTTCTACAAATAATTAATCGTTCATAATAAGAGTATAATTTTATAGAAGCGTAATTTATAGAGAATTCTTCCTTCTCTCAATGAAGAAAACTATTTATCATTTGCACCTCTTATGAGACTCTAAAAGAGTTATTTTGTGGTAAATAAAAACGTCGAGTTTTTTTCTCTCCTTAAATGCTCTAGAAACCATACTTTTAGGCGATGAGGATGACAAGGTGAGTTCACCATGCACTTAATTTCAAAACGAAACAATTTGGACAATAAGTGTAACCATTGAAAAAGTTTCGGTTCATGGCTTCAACATCAAAAATTTTGCGACTGTTTGATGGCACTTCATTAAGGGAGTCAAAAAAAAAAAAAGATCGCGAATTTTCAAATTGCATTTTTGAGTCGAGCAGCAACCGTCAAAGGTTTTAGCTTAAATTCGGTGATTTTTCACGAAACACTAAACATTTAAGGAGACAAAAATATGGAAGTCGGGAGACTTTAATCAAGCGCAGTTTCATTTCACTAATGAATGGGTGTCGCCAAGAAATCTACCCAGCATAAAATCACACCTAAATAATCATTTCCGAAGTGTAATTAACATTAGGTTCTTTGAACTCCTCGGGTGCTAAACATATGGATCCATTACAAAATGGAGGAACGTTATTTTTCCACCCTTGTAAAATGCTATATATGAATAATATTTGAATTAATCGGAATGATTTATATATATATATATATATATATATATTTTTCATATGCAGTAGCATTCAAAAATTCGTGACACAATCTTTGAGAACCACTGTTTTAACTCATTTAAATTATAACATATTGTAATGGAAGGGCAAAACAATCAGGAAATTGGCGACAAAATACAATGAATGAGAGAACTACTGACCACAAACTACTTCTCTGTATTTCGTATTATTACTGAATCAAAAATAGTGCCATAAAAATATATATAAAAAACAAAACAATTCTATGACCATAATTGGAGAAAAAATATCTTCCGGCTTAAGGTGACGAAATTATTGCATGAAATCGACTTTGGATCATTCACGCGAAACCAAAATCCTTCCCATGAAAATGGAAAACTTAATGAAGCGATGGAATTATTTCTGCATTTTCCCTCCGAATGTGCTTTTCACTTGACTGTATTTAAAACTAGCAAAGTTTATTTTAAAAAAATGACTAAATTAATTTAAGGTAAACCAACTGTATTTCATCTGCTATGTACTTCAGAAAGCTCGTCAGTGAATGAAGAGACAGCAAAGATAACAATAGAACAGTAGGGTTCTACTAGTAATGGACAGAAATTGTAATTTTGCCACTGTAGACTTATCTTCAAAGTTTTATCTTTTGGTATTTTCAAATTGATCCTAGAGACACTTGACAGGAGATAGAAAGCACCCCTGGATGCAATGCAAATAAAATCTGCGTCTTTATATGGTAGAAAAAATGGTTTCAAAATTAAGAACATTCTTCTACCATCTGGTGAATGACACTGAAACTATTCATCGCAAGTAACTTAAAAGAAAAACTATCAATGAAATTAATTTTCTCTTAAACTTCAAGATTTACCCTCCCAGAGCAGCTTCCTGGTCACTGTCAGTTGTGTCTCATTTCAGATTTGATTAAAATGAAACTTCTGAATCTGGGCTGTCGAAGAAAAAAGACTGAATCACAACAATTAAAGAACAAAGATTATAAAACAAAGTCTTTATGTTGTTTTCTTGGCAATTGAATAATTAAAAAAGGTTAGCTGCAAAAAAAAAAAACAACTTTAATTTCGAAACAAGAAAGCACAGAGACAGATAAGAAATTATCGACTGAATTATAAAAGAAATAACGATAAATATAACAAACAAACAAAATAAGAATTTTCAAATTGAATTCAAATTGAAAAAAAGTTTTTTTTTCTTCTATGAAATCCAATCAATTTACATTTAAGGTGATTTTTCATCAATTTTCAACTGTTTATAACAACTTCGTACTTAAATATATTTAAATAAGAAAAAAAGAATTCTTGTATTACACAATCTTCGGGGGTAAAAAGAATGACTACTAAGAATTGTTAGTTTCTTATTTTTACCTGGCATTAGAGCTCTGACATCTGTTCAACGAACTGCTATCACTAAAATAATAAAGTTTCGCTTCGTATTAGCGTAGATTGGTAACAGCACGTAATTCAGCTCGATCCGTTGTTTGAGATCTGAATTAAAAATGATCTAATGTTAATTGGAGTAAAGTAAAAACTGACTTTTCTGTAGAGCAAGTCCTACGAACAGATCGAAAAATATGCCAATTCAGTTCTCGCCAGAAATCCTGGAAGCGGAAGTCAACGAGATATTAAAAATAAAAAATTGGAATGTTATGAAAAAAACAAAACAAAAAAACAGAATGTTGTACTTTCGTTCTGGTAACTTCGGGCTTTATATTTTAACAATTTATAAATAAAAGCTTATTTATCGAATCTTATCAAATAGTTCTGAATTCAGAGCATTGACTAATGAAGTGAAATGACTCAATTGCTTCCATTTTCAAAGCAATTGTAAAAATCAAAGATTAAATGTAATTAAATTCCAAATATTCTACCTTTTCAGTCTTTAATAGCAGAGGAATTCGATCCATTCTAGTAAACGAAATGGTCATCTATGCTACGACCTCATAGAAACTCTCCTCATTTCTCGACGGATCAGAGATTGAGTGAATCAAGATTTCCAAATGGATGAGAAAGGAAACAGGAAAACTACACATATCCAATAAGAGCTTCCAATGTAATCGCGTTTTTACATTTACTAATTCAATCAGAAGAATTGCTTTTTACTAATTCAGATTTGAAATTTATATCTTACTAATTATGTGTTTCTCTCAAATAAACTCTTTTACCAATAAAACTTAATTTTTTTTAAATCTCACACTACCCTTCATAATTCTATGTCCTTTTAATAGCTACAGTGAAGTCTCACTTATACGAATATGAGGGGGAACCAAAAACTATTCGTATAAGTGAATTGCCGCGCTGGTGTGGTCGAGCGGTCTCAGGCGTCGGTCTGTCGTGAGATCAATGTGCCAGCGCCCGGGTTCAAATCCCGGTAGCGAGCATGGATGTTTCAAAAATTTCCTTTCCTGTGTTGTAGCCTCTTCTTCACTTTCTCTTCGGTCTGACGTCATTCCTTAATGGCGTCCTGGGGAAGGCCACGGGAAACCACCCCAGTATCTTTCCCTTGTAATTCTAGGGAGTCTGCTAGGGGTTCGCCGTCTTGGGAACACTAGCGCTCCCTGGAGCACGGATGCTTCGGCAACGAAGCTCGCACTTCGGTGTGAACCGACCACACACATAAGTGAATTACATATAGGACTACGGGGGTTTCGCCGGGGAATGAGAAATTCTTCGTATAACTGAATGTTTCGTGTAAGTGAGACTTCACTGTATTGTTTCCTTTCATGAACTGATAATACCTTTCTAAATATTCAATTGTATATTTAAAAGCATCTCAGTTGTAATTTTCTTTTATCATAAAATAAAAATAATGAAACTTTTAAAGGTACAATTTGTTTTAGAGAAAACGATATCGAAATGAAACTATGGTCAACTAATAAGATCTAATAAAATCAATAAGTAACCAAAGATCTAACGAAGCGTAAATAGTAGCTCCCTACACTCTATTTCAACACTCCAAGTGACCAATTAAAATTGTCATCTATCATCGTAATTAATAAGGCCCCCGAGGTAGAATATTTTCATTTCCTATAATAAATTAAACCTGCTGTGGTAAATGTCTCCCATATATCTTTCCCCAAACCAATTTTAAATCGTATATTTTCTGTAATCGTCTACTGACCTTAACATAAGACTGGATGACCAACACACATTCCCTGACCTTAACACCACACAAATCAAAATACAAAAGAAGAATTAAGAAGAAGAAATACTTCTGACTGAACTGTTTCTTTCTTAAGAAAATAACCCACTTCAAACGAAAATCTCGGGCATCGTATTTGATTCGTTGCTGTAAATCTCCATTCCGCGATTTTTTTTCTGAAACCACGAAAACTCAACTAATAGTATGACATTATGATTAGAATGTCAAGATTTATTTCTATCTAATAGAAATAGAAGCATGACTTTATTTTAAATTTTTATTTGTATCAACATTATAAGAAACAGCGATGTATGAAGTTCCTTATTAGATGAGAACGAAGGCAACATTAACGCCAAAGCTCAAGAAACTGAAAACGTCTTACAAGGAGACTGTCTTATTTACATCTGAACAAAACCAACAACAAAAATAAAAGTATAATTAGATATCGTAATCAATGAAGTAACGAAGGAGATTTAGTTTCTTTCTTCCTGGGAAGTCTAATTAGATGATGATATTACAGAAATTTCAATGTCTAGAGAAAATGATCAGAAGAGAGCAGAGGCCAAGGATAGTCAATGTGTATGCAATTATCTTATACTATTTCTCCATTCTTTTTCATGAACCAATTACTTTTGTAAAACTTTGAGGTATTTTCTGCCAATGCTTTGGGACAGTTGTTAGCTGTGCTGAGATAAAGAATCATTGCTGAAGACGATGACTTCGAAAATACAACAAATAAAAATCGAATGCATCCAAAATAGAATTCGAATTTCAAACTGCGGCGACTAAACCTGCCAGTAAACTTTTAGCCTTTTTTATTATTTTGATCACGGAAAGACAGATAAATTCCAATTAAAGCATTCTAATACTTTATTGTTCTCTTTTTTCTTCTTTGCTATCATTCTGTAGGAAGGTGATTTAAAATGGATAGACCAAATTTATTTCTATTGCTTTAAACTTTTATTTATGTTGTAACAAATAATAATCATTAACTACAGTAAAACCCCGCTAATCCGACACATTCAATAATCCGGCATCGGTCTAAGGTTTTTTTTTACACTGAATAAGCCTTCCGGGCACGTTCGGCAGAGTTCGGGCGTACTCGGCAGTGATGACAAATCTTCGTCCGCCATTTTGTGTCGTCTAGTGCTCACTTGTCAGTGCTACGGTACAGTGTCGCTTTGCAATGAACGTTCAGTGTTGTGAGTTTGAGTTGAGTTTCTGTGCAATGTTTTCTAAACCAAGCACCTCTAAAGAAGCAGTGAAGCGTAAACATCACTACCGAAATCAGAGAAATCACAATAGAACATGGAAAAATGGCCTGATACCTATTAATAGCTCTTTTGACTCTCTATTTTAGCGGTATTTCCGCTATCCTCGCAAGAACGGCTATTTTTAGATGGCGCTCAGTAATCCGGCATTTTCGGTAATCCGGCACTGCCGAAGTCCCGAACGTGCCGGATTAGCGAGTTTCTACTGTACCGGTACTCAAGATTTGTTAGATGATGATTACCTTTTCAGATTGCATAATGAAAAACGTTACAGAATTATATTTGAAATGTTTTTTGTTAAATAGTGATTATTTAACATATTCATCAAATCAATCGTTTTTCACTGCTGAGTCATAAGTTATCAGAAGTCCAATATCTTTATAATTTGACATTTACTGAAACACGTCCAAAAGAAACAAACTAGCGGAAAACTGTTGAGGCCTTCTTTCATTTTAACAGCTGGAGGAGTTAACAATAACTCATTTGTGGATTTCTTTTATACTTAAATGTAAAATTTAATCTCATTTCTAAAATTTAAATAATTAAGTATGTAAACAAAGAAAGATAGATAGATTAGTGCAAAAAGAAACAGAACTTAGACATTAAAAGTAATGACTTTAAAGATGGAGAACTTTCTGAGATTACATCATCCCCTAGGAACCTTCTAGAATTAAATATTGAGAAAAATCTCGTGAAGTGCTTTGCATTTTTTTTTTTTAATTTCAAAATCTTTCAAGATGCCAGATTATTAAAGCTTATTAATGATTGAAATTAAAACAATAACAAAATCCTTTTATCGTAATAAAAAATAAATCATGTTAAGAGCAGTACGTAGTGTAAAATAGGCCATTTAGTTAATAGCGTTCATCCACAACAAATCCCACCTCCACCAAAGAAACAAAGCTAGTAACTAAGGACGAAAGGACTTACATAGAATAAAACAAACAGCATTAGATAATCAATATCACTCAACATCTAATAAAAAAAAAAAAAAAAAAAAAATAATACAAATTGATAATTTCTTCATTACTCTTAATAAATAATTAGAATAGAAACTTAATAAAGTCAAAATAGATTCAAAATTTAGAAATTTCTGTTATCTGTGAAAAACAAACAATCTTAGAGTCGTGTTCTGGCGTTCTCCCAAATTTATAAATTGATGTCGTCATCAGGATTCTTTCTAAAATTTGACTATAATTTTTTTTTTCTTTATGATTTTTATGAAGTTTATGTCTGTCACACTGGTTGCAATTTCAATTCCCAAAATATCAAATTCCATCAAGACTGATATACGGGATTTATATCGTTATAAAATATTTCGATATTGAAACAAAGTAGTTTTTGTTTCTTTATTTTCATGTCTTATAATTTTGTTCTTCTATACTAGCATCTGCTCTGCTTATCTTTCTCACTTGTTGTATAATTGCCAGTGTCTTTATATCTTTTGCGAATTGAAATACATTTCTTCGTCTCTAATGGAATTTAACATTTGTAAACCTATGGGAAATTATATTTGATAGAAAGAGACGCTGAATATTTCGAATCATTCAAGATATAGTTGATGATGAGCATTCGATGCCTCGACAGATTTGTTTTTTTTTTTGTTTTTTAAATTAGTGTTAACTAATTCTTCCATGATATTTATGCATCTGTTTTTGATAGCTGTTTATAATTACAGTTAGATTTTAAACAGGTGTGAGGGTGGGTGTCAGTGGTTAAATATTAATTCAAGATTCTTTGCAATTGTTAACTTCAATCTGTCCTTTTTATGTGAGAAATTCGACCAATTTATTGAGGAATGCTACACATCCTGCACCACCAGAATGGCATTGAGTGAAGGGAATGGAAGAACCCCTGAGTCACAGACACCATTAAAACTGTAGGCTTGTTTGGAATGTCACAGCTCAGCTTCAAACACACTTTCTACTCCATCTACTACCTCCAACATCCTAAGATAGAGAATGCATTATGTTAATCTCAAAAATTATCCACAATCATCAATGACGAACATTGAAATGATTGCAACTGAGCTTCTAATGGATTCCTTCTTTACTTGTCTCCAGAGATTGGCCACCAGTGACCTCAGTCCGTTCTGAGAAGACTTGAAATTTCCATTTGCAATTTAGACAACTTTGTCATTATGTAATGGGAAGGAGTTACTTAAGAAAAGATTAACAAAACTATTATTTGCATTTGTTTGCCTTGAGAAAACTTCTCTTCCTAACGTATTCTTTGTAAACAACCTAGATTTTGAAATTAAAGTGTTCGGGTCAAACCCATTGGTAATCTTCTTTCTGAATTCGCGTGGAAACTTCTTCGTCAATGAAATTGGCTCCAATTAATCCCCAGTAATTAATCCCTGAGGCAGGGCTGCTTCCGCTCATCAAGATTATCCCCATGGATTATTTCGAATACAAGATTAATAGAATACAGGGATTTTCTGAAGTTAACCATAAAAACGCGTAATAATGGAATCGTCCACTCGACTGATGAGCTTAGCTTCTGATCAGGAATTTATTTCGGAAAGAAAAAGAAATAGTTATCTAGTAATTAAATTCGTTTATTTAAATGTGTTATTCAATTGTGAAAAATATTAATGAACTAGTATTCTTAGAGTTCAAAAAAACCACCCAAACCACTGGAAGATGATAATGGAATCAGATAGTGTTATTCCTATATTCCATTTGAAATATCTTAACACTAATGTTAAGCCTTACTTTAGTTAGATCATTATTACAATGAGAAAGAAGGCTCATTTCCTTCTGTGTAATGTTGTAGCATTGAAAAGGTTTGCCATGAAGCATCAATGATATCTAACTAAATGATTATTTTAAACAAATACTATCCTTTTAATAATAATTGTGCATCCTGAATTTGGTTTATAAATGATAAATATACTATCCTACATTTAAAATTAATTTTTAGATAATGATTCGAAAATAATGAATAGCAAAATATTTCTTGACATTTTCTAAACAGTTATCTGCTTTTAAATCAAATATAAGACATTGTCATGATTATTACTTTTATGTACAATTAAAAAAATATTGTTATTATTATTATTAATATCGTTTAAAATAATTGTTTAGTTAAGGATTACTTCCGGACGCTCGATAGCAAACCGATGTACGTTCACATTGAAACGATGTAATTATGGTTAATTCGACTGTAAATCACATTAACAGACATAAAATGCCTCACATATTTTAATCGGACCACACATTTAGCCAATCCAGTTATCTACGGAATATCTATTCGAATGTAGGATATTCAGCATTTAATTATACTATATATATTAGGCCAACCCCCGTGGACACGCGCTTGTTTTTCTATAGACTATCACATAGAATTTAGTTAAGTAAGAATATTATATTAAAAATATTGCAACGTTTCGGCAATTATGGTTCTAATTGTCATTTTCGAATTATAAATAAACAGACGGATCGGAAATAAATAAACAATCTTGAGATTCAAAAAAAAAAAAAAAAAAAAAAAGGTTGAATACATTCATTATTGATGGGGGGAAGGGGAAGGAAACATAAGTCAAAAACAATATAAGTGAGTTGTAGTCCCCGTGGCCTAATGGATAAGACGTCTTACTTCGAATCAATAGGTTGCAGGTTCGATTCCCATCGCGGACGTTTCATTGTAAAAATTATTTCTATTTTCCAATCTCACAGGAAATTGCGCCAGACACAGACAGAAAGACAGAGAAATAAAAGATTTTAATAATATAGATTCAGTTGATAAAATGAAGCATTTTAATACATAACAGTTATCTGCTAAGTTTGAGTTACAAAGTCCATTGTTTGGTCCTAATCAGGTAGAAAAGGGGGGAGCTATTACCTATTTAACCAATAGAACGGATAAATAAATCACCATCGGAGAACGGTACAAGCCCCTTGTCCAGGGGATCTTGGAACGGTTAAGAATGACGTAATATTGAGAGATGGTGCTTCAAGCGACTTGAGATACCATTTCAATGTCTGGATCGATGCTATTTAATCATGTAATAATTCCTTGTAATGTAATGGATTTGGTTCATACTGTTTTTCTCAGTCCATTATTGGGGAATTTGGAAGCAAACTTGAAAAATTAATTGTGATTATTCTGCAAGGAAAAGTTAGTACTTGAGTAATCCTGAAAGGATGGGTCCCGATTATTCCTAAAGCATTCGTTCGTTGGTGAACAATTCAATACCACCATATTCTCTAAACCGATGATATTTCCGCTTCTGAGGATGACATCCCATAAGAAATCATCTTGACCGTTTTGATACAGAATACAAAAGAAAGCTAACAGTAAACAATGTTTGATTTGGTTAAATCCCTCAGGAATAATATTGGTCTTATTTCTGATATTTGTTTAGTCTTCTGATCAAGATCAGAAGACTTATATTCCCGTTTTATCTGGGGACAAGTATCATTAAAATCTCATTAGCAACAATCGCAACAATTGTTATTAACAACACTGACAACCATCGCAACAATTGCGTCTTTCGCAACAATCACATTATAATAATAAGGAAATTAAGGCATTATCAATTACATTTTGATAGGCGTATCATAAGACGTTGCGAAGCGTTGTGATTGGTTTACTAATCGCTATCCTTACCTTGTTTTCCTCTATAGCTTTCGTTAATGTATTTGTAGAATTATCTACAACTCTCCTAATGTTCACCGATTGTCAGAACCAAAAACTAAATTATTAATCAATAAAAACAATAAAGATAGATCATAAGGAAAAAAAAAAAAAAAAACAACCAAAGAATGAAATTCTAAGCGATAAACGAAAAAACCATTAAGCCAATCACGAAATAACAGATTCAGGGAGGTTAATTGGGGCCAAATAAGGCACAAAACTGTTTCGTCATTATTATGATTATTCTTTTTTTATTCTATTTTTAAGCAGCGACTTCACGCACTTACATGGCGATCGACCTGACTATGAATTACGAGCTAAAGTTTAACTGATGGACGGTTGCTATGGAAACAACAAAGCATCACAGGAAGAATACAATCAATCTTCGTTCCACAATCGCTTCCAAATTGTCCTCAAAATCATCCCCACACACAAGCAGTTAATCATCACCAACAGAAATGTATGTTATTACACCACCATGAAAGATACTTGTATTAATTGCAGAACAAGTCAAGATAGGCGGAGCTTAGTTGATGATATCACTACGTGGAAGGGATAAACACAATTCCTCCCTTTTTTTTTTTAAATTTAACGTTGATTACAAGTCGTCGTTATTAGTAGAATGAAAGTCGCTCAGTCAAAAACAGCGAAGAATGAACCAAGTAACACGGGATTAAAAATTTACATTTTTTTTTCTCTTTTCATGCATTTTATTTTTCTTTCTTTTAAATACTTGAATAAAAAAAATATCCGTTCATCATAGTTTGTCCCTCATCTGTCGATTGAAAACAGCTCAAACTAAAACGAAGAAATGGCGTAATGTATTTTATGATTATATTATCGATTTTCGTAATCAGAGTGATTGAAAATAATAGGTTTCCAAATGGCTTTTAAGTCATCCTGTAACTTGTGAACTTTAGCTATAACAACATTCACTGTTTGTATTTCAATCCCATTTTCTTTTCTGGAGATATGACGTCAGGGCAATTGAAATATCCGCTGTAACTTGAATCACTGGAAGATTACGCTACACATTGATTAGGTTTTCATCTTATGGTCCAGTGTAATCATTTTCATGCCGTTTTGGTGATGTTTCAATCGCCGCTAACGTCTTTCTTCCATTACATCTTCCGTGCACTTGGCTTTAAGGCGGAACTTTTCGCTTAACGAAGTTTAAACTTTTAAGTCCTTTTTTTTTTAACTCAAGAAAGAAAAAGAGGAAAAGGAACAAAACCAGAATAAAGAAATCAATTCAGTTTTGACTTCAAAGGAAAGAAAAAAAAATCTATAAAAGTACTCTTTAGAGCGTCATACAAATTTATAAGATCGCATTTCACACAAAGGCATAAAAATAAAAGAGGTCTCACGAAATTAAAATAAAGTTGAACCAGAATAAAAACAAGCCAAGAAAAATATTCCTCCCCAGCCTATCAAACGAAAAACTGAATCTACACAAATTTAAATTTCAAACCTCGAAATGCCTAACAAAAAACATTTGACTACAGGAAGAACAAAATCTGGACATCTTACTAGTGTGGAATTCCTTATTGAAAGCATTCGTCTTTGTAAATGACTGCCATCAATTTGCAATGGGGAAGATTAACCCACATGAAAGTCGTGACTGCTTCGAAACAGCAGCGGTGGGAGAAAGTGAACGTGGACGTCCAATGGATTTCCCATAACAACACAAGACAGTTATTAGTTTGGTCTGAGAAAAAGCGCAGCCCCGGATCCAAATTCAAATCATTTCCTACAGTGAACAGTAAAATAAAGCCTTGCTCTTCCTCCTTCAGTAAAAATGAAAATAAATCATCAAAGCACCTGCTAACACTTTACTTTAAAATAAGAAATGGAATCAATTTCAAACGAAGATGAATTTCAAAGAACGGGTTTCGTCTAATATTTTGAAATCTGTAATACGCTTTGGAAAAAACACTTTCAAGTGAAATTTTAGTCAAAAGAAAACAAGTGTTTATGACGAAACTACTTGTTCTACAGAAATTTCATTCATAATTTAAGCCTACAAAAATACGGATACAAACGAGACTAATAGATAAGAAGCTGAAGAAAGTATCAAAACAGCTGCAGATAAAACCAATTTCCTGTAAAGAAAAAGAAACAGCATTTTCTGAAAATTAAATTCCTTCAGAACAAATTACAACTTTCATTGTAACTTGTAAACGAGCACCCTGTTAACTTTACGTTACGAATTTTATTTCCTTTTCTTTATTTTGATCTTATTTCCTTTTTGAAATTATATTTTATTATCTCGTTTTGAATAAAGATTTTTTTTTTGTTTGTTTTTAAGATTTGACTAAAGCTATACGATGATATAATATGTTTGTTACAATTTTTTTTATAAAGTTTGAAGCAAAAAACAAAGCGAATTTTTCAAGAAAAAAAAAAAAAGCTTAACGAAAATAAACTGAAAATAAATAAATAAATAAATAAATAAATAAATAAAAGCTAATACATAACCCAAGGAAGAAATAAGTCTGTTTGGTTTTAATGGCACAGAGGGAAAAAGAAAGCACGAAAAGGGAGATTTACAAAGATTGTAAACAATTCCAATTTGCAAAATAAATAAGCTTATAAAATATAAAAAAAAAGTCTGTTGGGGCTTTGCTTTGAGAGGTTGAAGCCCAAACTATACAACTGCCAAAACTAGAGGTGATCAATCTTTTTGCTTTGATGAACCAGTTCCTTCAAACTTTCAACGAAATCCAAGTACAAAGAAACCATCAAAAACTGTTGGGGAAAAAACTCAATTGCATGGATTGTCCATCCCTAGCCTATTCCAATAAAAAGAACTGCACGAAATAAAAGCAATGTCATGGGTTAAAAATACAGCAAAAGCTAATTTGACGCCATATTTTTTGAATAAACATTTAATCTTATGAGTAAGCTTTCTTTCTGAAAAGCCTATAAGTACGACTATACTTATCGTACACTGACTCACACGCCTATAACTACGTAAAATTATATAAATGTTTATTTAAAAAAATAAATAAAGAACAAATTGTCTATATTTATTGATACCTCTAAACAAATAAGCAATATTATTATTATTCTGATCGATCAATTTTCCTCAATTGTAGGATCTCTTAAGGCTATACAAGTACAGCGATCGCCTATTGCTCTTTTTTTTTTTTTTCTCTTCTGAATTAGGAATAATAATAGTTTAACATTGAGCAAACCAGGTTAGTTTTTCTACAAATTGTGAACTTCCTCGTTGAGTTCTTTCAACTTTACATTCTTCCAATTTGAACGGAAATTTTCGAAGTAGTTAAAAGTTAGGAATCAAGTTATTAATTGTCACGAAAACATTTCTCTCTCTAATGCTCTCTTTTTCCCTTAAGCTTAGCGTTTCATTGGACGGGTTAGGCTTGGCGGAACACAACTGCTGTTGTCTAAATGAAAACCCGAAAAATTTCTCCTTTCATCCTATTTGTTGAAATAAATTCTTCCTGATGTAGCCTACTCGAACAGAATACCTGAAAATACTTTTCGAAACGTATCGCCTTGACCCTCACTCCCACAATGCTACTCATGGGAATTACGTTTTTTAGTCGCGGGGACTACGTGCACTGCCAGTGTCTGTCTCTCTCGGAAACGACTTGGTGCGCAAGACTTTGTAAAACTTTCAGTTTAAAGTCTTAAATCAGACTTACACAAAAGCCAGTGAATTAAATTCAACTTAAAGCTCGAATTGATAATTAGAGGAGACCGGAAACAGATTACAACGCTAAAAAAAAGTTCATTTCAGCTGTTGAATTATTCTTTCTACAATAAAAATAACTCAGAACATGCACTATCAGATTCTAGTTTTAGAATTACCTTATTTTCAGTAATTTTATCAAAATTAAAATTTCCAAATAGCTTATAACTGTTAGTTTCTACTCCGTACCTGGACAGGAAGTGACAAGTAACAAAACTTACAAATACATAATGAATTTTTTAACCTTTGTTTTTTATATTGGATACAACTTATACGTTAGTTTATTAATCAGATTTCACAGGTAATGTACACATATGCTAAAGTTTTTCCCATACAATCGTCATCTGTCCACAATCAATAACTGGTACATTTCAGCCATTCTTCATCTGGTTTACTACTTCGAAAGCTGTCCATGCAAAAGGACAATCTCTTCATTTTCATTTGAAGTCAGTATCTATTCGATTAACTTCCTCTTAGTATTCTTTACTTTCGATGACTTTGTTTCTTTGAGATGTTTTTTGAAGATTCTTCCTCGAACGATGGTGCAACTCTTCCTGGTGTAATTCATTAACAATGCACAACTCTCTCCTTCCTTCCCTGATTTGATTGCTGTCTTGGTCTATCTTTTGGTAGTAGACAAACACTTCTCACAAATTCGGGTGAGAATTCAGATGATGCAGAACCATTTGCATACGAGATACATGGCTGTGGATCATTCCCAGAATTAGCAATCATTTGCAAAACCGTGCCATTTCTCGGTGCAGATTTCGCACAATCAACTTAGGTCTGGAATTGTTGCCAATCGAAGAGAAATAGACAAGTCTTAATTGCCAACATTTTTTTCACAATCTTCCAGCTCTGTGTCATAAGATGGTGGTATGTGTCTATCCATCACAAAGTGTGGTGCAAAATCTGAATCAGTGAAGATGTCAGGATTAGATGCCACACTTTGCAAAGCCACTCTTGTACATTGTTGGGTGTCACAGCAAGTGAAAAGGCTACTTTCACGATGGGTGGAATGTAATAAATGGTCATCATTTGCCAGGATCATTAATGAGTCCATTGCTATGGTCAGATGCTTTTTCATCGGACCAAATACATTTCTGTCCAAAGATTTATGCGAGCAATGAGGTGGAAAGGATAACATGGTTATACCATTGCTCACTTGAGGGAACCAAGTGAGATTGATGATTATCCAGCAGCAATAACACCTGGTGATGCAGTTGAAGGACGAACCTCTTTTACAAACTGTTGGAGAAACAAAAGAAATTCCATCTCCGTAGACCTCCAACCTGATAAATTTCCAGCACCAATATAATCAGGCAACCACCTCCAATGAAATAATCATGGTATTTTTTCCGGGGAAAATAAATATTGGGAATTTCCATTTGCACAAAGAGAACTATATGAGAGTATATATAGTATATTATCAAATTATCTCTCTCACTGGAAGTCATAGCGCTAGCTTATTTTACCCTCTTTATTGCACCACTTTTGCTGGTTTCTGCATAGTTATAATCCTAGTTTTATCAACGTTCGAAATGTCAGAAGTATTAAAGTTACTATGAACCATGACTATGGCGAATTTCTTAAAGAAGATCACAACATTCCTCTGATTAAATCTGCTTGCCCTTCCCAAACAAGTTGCCTCTAGAGTGCGGATGAATCAAGTTGGATGGCGTAAAAAGGCTGTAAATTAGTCAACTTTAGCCGTGCTATATTTTGTCCATTGATCCGGCCTTTTTAAAGCATAATGCTTGCCAAACTAGTAAGCCACAATTCTTACATCTTTCGGTGTAAGTACAAAATATATGTCGCTACACTTCTCAATGTAAAAGCAATTTGTTACATTATTACTGAATGAAGAAAATAAAGCTTGAAATTTTCTAATGTTCAAATGGCCTGCCCTTGAGGCTGATACATCTGTACCTTCAATCCCGGCATGGATGTAACTTCTTCCTTCTGTGTTTCGTCTGTTTATATCTATATCGGACAACGATTCTTTCGCTAAATAGTTCTGCCCCTTTTTGAGATCAAAGATATAAGTGCCCGGACAGTGGAAAAGAAAGAACATATTTTGTTGATAAGACCAACCGTTTTTAAGAAAGTGACGTCAATTTAATTCTCACTTACATGATGTCGTGAACATCATAAATTTCTTTGTTTAGCCAGCTTTTCTTAAAGAAAGACAACGAAGGTACAACAAAATGCCTTCATCTCCGTTGTCTCGTTTCTAATAATTCTGCGAATCTCAGACAATCTCACCGATCTACTATTTTTATTTTTACAGAAAAGCTGAAGTGACCTAGGAGCCTTGAAATTCAATTCTTTAATCATTTTTGATTTCATCAAAAAGTAGTACGTTTCAAACATTACAGAACATTTGTTTAATAGGATTGATAAATACAACTCCCACTGCAGAAAGAAAAATCTACTTCTTCGAAACCATGTGTATTAAACTGATAAATGTATTTAATCCCTCTTCGTTCGATTGTCAATGTCAAAGCAATTGATTAGGATTAGTTGCTAAATCAAGGTCTTCAGTTCAGCGGCTTCAGTTAAAAGACTAATTCTGCATCACTGAACCCTATTTGGATTTACAACAAAGACATACAATTACACAATTTCCTTTCCTATGACTCCATTGTTTGCCAAAAAAAAAGTTTATGACTAAAAGTAATACTGTTACTATTCTTCTTATTTAAGTTTAACACTGCCTACAAAAAAATTGAATATAATTTTGTGCTAAAGCATAAATTGAAGGACGATCCATAATAACAAAAAAAAATTAAAAAAAATAATAAAAAAAATAAAGTACATTAACCCGTAAGGAAAAATAATAAAAAAAAAAGTTAGGGAAAAAAAAAAAAAAAAAAAAAAAATAAAAATAGGAAAAATGAAAAAAAAAAAAGATTGAGAGGAGAAGAAAAAAGAAAAAAAAAATAAGACAGTAGATATACGTATTCGAACCGACAACCATCAGCATATAAGTCCGACAACTTACCGATCAAGCAATAGCTCACAACTGAAATGAGATGGTTGCATTTTTAACATTTAAGCTAATAGAGGAAATCCAACAAAACAATGCCAAATATCTCGAACATGGGGGGGGGGGGGGGCAGACACGGACCGACAGGTCAATAGCTACCGCTTTTGGTCGCTATCACAACAGCTCCCAAATGTGTCGCTAAAATGATAATGCATGAATTCAATTGATGAATGATAGTGTGTAGGGAACAGCGATTGATCAAAAATTTCAATGAAGAAAAACAACTATAATAACAAGAGATTTATTTAAGTTTAATTTTTTTTTTTTACTAATAACATTTAAATTTACGATATGAAAGAATCAGGGAAAAATGGTTGTGAAGCGGGAGAGTGGGGCTTGGATATCAGGATTTGGTTATGTGTCAGGTATTCTGCATTTTCCACTTATGTTAATTACGACTATTATTTTATTAATTGATAATACATCGAAAATAACCCTTTGCCACTGAATAAGGAAGAAGTAAGCGATGTTGTTGTTTTTCTTTGGCTCGGAATGATGCCATTACTATGGTGCATGAAAACGTTGAATACCAAGTGCCAAGGCCTGACGAATCGGCCAAATTGAAGCGAACTTCGTCGATTTCCTTAAGTCCCACACACTGCTCACACCACCGCAGGCACAGCATCGGAATCAATAGAAAAAAAGAATGGACTTAAGATACGAGACTTGGTTAATAAGAAATAACGAAAAAAAAAATCAATTTTTTTCCTCCTTTATTTCCTTTAAAAAGTAATAACAAAAGTGAATATTTTTTATGTTTTTTATTTAAACAAAATAACAAAAGTACTATAGAAGAGCTGGTAGTATGCGACCCATCAATATAAAGCAGTATTATTCTGGTCTTACAATTCCACTAAATACAAATAAACATAAACTTTCCTTGAATATCCTTCCCACGGCATTCCAGGATGCTTCACTCTCATTTCGAAACGCTATGGGAAAAATACTGTATTCATTTTCCGTGATAAATCAAATTCCCAAATGGTCAAATGCTCGTAGTACAGTTATTTTCCGACAGGTGGCTTTACGCTTTCGATTTTTAATATGGGTGCGTTGCGTTTTACTTCTTCTTAATCATTATTTTTTCTCCTCAGGATTTGAAATTTGCTTCTTGACTATGGAAGCCCGAAATACTAGGAAATACTTCTTAGGAACAAAGCAATAATTGGCAGACTTTCCGCTGACTTTATCAGCTGTCTCTTCGCTGCCGTAGACACGAACAATAGAAGTACAACGGGCTGTAGCAGACACACAAGCTAACTTTCGCTCCGAACATTCCCATTTCGCTTATAACAACTTTATAGAAAACACTGTCTTTGCACTATTACACTTCCATAAGCTTTTCTTTTACACAAACAAATGAAGCATCTGTGTTATTAATAATACATAAGGTACATTTGGTTTTTTTTTTCATTTAATACAAAAAAAATGACACCAAATTACTCCCTTTATTAAGGAACTTTTTCTCACATCGTCCATCACAATGAACATATGCAAATGACCATTAACTACAAAGGAGTAATAAACGTATAATAAACTCCGGCCTATGATTATTCATCCAACATGTCAAAAAGTACTGAAAAAAATTATTTGACAACTAACACTCGAGATATCGATCTTCCAATTCACTTCACAGCATACACAACGATTTTCTTACGATGTAGCTCCTAGATTAAGCCATTTTGAGTTCTTATGACATCTCCATCCGAAAATCATATTAGAACTGTGGGGATGGAGAAACTGACAACGTCTTAATGTTAACTATAACCATATTTCTTCGAATTTTTACTGTAAATTACAAAGGTTTTGAAAAATTCGACATTTTAGGCCCTTATGTAGAGATGATTTTTAAGCTGACTTTTATCTTGTACTTAAATCTGTTCTTTAACTATAATAAAGCACTGTTCCTAATTTGTTTACAAATTTCCTAATGAAGCTATCATGTTTATTTAGCTTTTGTCATATAAAAAAAATAATAACATATTAAAGTTTTTTTTTTTTTTTAAAGAAATAAATACAAACAATACAATGAACTTTTTCATTTTTTTTTTTTTAGCTTTTTTTCAAACTATCCTTTACATGCTATGTCTGCAAGGGCACCCCTGTGTTAAACATATTCCCCAAGAATTAAAAAAAAATCCAAGTACAGTAAAACCCCGTTATTACGCTCGTCAAGGGGCCATGACCTACAAGCGTAATAAGCGGGATAGCGCTATAGACGGGAAATGATTTTTGAGATGGGGAAAGATTTGGACACCACTTTACAGGAAACTTACATGATTCTGCAATAGATATAGTGCAAATATGAGCTTATTTCCTATTAAAAAATCTTTGATTGTGGTTTGCCGTGTGTATGTGCTACTGTTATGAATTATGACATTTTCAATGCGGTTCAGGTAACTATTAACGTCAATTGATACACCACTAGGAGCAATACTAATATGTTTTCGGAGCAGATTTAGTGCACACTTTACTTTTTTACCAACCCTTCGCTGCATCGGTAATTGCATCCCTGTTTTTCATTATTGTTTGCAGGCTGGACGAGGGAATTCCTAGAGATTCTGCGAAATCCTTCTGACTTCTGTAGAATTCTCGTCGTACTTACGGAGAATTTGCAATTTTTCACTTATAGAAAGGGATTTCCGCTTCGACATTTTGCACAACTGTATCACAGACCCACATTTCAAAGAGTTCAAAGATTTCCTCCTACCAGGGAAAAAAAAAAAATCTTTACAGTGTTACTTTTCTTTTTGATATAAAATTTCCGATATAAAAAAGCGCTACTAGCGGGATTTGAAGCGTTATAAGAGGGTAAAAGTATACAGAGTTACATAGAAAATTCCAGGGACCGTATAAAAGAAGCGTAAAGAACGGGATAGTGCTATAAGCGGGAGCTTTTTATCGGGGTTTTACTGTATATAGACAATATACATATTTTTTTTTAAAAAGGAATACATTAATAATCTTATCTTGTAAATTATAATCAGATGATTTATTATCATCTATTTAGTATAAAAAAAAAAAGCTTGTGGACCACAGCCGGCGCCCGTGTGCGGTGCACAGATCGCACCGTGTACAGCAATGGCTTTGGGCAAGAGGAACATTTTTTTAATCTCGTATTATCTAAGAACCTTTCCGAATTCTTATTTAAATACGTTTAATGAAGTGTTCAATAGGCATAGTTATTGTCCATCTTTTCGAACACATAAATTCGGTATTAAAAATTATATGCAAAAGCTTTCTTTCCATATTCTGTCTTGTCATGCATCGATGGTTCTTAGATTAAGAAAATAAATAAATTCACACACACTCTCACACAAAAAAATGTTTTGTTTTTTTAAATTATATATTATGGAGTTAGAATAAAAGATTCAGCCTTTCT
Source organism: Thereuonema tuberculata (assembly GCA_023159025.1). Taxonomy (NCBI): domain Eukaryota; kingdom Metazoa; phylum Arthropoda; class Chilopoda; order Scutigeromorpha; family Scutigeridae; genus Thereuonema; species Thereuonema tuberculata. Next base: position 13,347,216 of record JAFIDM010000002.1, read on the forward strand.
CCAAGGAAATATAGGACAAATGTTTCGAACTTGAACAGATAAAACAGTTGCTACAGAAGTGGCACAATATTGACTCATAAGAGGGAATTTAAGTGCAGTTAGGTTCCTTGAAATGTAAAGAATTAAATGAGTATTTGAACCCTCGCTTCCATATGAACTCTTTCCTATCGCCAACTGAGTTTGTTATGATGAGCTAGTATCCTTTTCGTTAACTATGTGGCTTAAACTTTTCTTTTAAGGCAAAAGTATTGAAACATTCTTAAAGAGAAACCATCCAAGCAACTCTGGGATTCGAATCCAGGCATAACAGTAACATTCGACTATGCCCGAACGGCATCTTTCCACTTTGTAAACGAAATACCACACTGTGCTTGTCTGATAAGGAACAAATCTTTCTAAATTAGCAACGAATAATTTAGGAAGGTAACAAATGGGGAACATTAGAATTAGTCAATGCTAAAACGCGGATCATTTTTAGATTGGAATAGCACTGCAATAAAAAATTATGCTAATTAGCGTTAATGAAGTTTCTCCTACAAATACAAATTAAATAACTTCACTTGTGCGAACAAAAGAGCAAAATTAAGAATATCTTTGACATAAATGAACCCATTTGATTTCAAGGAACACTATTCAAATAGTAATATAATAAGAATATTATTAACTGACTTCAATTATCTGATTCCAAATATGGAAAAGAGTACATAGTTGGTAACGAAAGTAATAATTAAATTGTACAAACTGGAGCAAGAAGAAAAAACAAGCAAAAAAATCTTCAGAACTTGGACATTCCATTTCTAAGTATCAAAAACATTCTAGGTCAAAAGGAACTGTTCGATTTCTACAAAGAAATCTTGGTTTCGATTTTTTCATAATAAAACACTGTGCAATCGTTGATGTTTTAGACTGGAGCAAAATGTAATAGAACAAAAAAATCAAAATACAAAACAAAAGAATGGAGGATTCAGTTTATCAGTTTCATTATACTACATTACTTTGTTGAACAAAAGGAAGTTCAAACTTAGAAATAGGGTTATAGAGGATAGAAAAAAAAAATTCCAAATGGTTGGAAGAAATTTGCTCAGTCACACAAAAGAATATTGTAGTTGCTTTTTCTTTTTGTTTTGAATGTTGTATTTCAGCGATATTAACAACATACAAAACGATTTAAGTAACTTGAACTCGTATTAAACAATACCTCTTTTGAAGCATTTTCATAATTTTTATTTTAAAAACCTCGGCACAATCTGAAAAACAAACTACAGAAATAAGTGGGAGTTTTTACAATAATAATTCGCTATAATATATCTGTTATAAAAGTATATTTACTTCTCATTAAGAAGTATACAACGTCTCTGTGGCTGTACCTACATCATCAAACCATTCTTCCATCGGAGCTGTTGATGCTTCCAAGACTACTTTCTTGTTTTAAACCAGGCTCACACAACCTCCCTTTACTTTAAACTTGTTGAAATTAGGGACTTTCCTCCGTCAATTCCCCCTACGCTATCCTAATCTTCGTTTTTCCCGTGGCTTTTACCGTTCGTGTCTGTCTTTCCGTTTCTCTCCCTCAAGAGAGTTCAGCGTTCCGTGTATTGTGACGTAATGTGAGCTGTTTTCATGGTCCAAGGAATCCGGGAATGTGTACAGTTGTGTCTCCAGCAGTTTATGCTAATTACTGGGAAACACAAGCAATGGCTGACCTTTCGTCTTAGCCATCAAGGTCACCTACGGGGAGGACCCAACATCAAGGGCACTTCGCCCGATTAATGCTCCTAATGAGCAGCCATTTTGCAATCAGTAAGACACTACCAGAACAGAACGTCTGTCATCTGACTTACTTGGATATACAACAATAGACCATTTAGAGAGATTCACTACTAGTACCTACAACTTTCATTAATTCATCCATTAACTGGAACGCGATTAATCAAATAAAGACATCAATAACAGTTTCCATCATAAGTGGGTGGTAGAAAGAAATAAAATTAACAATGCTAACTCATCAAAGCAAGCGGAGGACTTCATGTATTTCAAGATAACGATTGAGGCAACTAGACTATAAACATTTGGAGTGGATCTATAGGAAATTAAAAGTTATCTTTATTTTTTGATGGGTTTTCTGTATATTCATTATTAACAAAGAAATCTTTTCATTTTCCACAAGCAGAATATCAATAGTTAACGAAACATCAGTGAATTTACAAAACATGTCATCTATTTTGTTTTTAGTTTCAGGAAATGTTATTTCTAAATAGGATAAAAGTCAATATTTCTGTTGTTTTTTTTTTATTCTAAATGTATTCTGCAATGAGGACATTGGCATTTAAAAATAAATAAATAAATAAATAAATAAATAAATACAGTGCAACTTGGATAATTCGAAGCTGAAGGGACCACTACAAAACTTCGAATTATCCAAGATTTCGAATTAAAAAGGTACATCTTTTAACTTTAATTTCAGGTCCACTGAATGCTTGAAAAGATTATTCTGTCAATAAGTAAATATTTATTCAGAAAGATCATGGTATGAAAGACTTAAACACTATATGTATGTAAACAAAATAAGATTTACATTATGTAAGCTACAGTACATGTTACATTCAATACAGAAAATTATAGTTTTCAAAAAATTGTGCAATGTCTGATTGTTTCGTAGAATTCAGTCGCTTAAGGTTAGCAAAATCATCAAGCACGTTTAGTGAACGGAAAACAGCTTCACTTACGTTGGTTTGTCGTTCAATATACCGACAAAATCCGACGCTATCCCGTACTCGTTGGCGATTTGGCATTTCTTCTTCACACCTTTTCCACCTCGCGAATGACGGCGACCTTTTCAGCGAACGTTAAATTCTTGTACATGCGTGGTTTACTGAAAGACATGGTGACGCTGACAGCAGGAAGCTCGAATGGCGTCTGAAGCGTCATGTATCGAACGGTGGCGAGAAGGGAATTTCAGTTGTCACGTGTCGAATTTCTTAACGATGAAATGCCGAAAAGTCGTTATGATTCGAAATTTTTTATAAAAAACTTCGAATTAAAGAAGTTGAACTTCGAATTATCCACGATTTTTTAACATTGATTTAATAAGAAATTCAAGGGACCAAGAGAAATCTTCGAATTAACCACGATTTCGAATTAGAGACGTTCGAATTATCCAAGTTGCACTGTAAATATGTCCTTAAATTCTGTGGACGAACTAAATGTTAAAAAAAATTCATCCAACAATAGGCTACTTGAAAAGTAATAATGAATCAGCAGTTAAGGCTGGTCTCTTGTTTAAGATTAATTTGGCTGATCAATTACGCCTGAATTTTAACAGCATGGGTGAAATTAACCAACGGCAAATATTTTCGATAAGAACATGGGTTTCTATTTGCAACTGAGGAAAAACAAACTAAGGTTGGAAATATTTCCAATAACCACAACCAACCTATGAATCAAACAATTACGCCATTTTGTTACGCTGATTCTAGCTGATAGAAAAAATATTTTTTTTTCTTAATAACTTTTAATGAGCCATATAAACGATTTCAAAATCGAATCATATGTTAATCATTAAATATTATTACAAAAACGAAAAAAAAATCAATCATTACAAGAAAGAATTTATGAAAATATAATCGATTAATAAATTTTGTACACTGTGAAGGTAAGCAGAAGGTTTGATGGAATAGACATGACGTACTATCTACAGACTTAGCTTGTTTTTCTCTAATGCCCTACAAGGAAGCAATATTTACTCAATTACGTTTCTTTACAAATCATCAAACATACTAATTTGAAAAAGAAAAACGGTTCCAGGAATTAATTACGAATCCATGGTTCCATTGCGCTGTTTTGCCCCACATTCACAGAAATTTACAGATTTACTTTTTTTTTTCTTTCTTAATGTTAATGCAGTACCATGAAATTATAGTGAACATATAAATAGCGAACGTCGATTGCCTCAGGGTTGGGAGGAAAAAATAGAAGAAATAAAAAAAGATTGTTTTCTCCTTTTGATTTTCAATACTGAACTACATAAGAGCAGTCACACATATCGACACTTGTAGCCTAATAATCTACTTGAACTTTTGAACCGAAATTTACCTGATTTTTCACTCATGCCTTCACTCAAATTTCCAATTCTGTAAAATACTCCTGCATAGAATTTGGAGAATCATAAAAAAATAAAATAATAAAGAAATGTTTTCTCCATTGCTCCATCCTTAGAAAGCCCCATTTACATACATACATAAAAAACAAAGTGAGATATAGATTTAAAACAAGGTAGAGATAGTGATTAGTAAACCAATCACAGTGCTTCGCAACGGTTTCTGAGTCACCTTTACTTTAGAATAGACTGCGCCGGGATGGTAGAAAATGCTTGCGCGAATCTGTTTGCGACCCATGCTATCTTACCCACCCCCTATTTATAAGGAAAAATCGTCATTCTTAACTCAAACCTTGTTAATACACTGAATTTCTAATAATGATTTAAAAAAAAACAACTTAAGTTGATGAGGGAATCGAACCCACGACCTTCGCGTTATTAGCACGACGCTCTAACCAACTGAGCTAACAGGCCACCTACAACTGAGCTAACAGAAGCCGTTGCGAAGCATTGTGGGATATGTGTCCACAGATAGACAAACCGGAGATATAAGGAGTCTTTCAGAAGCCTAAAAGTACTATTTAAGATCAAATGTCTCATTGTCGAATCTACTTATTCCTACATCAACTACTGTTTTGGTTGTATTTCAAAATATCTTTATCGTCTTTGCTTGAGAATGAATAAAATAAAATTCATTAAAGACGAAGAAAAAATATACAAATAAAAGAAATTATAATATTCGTCTTTATTTGAAAAATAGTTGGAAATGTTCAACAATCTAATATATTTCTTGAGGGGAAAAAAACAAAAACAAAACCACTTTTATTTGTATGTTTTCTTTCCCATTTCTTTATAAGAAAAATCTCTAAAACGAATCTCTTTCGAAGAAATTTTTTTTTGTTATCGGAATTCTGTTCTAACGAACTTTGCTCAAATTCTCAGTAAAAGTCCACTGTTCGCGACTTATTATGTATTATTATCATATGATACAGGAGGTTCTTTCTTTCATCTTTTAATTTACAAAAAAAAAAATCTAAATAAAGCTTTAAAAAGACAAAAAAACTACAGAATGATTAAAAAAATAAAATTCTAAAGGTGAATCTCTTGATGAGGTGGAGGAGGAAATAGATGTTGGATGGTGGTAATTATTCAATGAAGAATTACCGGCAACTGAGCGTAACCTCTAGGGGGAAGGGGGTGGCACCCCAAGGGAAGATATTAAGACTTATTGCAGTTTTTTTTTGGCAGGAGTTCATAGAAATAGACATAATTGTCGCCGTCCTCCCGCTAAAATCCTGGCTGCGCGTATAACCGGTAAATTATCCTGGATGTGACAGTTGATTATAAAATTTCCAACTTTCCTTTCTCCCATTGCCATCATCTACAAAACAAAAAAGACATCAGCAATTATTTGCTCAGGAAGACATGCTTTCTTCATTTTTAGTATTCCAAGTTTGAGTTTTTGATGATGCAAACGGTAACTTCGCAGAAACTAAAAGAAAACTAAAATAATCAGAAGTCCCAACAAATAAAAAAAAGAAGATTGTTCCGTAAAAGTATCTATTCGATCGCAAGTAGAAATACATTTTACTTAGATTGATATCTTTTACTATAATAATAGCTAATGTACAGATTAAATAAGCAAAAGGCCTCGGGCAATCAATAATTAATACAACAGAATGTTACCTTAGAAGAACAAGACCAAGTCTACTCAATCCAAGAATTATTTCATTTTTAAAAACAAACTGTAATTCGTAATCACAACATTTATGCGCGTTTTAAAAATAAGAAAGATCAAAAAGGGTTTCCTTAACAGCTGTTAAGGATTTCGCTATTTACTAATGATTATTCCATAAATAAGGTTGGTCATTTAATATTTTTAATAAACATAACAATTTATGATATGTACACAGTATTATATATATATTTATTTTGTTAAGTTTAATTCTGTATAAACCTGCCCGAAAAAAATATATTAATTGGGCCGCCAAATGAGGAATTTCAATTCCTCATAGTGGCTCTCAGAAAGTATTTGAATAGATCTGAAAAAGACCTTTACGCAAACCCAACAGTTCACTTTTCGATAGAGACCCAGTAGGACGGAGTTCCGTTTGCTAATGGGCGTGCCCTCACGCGACACTCCACCTTTGTGTAGGCAATGGATGGTTTTACAGAATAAAATAAATTGGTCATCTTATTTTGTAGCTACTCTATCATTGAATGTAGTGACCCAATTCTTTTCATTTTTTTGTTTTTCTATTACAAAGCTTTTAGAAGACAAACGAATCTTTTCATTGTAATTCTTATTCCAAGTTGTTGTTGCATCATATTTTAATATTGATCCTTTTTAATATCAATTAATGTAATTTGTAAAAAAAAAAATTAAATCGGGCCATTTTTTAAAACTTATTTTTACGTATTTCTCAAAACTTCAAAACATTTTAACAATTTCACTGGTTATTCTAAATAATCTTAATTAAAATCCAATTCTTCTGCTCTCTTAATTTTTAGGCCAATTATTTCAAATTAACACCAGTTGAAACGATATTGCACGTAAAAGAATTCTTCTTTCGTTTATAAAAAGAATAGTTTCGTTCTATTCCATGCCGTTGTCAAATACAACAGATAAAAAAGTCTTTGCTTATTCAGAAATTTTATACTAGTGTATTTAATATACGTATATTTAACATTTAAAAGACATTTTTTCATTTAAGAATGGAAATGAAGATGATCAACTTTTCCATTACCCAATATATGAATGAGAGGTCTTTGGGGAATCCAAATCCTTCAGAATGACTAAATGAGTTTTTTGACATTTCTCAAACCGCAATGGATCAGATCAAAGTACTTTCTTTTTCTAAATCAAAGCTACACATTAAATAAATTATATTAAACAAAACAAGAAGGAATTAGAATTCAATCTGAATAAATCCAGTTCCTATCAGAGTCCTCCGGTTTTAATGAATTGTCCTTTTTTGGCTTTCATTTAAATAAACATTCCATCACAATTGAATGAAACTTAGTAACGTTGCCTCCAAATGTTTGTATATTTTAGAATGGAGTTGAATGACGGTTTTGAGCGAGAGATGGTCATGTTTTTGTAGTTGGATGTCAGAACCATTGAATCAAAAGTCCTTTTCACTTAAGTTTTATAGACCTGACAACGATTGTGAATGAAAACTCGTCGTTTTTTTGAATAATTTCGAAGAATTACTATCTAATTAACGCTCATATCGACAAAGAAAGAGATTAGGAGTAATATCAGCTTACCTTCCATGAGTACACGAGCAAATCCCCGAATTACCGACTTGTTGAATTTGAGCAAGTAACTCGTTTACCACACCTCACGATTCACTGTATTCCTCGCAACCAGCGCTATGCATTTCCGGTGGACAGAGTAGTCTGAAGTCTATCTCTCTGATTGGTGAAAATTTTCTTATTGACAAAGAAAAGAATACTCTGAAATAATAGTTATAAAAATATAAAATTTATAATAAAATGTTATATTTAATTTTTTTTAGTTTTTTTATTCTTTTCGAATTCTGTTTATTTAGCAAAATTGAAGCGTCTCTTTACTGCAGATTATTTCCGGTTTGGGTTTGGCTCAGCAATGCCGTCATTCAAAGGCATGTATTTTATAATAAATATTCTATTTTGCAATTAATCGTGGAAGAAAATTCTTAGGAATTCATATTAAGGAGCGGAAAGGATGAAGGTATCGTCTCCAAAAAAAAAATCAGAGGAAAAGCAAATGGATTTAAGATTTGCGAAGTGAAGATATTGGTTGCTGAGTAATCATCAATGATGACAGTTAAAAAAGTCTTCAGAATTAACAACTACTAACCAGTTATTATTTCTTTTTTTACCATGATCTGTCTATTGACTAGGATCTAAGATTAGTTAGTACTTGAAATATTAATAATAACTATATAAACCTCAAATTCATTTAATAGGAGCCATAAATACTCCTATTTATATAGTTATATTTCTAAAGTGATATAAAATTTATAATCATAATTTTCTTACAAAAGCTTTATTATTACTATTCTTATTATTTAACCCTGGCTTCCGTATTTCGTTCAGAGGATTGAGCGTAATTCTACGAGCGTTTCTTTACAGAAATGTCTTTTTTATTGTAAACCTTAAAAACATCGCAGGACAGTTCGTTTCATCGCTCATTAGCTTAAAAGATTAATTTATATTTAAGATGATATTTTTAAATAGTGCGGCTTCGTATTGCCATTATCGAAATCTTTGAGAGGAAGAGTTGTGAGAAGTATTTCTTAAGTAAATGAAGGGAAAATTTCCAATCTTGTAAGCGATCTCTCTGATGAAAGATGAACACTTCAAATCAATAAATTACTTTGAATCTTTCAAAGTTCAAAGGCTTGAACTGAGGAGAAATTCACCTTATAAAAATGTAAAAGATATCCAAATGTGTAATAACAGTTAATACTGAATGAACAATGCTTTATTTTATTCTAGCTTTGATCTCTTTCAGAATATTAATAAACAAAGACAGATATGCGGGGTTTTTTTCCTATGTTATCTCTAGTATGACTACATTTCAGTATGTAGATCTTCACCATCTTTAAAGATGGATAATCAAACATAGGGATACAAACTGATTTGTGGGAGTACAGGAGAAAAATCAGGAAAAATAATTTATTGGATTAATTATTAGAGAAGATTCTATCATGTTTTTTTTTTTAAAAGAATTACTTAAAATTTTGCAACAGTTTATTTAATATACTGCAATGTATGTAATAAGGCATAAAATGAAATCTTACTATTTGCACTTTATAGTTATGATGGTAATCTTTGAATATTGTAAGAAAAATCAGTTACATTGTTGGATATTTAGGGCTTACCGTGGAATTCTGTAGCCACCGTTTTTGATTATTCAGTGAATTTGTGGTATTCAGTTGCAAGTTATTCTGTTGTTTGATGTCAGGTGAATTTGGTTTAACATCAGAATTCTGTTGCCAGTGTTCAGTAAATCAGAATTTGCTCAGTAAATAGACTGTGATGTGGTCGATTTCTTTATGATGTTGTTTCTTATCCTTTCATTAACCTTCGACTTAGACCAAGTTAGCTCGTAAATAAATAACCCATCCTTCCTTAAAGTACAGGTAGATATTAAACCAAGTGGCTGGCCACAAAATCCTAAGTTACAAAAATGTAAATTGTTAATACTAAAGATTAATGGTTTTTACTATTTGTTTTTGCTTTAGTCAAAGTGAAATGGGGTAAAGAAATCTATGAGGGAATTGAACTCAATACTGATGAAGTGCCCATGGTTTTTAAGGCACAGCTATTTGCCTTAACTGGTGTCCAACCTGATCGACAGAAGGTTATGATAAAAGGAGCTACTTTGAAGGTAATTCTTTCTGGTCCATTCGAAATATGTCTTCATGGTAAAGATGGATTTTCTGTTGTTGTAATTCATATCTTTTATGTTTCAGGATGAAGACTGGGGTAACGTAAAACTTAAGGATGTAAGTAATTGTTTAACCAAAATCATTTGAGAATCTAATGATTTTATTCTTTAAGTTGTAATTATTTTGAATGCTTCAGTTGTTAACCCTATCAAGTGACAGTAACAAAACACTAAGGATTAATTGTCATTTTCATAGTATTGACCAATTTTAACAGATTCATTAATTTAATAGATTGATTAAATTTATTTGAATATGCTAACTGTGGATGTAAATGGCTTTTACTTCTAGGGAGCTCTTATTTTGATGATGGGTAGCAAGGAAGAAGATGTCCCTAAAGAGCCCCAAGAGAAGACTGTATTTCTAGAAGATATGTCCGAATCAGAATTAGCCTCTGTAGTAAGTTCATATTGGAGCATCTTAGAACTAATATAAAGCCAGACATAAAACTTAAGTCAAGAGGTTAATTAGAAAAGACAAGGAATATTACATTAATTTTGTGGGAAAAATTGATTATCCCAGTTAAAATAAAAAAGTCAAACTGGTTTTGTTGGTTCTGAATATCATGAATGTTTCCTCTTACTTCAAGTATTTGTTAATAGTTGAAGGTTTTATCTGATCCAATACTTGTCAGGATATTGTTTTTCTATCAGGAGAAGGAGCTTGGCCACACTTCTTCAGTCGGAGAATACATGTCACAATAGGGTTGAGGGTTGCAAAAGAAAAATATTGGAAAAAAACAAGATTAAAAAAAAAATTAAAATACTTACTATTAAAGAAAAAAATATTTATAAAATAATTATGAATAACATTTATGATGTCAATAGGGAAAAAAATAATCAAACTGATGAAAAAATAACTAGATACAATTGGTTAAAAATCTTTCAAATCAATAAATTGAATAATAATTTGATCTAAGATTGGAAAAAATATATAAAATATAAGTTATTCAGTCAAATTAATTGGGAAAAATATAATTCTGAAACACTAAAAAGTATTAAAAAGGTTAAAACTTCATTAATAGCTGGCGTAATTGATGAGAATATTACTCTAAATTTTTAACTTTTAACAAGTTTCTTTTCTTTTGTATTAGATAATAAACAAAGTTAATTAATCTACTGTTAATAATTATATATTAATTTTTCATAATTTAAATAAATAAGAAATAGTATAAATATAACAGTTCTTAAACAGCAATCAGTTTTATATATCGTTATTATTATCAACTTATATAATTGGCCAAGTTCGTCTGTCTGTCTGTAACTCGATATAATTAAGCTATTAAGATAGATCCAAGGTTCTCAATGGTACCATTGAATCAAGGGTATTGAAATTCGATAAAATATTAGTTCATTTTGTCATTCCATGTTGGTTCCATGAAATTTTACCTGAAATTCTAACAAAACTTACGTTCAAAACTAAATAATTTTGTTACCACTGCACCGATTTTAATGAAATTTGGCATACTTACTCAGTTTTTTACGCTGATTTTGAAACTCAAAACCATTTTTGCCATAGAAGCTTCGTTCACAAGTTAGCACAGTATTTAGATTATACAAAGGTGAGTTTTAAATGCCTTTCGGCGTTATGAGTCAAAAATAATAATTATTCTTTAGATAAATTAAACTTTAGATATGGTTGGTATTTCATTTTTCTTTTTGGGTGGAAAATGATCCTTTAGATTAAACTCTCAGAACCTATATTACAGTTGTACAGGTAAGAAGTACACCTAAATAGATCTGATAAACATTAAAAAAAAAAATTTCAAATCAAATCATCAATCGAATCAAATATACATATAAATTGGCTAAGTTCGTCTGTCTGTAACTTGATATAATTAACCTATTAAGATAGATCCAACGGTTCTCCATGGTAGCATTGAATCTAAAGTACTGAAATTGGATGAAAATATTAGTTGTGTCATTCCATGTTGTTTCCATGAAAATTTATTCTTGGGACTGATCTGGACAACTGAAATTCTAACAAAACATACGTTCAAAACCAAATAATTTTGTTATCACTGCATCCATTTTAATTTGTTTATGCTGATTTCGAAACTCAAAACCATTTTTGCCGTAGAAGCTTCGTTCACAAGTTAGCACAGTATTTAGATTACATTTACTTTATATTTGATAGTTGATAATAAAATGATTTTTCAGATTTTTTTTTATGCCTGTCAGCCGACAGGCTTTGCTGCTAGTTATTATATATAAGAAAAATAGATATATAATATCATATTTTATAATCATCAATTCCTCTGTTATAACCAAGAAGCAAAATCTGTGCATTTGCACTGAAAAACCACACTGACCCCTCAAATAGCTTCGTGGAATCATCACCTACCACATGACGTAGGCGTGGCCAAGCACCTTCTCCTGATAGAAGAACAATATCAAGTTTTAGAAATGACAGGAAATCAGGGAAGAATTGCATTATAGTCATTTCTCAAGGGATGAATATATACTGGCTTTTAATTTTGAAGTTGTCCCAGAATTTGGATTTGGAAAATAATTGATCATTTATGATTTTAGATCAAAGATATACACTTATTGTTTTTTAAAGATTAAGAAAAAAGCATCAAGAAGAATTATTTGGAAGCATCATTTACTGAAACTTCTGAATTTCCTTGTGATCTAGCTTTAATAAACAAAATGATACAAACAGAAATACCTTTTTATATATTTAAACTTTTGATTAGTTCTTTAATTAGTTCTTTCAGAAATTATTTGTATTATTTTATTATAATAATTTATTATTTTATATTTTTTTAGCTTGAATTGCCAGCTGGTTTAAGTAATCTTGGTAATACATGCTACATGAATGCAACAGTCCAGTGCTTACGTACAGTGCCTGAATTACGAGAAATTCTTAAAAAGTGAGTTTCTTCATTGAATTAATGCAAACAATAGTTTCAGTCTCTGTTTAAATTAAAAAATGTTCTTCATTTACTTTCTTGATATTGTTGCACCATCATATAGGTTATGAATAATACACAAGTCATATATTTAAGTTATACAGTTAGTTAATCACTATTAGTTAAATACTGATTAACACCCATTGATGTTAATTAAATTTCTACTTGCTTATTTATTTTTTAAAGTAGGTAATACATTCTGTTAGTTGAAATAAGCCTTGTCAGTCTTTTTCTTTACAACTATTTTTATTCACTTTGTTTCAGATTCAAAGGTGGTATTACTCTTGCAGGCAGTATGGTTCCTGCTCAATCAATCACTGCTGCTCTTAGGGATTTGTACGATGCAATGGACAAGTCAGCTAATACAATCCCTCCAATTCTATTACTGCAAGTTTTACATCTAGCATTCCCACGGTTTGCAGAAAAATCAGAACATGGGGGATTTATGCAACAAGTAAGATAATGTTTTTGTTTCATCATTGAATTGTACCTATTCTTAGAGGTTTCATTTAGAGTGCATGTTGATTGATGCCAACCACAGCTTTACCTGTTTTCTTTGTCACTCATAAACAGTTCCTTTGACCTTACCGAAGGCAGGAGTGAGACAAAAGTCTCCTTGTGCAATTTAAAACTTTCAATATGTTATAAACAATAATTTTGCTTTTAACTTTTAACTTTCAATAGAAAAAAAATGTAAAGTTTATTTCTCAAATTTGTTCATTGTTAAAAATGTTGTTGTTTAGTTAAAATTTTACAATTGTCTATCTCAATCAACTAGATTTATATTTTATATATGTTTATCATTGCTATAATTTGTTACCTTTTATCTGGAATTTGAAGAGAATAAAATATTTATTTAAGTTGACTGTGGGGGTCTTAAAATTATTAAATGCTTTAAAGAATCTCAATGATAACTCATAAATATTAGATCTTAGTCAGTTTCATATTTGTGTTCAATACTTTCAGTGCTTTATGTCATAAAATGAAGGAGGACTGCTCATCAAGAAGAAAGGCACTTAGCAATTTAGAAGTTTAGTGTTCATGGCATTTTCATAGTATGTCTATTCTTATATAAAAGAAGAAGAGTAATAATTTATTCTGTCTCAAATATATTAACATGTAAAACAAGGGCATAGATAATCTTAGCGTTGGTTTAACATCTTAGAGCTTTCCTCAAATACTAAAAGTCACCATGATGATTATGCCAGTTTCATTTGAAGAAATGAATAAGTGTTGACTGCTAATGAAGGAATTGCCAGAGATTGTGAAAAATGTGAACTCATTGTCTCATGTTCAGTAATAAAGTATAGATGTTGTTGGTGCATCTCTAACAGCCTTTGTTTGTCCGTCATTGGAGATATGTGAGAGAACACTTGGCATTAGATTCTCCAATTTTTGAATACCAAACAATGATAGGATGTTTGATGAAATAATGGATCGGGTCAGTTTTGATAGAATTGAAGATCGTAGGTTGCAGACTTCATATTTTACCAAAAGGCATCATTCCCAAATGGTTCACCAGATTTTCCTTTAGCCTTAACTTGCTCCATTAATTTCATGAATATGCTTTAGTACTCTCCATGTAAGTATGGACAGAAACATGCAAATTTTAATCAATAAAATTACTGCTTTCTTTCCTAATCTTTTTACATAAGAATCCTTTTTTCTATCTTTTCATTCTTGCTTTTAATGAGAACAAAGATTCCTGTGATTTGTGTTTAAACCTGTGCAATGATCATTGTAGAGGGTGTATCATAAAAAGGTGGCACTTAGCTGTAAACTGGCTCATGGATTTAACTTTGGAATCTATTACACATCAGTTATCTTTCAAATGAAATTAAGATGAAGTTCTCAAAAAATGATAAAATTTGTACATTAATGCTTTCCTGTAACATCATCGTATTTATTTCCCTTTTGTGAATAGGATGCCAATGAGTGTTGGACTGAGCTTGTTAGAATGCTTCAACAGAAACTTCCTCCTGAGGTGAATGAGGCAGAAGCAGAAGAAGCAGAAGCGGCAGCGGCAGCAATTAAGTTTAATAATTTCGTTGATCAGTACTTTGGAGGAACATTTGATGTTACGTATCCTTAAGAAAGTTTTTAAATCTGTTCGTTAAATTGAGATTTCGGTGTTAGTCAAGATAGAGAATAATCATTATCATAAGGAAAGACTTTAATGTATGGAGTTATTATAGTGAGTCTTCATGAAACGCACCCAAATGAATAGAAACACTACTAGTGTCACTCTCATCTTTCTCAAGTGAATAATCATACAAAGGTTCCACTTTTATAACAAATTTAAACATTAAGAAATTAAATGCAAATGTATTCAATGTATATGATATCAAATCTTGAGATGGATCAATCAGGCAGAGTGAGTTTTTGAAAAGGCTCAAAAGATGCTGGTGAAACAAGTAATGTTTCTATTGATTTTAATTTTTAAAAAAGTCACAAGTGTGAATTTTATTAACACTCTAACAATCATTATCATTTAATCCATCTTTATAATTTTCACTGAAAGCAGAAATGAATACTTGGTTATCTGCTGTCATTAAAATTTCTTTGAGTAAATCCAGTTGAACAGTAAAAAACAGTGAGAGAAACATGGTCTACTGCTATTAACATTAACATTCTTAAATAAATTAGCTCCCACAACTCCTGAGTATTCTCTTTTTCAATTCAAGTTCTGTTTAGTTTTGCATATGATGTGTTTTGTTTTCAATAAAGTTAGTTTACTAACTACTTGCACACTAGGCATGCAGACTTCAGGTAATATTTATTATACTACTTTTTCATTTCTTAATAGCAAAACTAAGCAATTAAAGCAAAAAACTTCAGTAAGTAGTTTTAAGATGAAAAAACAAAACAAAAAAGGTACTATGAAAAAAGGTGATTCTGAAAACTATTTATCTTAAGATGTTCAAGTTTTAATGTCCAAAATAGCCTTTTAAACAAAAGTTTGATTTTGCTATAGATTAGATTTGCAGGTAAAGGCTAACAGACAAACCAATATACATTCTGTTTAAAACATTCAAAGAGATTCAGAAATGATTTGTCTTAGAAAACTGAAATTTTAATAGAAGACAGATATTATTTGATCTTAATATTCTAAATTGATTTTTGTGAAATTGAGTCCATCAGTAAAGAGCTTGAGGTCAAAAAATGTTTCGCTTTCAGAATGCCATTATAATGATAATGCCTGCGATTCTAGGCCAAAAAAAAAAAAAATACTGTCATTGGCAGTATTACCATCTTCTGCAATCTGGAGCTTAGTGTTCCCCTCAAAAATTAAAATATCCTATAATTTTGTGATGGATATTCCTAATTTATGCAAAATGAATATAATTTATCCCAATACCCTATAGAAATGAAGAGCTTCAAAAAGACAATTAGATATAAAGCCTTTCCACATAGGTTAGCTTGGTAATCAGTTTTCTTATTTTATATACTGTTAATTTTCATGAATTAGAAAAAGATTACTGAATAAATATTTACAAAATTTGGTTTTAACAAGTTTTTTTTTTTATTATTTATTTAATAAAACAATAAAAGATATTAATCAAAATTTAATGAAAAATATAAATGGGGAGTTTCCGATTTGTTTTTTGAAATTAAATACATAAAAGTAAAGTTATTTTTATGAAGAATGGAAACAAATTCCATTTAATTTGTAGTTTTTTGAGAAAAAAAAAATGCTCTGTAAAAACAGTGTCTAGTATGTTCTACACTCTGTTGCACAAAACTAAGACACAGGTGGCTTGCTTTTTTTGTTTAGTGCTCTTTAAAATCCAAGGAGTGACAATGGCAGAGCGAAGTAATCAAGTATGCTGATTATAATAATTCTTCATAACCACATGTTATCCTTTAAAACTCTTTTTAATCGTGATATTTCACAATCTTTTATCAAGATTGCTTCAAGATATCTTAGAGAATGAGTTTTTGAAACTTATATCTAACGTCCGACGAAGCAATCTTGATAAAAGATTGCGAAATATCACGATTAAAAAGAGTTTTAAAGGTTAACATGTGATTATGAAGAATTATTATAATATTCAGTGAAATCCAGTTTTTCAAGTATGCTGATGTTTCTTTGGAAATATTAATTCTATATTATACAATTTTAAATTAATTCTGTGTTTCTGTTTTAAATTTAATAGCCGATTAAATAAATTTGTTTAGCCTTCAAAAATATCTAGCTGAAATTCTGTTCTATCCTTTTTTTTGTTTGTTTAGGTGATTGTATGTGATTGAAAAACATTTTATCAAAATAGATACATTATCTTTACTATGCCATTCTTCAAAGCTGTATGTTTAATTTTAAATGGCTATTTGCATTTTAATTATAAGAAGTGAAATTTTAAGAAAATCTGTTATCGGCTGAATTCCATTGATGAAAAATAGGAAACATAATAGATCATGATTAACACGTTGTCCCAATATGATCAAATTCCGTGATTATAAATTAGAAATTAAAAATTTGGAAATTTTTAATTAATTTAAAAAAATATTTTTGTTTGATTTTATAGTTTAAATAGAACTATTGCTAAAAAAAAAAATCAATGACGTAAAAATTTGGTATTCTCTTTAGAATGGTCGACTTTCTTACAGAATTGGTGAACTTCTTAAATGAATTGCGAAATAAATAAAGGCGAATTTTTTTCCTACCAAACATAATTTCATATCTGTACAATGATAATGCACTGTTTAAACAAGGTTGAGAATTACAAAATTTTGGAAATTCCCCATTAGATTGACAAAGTCATTTTTACTTAGCTATAAGGTGTGTAGAGATAGGCAATATATGAATTCAAACGAAAACATTTCATCTGTATATTAAATTTTGTCTATTTATTGAGGTTTGCTACATTACAAATGTAATACTGATAACTGCTGGTCAAATAAGAAAATGTAAATTTGTCAAATGTTAAAGAGAATTGATTCTATAAAGATAGAATAAAAAAACAAACAAACAAAGAAACGATTTTCTATTAATCTGAGGTTGATTCATTCAATGATTTTATGTATTTATTGTTCCAGTGAATTTTTCCTTATCTAGAATTTCCAGACTGAAATGTAATGAATGTGAAGAAGAACCAGAAACTCATTCTGAGGAATCGTTTTTACAACTTAGTTGTTTTATTTCACAAGGTAAGATTTCTTCTCCTCTTTGTTTTATATTTCTTAAATTGGAATATTTTTAACTGCAAAAAATTGTCTTTAAGTATCAGAAATTCACAGATCAATTTTTTTCCCTCCTTGCCCCTCCCTGTATTGGCCAATCTTCCCTGCATTCTAGCCAAAATCAATATACACACAACACTTTCTGCTCTGCCATTTTACCGCTTCTTCAGAAAGCGAGCAATGACATGAACGCTCCTGAGCTCTCACTCTTGCCAAAAATCCATATTGGAACAGAAATGAACCATCGCTCTCGCAGTGCCATCCTAGCAAGCTGAGCAAAAAATGTCATTGCTCCCAATGCAGCAGCAAGCAAAATGACAGTGACAGATAGCAAACAAACTAATATTCATAAGTCGACAGCATAAAAGGATAAAGAGGTGTGAAAGCTTGATCAGCAGAAATAAATGATCCTTCTGGCTATTTTTTTGAAATATGGAAGTTTTTATTTTGCTTTTTATTTATATCATTGAAGTTAAAACAATGACAAATGGGGAATTGCAGTCATTTGCGCTGCTATGTTACGAATTACCAGTTTGGTTGTGGCGCATGTCTCTTGAGCAATCTTTGCTCATGGTACACTTACTTTTTGAAGAAGGCCTTAGTTAGCTGTGAAATTCAGCACTACGATACTATCTGGCACTAAGGAATACTACTTTCCTTTTTATGATGGATGTCAAAATATTTACCCAATTAGCCGATAACTCAGTCAGCCATGCTGACAGTTATTCTTTCTTGCTTAGCAGTCCTGATTCTGGATTGCTTGATCTTGAAGACTCCGTACTTGAAATTTTGGTGCTTTTGCTGCCGTTATCCAGTGAAGCGTCTTGACTGTTCGCATGGGTGTTGCATCTTGAAAAAAAAATTGCTGATGTTCCGCCCTAGTTGTTAAAGACATCTTCAGAGCTTGATATTTTCCTTTCAAGTGGCTTCTCTTATTCAAGGTGGAAGTTATATACTCTTTCTGAACTTCTAGATAATTTCCTAAGATCCTTTAGGAGCTTTCTCTGTTGTAGCGGCCTCTAAGGGTTTCTGGGTAACTTCCAGATTCCTCTTTTACTTTTGTCAACTTATGTTGCATAATGGATGGTGTAGTGAGGTTTTGGGTAATTTCATCAGTATTGGTGACTAGGTTTTGGTGTTAGCTAGCCATCTTCTCTATTGAAATTCTAAGGTGTCCTGATTATTTCTATAGCTTCTATTTTTATCCTGGGATATCTGCCTTCTGCCTAAGGCGATGACCTCATCTAATTTGATAACAGGGTTTCTGTTTTATGATGACCTTCAAGAAAGTTGGGCAGTGACTTCAGAACCAAGATCAAGCAAAATAAGACCTTAGACTGAATCTGAAGGCACGATCTGCCTCCCATTTATCAAAGGAACAACAGAAGAATCAGCTGCTTGTCCCAAGAAGAACAGTGCATTCAAGGAGATGACATTCCCTGTATTTAATAGAATTTGATGCTCTTGTGAAAGTTGGAATATGAAATACTTAAAAAAGTAATAAGGAGGGGGGGGGGCAACCATTCACAGATTTTGAGATATTTGATGACAAATATCATTGGATTTTCTATAATAGTATTAGAAATGCATTGTTGTAGTGGTGGTTTTTTGTGGTCAAGATCCAGGGATCAAATCGTTGAATGTTTTTCTTTTTTTTTTTTTTTTTAAACTACTACTTTTTCAATCTTATTATTTCCCCTTCATGTTGTTATATACTTTTTTTATTATATTTGTTCTTTGTGTCTTATATTAGTAATGTGACTAGAAATTATTACCTCCTTTAATTAGAAGATTAAGTTAAAAGCTACTTTATTTTTTTATGACTATTATTTATATAATAAATATCATAAATATCATTTAATTTCTTCTTTTTATTTCTTTGTAATTTTTCTTTATCTTTGTTTTTCTTTTGTATTACATTAAAACATTTTTTTTTTTATTTACATTATTAAGATAAGCCAGAAAAAATGTAATCCCTTTATCTTTTTTTAATGTAAATAAGAAACAAAATGCATTAACCTAATGAAAAAGAAAAACAAAGGATGAAGAATAAAGAAAGAAAGAGGAAGAAGAAAGTAAATGATATTTGGTCATTTATATACCGGGTGGCCATAATTAAAGAGGTGTTGAGAGTTCAATTAAAAAATTAATTTTGGGCCACATGAATGCTAAGATTGGTCAAGAAATTGTGCTTAGACCAACTTTTGGGAAAGACAGCGTCTATAAAAATTGCCACAATAACGTCTTCATGGTAGTGGATTTTGCCTGCAGCAAGAACATGATTATTAGTAGCACCTATTTTACTCATAAAATGATTCATAAGATGGCATGGTGTTTTCCTGACCATATTACTAGGAATCAAATTGATCATATTCTTATTGATTGTAGACGTGCATCGGATATCATGGACATTAGAAGTATGATGGGTGCAGATTGCAATTCTAATCATTACCAATGCTTGTTCAATATAGACATTATATCCTACATTAAAGAGAAGAAAGGCAGAAACAAAACAAAAATATGATATAAAGAAATTACAGGAACAAAATAACAAGGAGGAATATCAGAAGGAAATCATGGAAGAACATTCTATTACCTTCAGAAAATGAGCTATCTATCGAAGATTGCTGGAAGAGGATTAAACAAAAAGCGAAGGGAATTGCTGAGCAAGTTTTAGGATTTGAAAAGAAAGCAAAGAGAAGCAGTTGGTACGATGATGAATGCAAGCAAATAGTTGATGTAAGAAATAGAAGCAGACTTAAGATGTTGAATAGATTAACAAATGTACAAGAATGTAAGGAAATGCAGAAGAAAGAAAGAAAAGAATGGAAGAGAAAGAAAGAATAAAAGAAATAGAATTACTATCTGAAAAAAAAAAGAAATTAGAATAATGTATCAAAGAATAGGTGAATTTAAAAAGGGTTTTCGACCTAGAATAACATTCTGTAAATAGAAAGACGGAGAACTTACTGGAAATAAAGATGAAGTGATGAAGATCTAGATGGAATAATTTAGACAACTTCCAAATCTTTCAGAGGAAGAAGAGGATGAAAATCTGTATATTCCAAATAGGGAGGAAAATGAAGAGCAAAATGTAGATGCTATGGGACCATCTTACTTGGAGGTAAAGAGAGCCATTAGGGATCTTAAGAATAATAAGGCACCTGCAGAGGACCTTATAACAGCTGAACTTATAAAGAAAGGAGGTAATGAACTCTGGAAAGAGATTTACTTGTTATTTCATGAAATATGGCAAAAAGAGGAGATGCTGAAGGAGTGTTTTTCAGCCATTATCCAACCGATTCATAAAACAGACGATAGATTGGAAACTACCGTGGTATCTCTTTACTTAATGTCACTTATAAGATTTTATCCTAAATTATTGCATGTAGACTCATCCCATATACTGAACATATAATAGGAGAATATCAATGTGGTTTCATCGAAGCAAGTCCACTATTGATCAGATATTTGCTCATAAGAGTATTTTAGAAAAATGCTACGAATATAATGTAACTACACCAGTTCTTCATTGACTTTAAGCAGGCATATGATATCATTAGAGGTAAACTTTTCCATACTATGAAAGATTTAGGAATACCAGGGAAATTAGTACATCTTGTGAAGATGACCCTTAAGGATACCAATGTCAGGATCAAAATCCAGAATGAGTTATTAGACTGTTTTATTATTAACAAAGGCTTGCGGTAAGGTTGCCTTATCTACGTAATTATTTAACCTATGCTTGGAGAATGTCATCAGGAAAATTTGGTTAAACTCAGGAGGAACTATATATAGTAGAGCTTTACAGGTTCTGGCATATGCAGACGATATTGATCTAGTAGCTCATACTAAAATAGGTTTAGAAGAAGGTTTTCTGGAACTGGAAGAAGCAGCCAAGAAAGCAGGACTGATTATAATTGATAAAAACAAAACAAAATATATGATAAACACAAGGGAAGTGCATAGATATAAAGACGTTGATTATTTACAGATGAATAAATATCTGTTTGAAAGAGTTGATACATTCAAATATCTTGGTGCTGATATTATTGAAAAAAATGAGAATCAGATTGAAATTAGAGCAAGAATTGCTGCAGGCAACCGTGCTTACTATGCCTTTCAGAAGCTATTAAGATCATCACTAATCTCTCGTAGGACAAAAATTACAATTTATGAAACAGCGATCAGTCCCATTGTGACTTATGGTCGGAGATATGGGTACTTACTGTTACAGATGAGAAAATCCTTAATATTTGGGAGAGAAAAATTCTTCTAAAAATTTATAGACCAATCTTAGACAATGGGTTATGGAGAATTCATACTAATCAAGAGCTCTATTATTTATATCAACTGCCTGACCTAGTTACGGTTATTAAGAGAGCCCAGATTGATATGATTGGGACACTTACAGAGGATGTCCGAAAACACCATGGCAAAAAAAAATTATAATGGAAAACGTGAGGGTAGAAGGTGTGCCTGGAAGACCAAGGAAAAGATGGGTGGATTATATTGTGAAAGATATCAAAGGTCTACAAATTAGAAATTGAAGGGTGAAAGCGAGGAATAGATCAGAATGGCATGATATTGTAAGGGAAGCCAAGGCTGTACAAGGGCTATAGTGCCACGAAGTAAGTTAGTTTAAATTCCAATTACCAAAATACCTATTGGGCCAAACTCCACCCAATTTCATGTGATCACTATTAAACCATGGGGTTTCGATTTGTAAAGAAAAAAATATTAGTTCAAAATTTTGTCACCAGGGAAAAGAATGGTACGGGAAGCTATATGTAAATTGGGTGTAATAAATAAAGTAAGTTTACAACCAATAGTAATTTTTATTTGGCATCATTTACAGATGTGATCCAATATGTTTAACTTGTAATTGTTCCAATAACTGCATTCTGTGCTTGTAGCATTTCCTTTGGCAGAACGCAACAGATCTCCAGTGATTTGCCTCATAGTGTTATTCGGGTAGCCTGGAAGCTGAGTGGGTAAGAGCTGCAGATTCTATCCCTGGCCATTTTTCCATGCTCCATTCTCCTCCAAACGGGTCCTAGGGTCTACCCAACCCTCTCTTGAATGGTTACTGGTTTCTTTCCTGGAGGTTAAAGGCGGGCGGGCGTGCATCGGACTGATCACCCAACTTCAACTTAGTCCCGTTGGTTACGGAACACCGGGAGCCTTATCTCCTGTGACCCCAAGGGCTATGTAGGCCTGTAGTGAGACACTTCAACTTTTAACAATGTTATTCTGCCCTTTAACATTATTAAGTTATCCACGCCTCCTTGGTACATCAAGCTTTTCAGATATCCCCATAACCAAAAGTCACAGGGAATGGATCAGGTGAACTGTAGGAAACGCTCAACTAATTATTCTGTTTTCTGTGAAATGCTTTCATAAGACTTTCAATACATCCAATCCAGTGTATAATACAACAAAATGAAACAGCATTCATTGATACCTCACAGCATTGATGGAACAATCGCTGGACCATTTAGTGTTAAATCTTCAAAAAAGTACGTACCGATGATGAGCGAAGCAGTAAAGCTACACCACACTGTGACTTTCAATGAGTGCAAAGACCTATTGAGACACATGAGGATTCTCCAATGTCCAAATGTGGTAATTCTGTGTGTTTACAATTCCATTAAGATGAAAATGTGCTTATCACTCCATAGGATTTTTCAAGGCCATGCATCCTTGACTTCCATTCAAGCTAGGAACATCAGAGAAAAGTTCAGATGAGCATCCACATCTCCTTGAAGCAATTGTTGAATATGGCTGATCTTGTATGGGAAAAACTTCAACAGTTAAGGTATAATTTCCCATATCGCTGCATATGGCTGGATCAAATTGCCTGGATATTGCCCGTTTACTGCTGGAAGCGTATGCATCATTTGGTTCCAGTGCAGCAGTTGCAATTATTTCAAGTTGTTGGTTTGATATTGGTTTGTGTCCTCGTCTGGCAGCAGTTGTAACGATCTCGTATTTTCGAATCACAAAATAATTTTTTGCAAATTTGTGATTTGTCATTGGACCTTTCCTTAAATTCTTCAACCTCCGGTATTCCCGAAGTGCGACAGAAGCAATGTTCTTTTTATTGGTAGTTCACCAGCAAAGCACGATCACGTAAATTTATGGGAGCGAAGGTTTAACAAAGCACCACCATGCAGCCATAGCACATCAGTCGAACCTAACACAAGCTGTTCGTTTTCATCTTTTACATCCTTCAATCTATAACTTCAGTTTGCTGCAATCTGCCTATTTCCGTACTTACTGCGCCATTTTTCCCCTGGTGGTGAAATTTTGAACTCATTTGTTTCTTTAGAAATCAAAATCCCCTGGTCTAAATAGTATCCACACCAAATTTGGTGGAGTTTGGCCCAAAAGGTTTTTGGTAATTGGGCTCTAAACACCTCCTCTTTAATTATGGCCACCAGGTAGATAATGAAGTTATAAAATTAAAGTAACATTTTACTTTGTCTAATAATTGAAGGGGGTAATAATTAGAATTTCTAATTACAGTAGTAAAATAAGCCTGAAAGAACAAAATAATAAAAAAAAAGTATATTAACATAAAGGGGGAAAAAAACTATGATAAAAAAAGAAGGAAAAAAAAATAATAAAGTATATTAATATATGAAGAAAGAAAAAACAGAAACCTATGTTAAACTTATGATAAGCAGCCTTTGGATTTGATCCCAGGATCTTCACCACAGAAGCTATTATATTATCACATGAACTGTTGCTGATAATAACAGCTCTGTCGCTTTCTAACATTTAAGCTATTATAGGAAATCCAATGAAAGCAACATCAAGTATCTTGAAATCTGTGGGGGATTGTTCCCAAACTCTTTTATATTTTTTAAGTACTTCATGTGTACTTTCATCTCTCAAAAGAGCATCACATTTCATGATATACAAGGTATGTCATCTCCTTATAAAATGATGATACAGGAAAGTCTCAAAGAACTTGAAAGACAAGATGCCACTGACACTCAAAAGGGCTACGAAATTCCCTACTCATGTCACAAGAAGTACACAGGCCAGACCAAAAGGCAGATCACAACCTAAACTGGCAAACGCATCAAACAAGTCGAATATAGCTACACCATTAAGTCAATAGTGATAAAATATTTTTATGAAGCAGGAACCATGTTACTCTGGTATATTATCAGAAACCCTCAGAGGAGCCTCCCATGATGCAGCAAGGTCTCACGTATTCTAGAAAGTTCCCCAGAATCCCTGGAGAGGTATATAATCTCTGTCTGAGGAAGAGGAAGCAATTAAGAAGATGATCTAAAGATGTGTCTGACACCAAAGGACAAACGTCAGCATAGAAGTTTTTCCTTCAAGATGCCTCGATAGTGACTGAGAGTCATTGGACACTGTCTGTTGTTAACATCATGCTTTATTAATTACAAGCATCGAAAGAATAAAACATTTTTATAAGTTAAAGTGATAGTAAAATTTGAATAAAGTTGTGAATATATTTTACAGAACTCTTAGTAATAATAGAGTTGCCTACTTGAGTGTAAAATTAATGTCTTTTTATTTCTTGATAAGCACTTTGATCAAAATAATGAAGATAAGAGAGATGCAATTATAGATTCTCTAGTAGTTTCTCATTTCGTAGATTCTTGCGTAATTTGTAAATCTTATTGTAGTAGATCAGTTAAGGCCATTAGCTAAAGAACCTATGTATAATAATAGAATTCTAAGATGATATTTTAGAAAATGTGCAGAACATGGTGCTGGTTAATAAAAAGTTCTTGGTGAATTGAATTTAAAAACTCAGCAAGGTAGGGAGAGAATGTGAAAATATAAATTATCTTATTAGTAAAAATGAATAAATGGAAAGTGATGTCTGAAAATTCAGATGCTCAACACTACCACAACAGGCAATTGTGCATCCCCAGAGTCAACACGTGCATATAATTAAGTAAGGGAATGCAGGGGATATGCACATTTACATAATATTCATGAAATTTCTGATGGTTTCGAAGTGCTTTACTTACTTCATCTTCAGGGAAAAGAGGAACGTGACACATGTGAAGGATGACACAAAGTACGTGGAGACAGGAGGGGAATTTAATTTGTAATGGCCAAGAGTTTTGGCCACCGGTGATAGGATTATAGGCCTGAAGTCATATTTTTATGGGAAATTCTGCAATGGGTGAATTTATTTATTTGTGGTGTGATAGGATTTAGACTGTTCGGAAATAGAGGGTGTGCACTTTTTGTTGTATTTGGGCTACTTTGTAAGAGCCTGTTTATTCTTTGGTGTGGAATGCATTTTGTGTTGTGTGAAGCATGTAGCCAAAGGAGCATTGCCACATGGGATCTAGTAAAAAATGTTATTGGGGATCATTGGGTAGGCTATGGGCATAGCTTTTATGTTTGTGGATTTGAAAACAGGGCGTAGTTATACGGGAAACATTTAATTTAGTGTTCCAAGGGAGGATAGTAAAGGAAATGGGATGTATATCATGGGGGTTTGGTTTATTGTGCATCAGTGATAGTTTTCCGTATTTTATTGTGCAGGAAGGTGAAGCAGGTGAAATATGTGTGGAGTACTTGTGAGTTTGTAGGTTATTCTGAATTTGATTGAGTTTACTTTGCATTCTTCCACTTGAAAGAACAAATAGACTCTTATTATGGTAATATACTACAATAGCATAGAGCACAACTCTAAATTCCAAACAGTCTAACCTCTATCAAACCACAATAAATTCACTCACTGTCTCCTTGATGATTTCTTGTTTAATCTAAAATCTGTAACTGATGTCAATAGCCAACCATTATTTTTAAATTTGTAGTTAATGAATAATTATAATGATATATTTTTATTTTTTCCTTTTTCTTTAGATGTGAAATATATGCATTCCGGACTTAAATCAGTAAGTTATAGTTTACAAATTTTAAAACCTTTAATTTTCCTTCTTTTATGTTCTTTTATAAAAAAAAAAAATCCAATAAAACAATAATTTATTGTAAATGTTTAATGAAAAGAAAAACTACATTGTGCTAGAGAAGAAAATTTCTCCTGTTTATAGCAGGATTTAAGAAATCCGATGTGTTAGGAATGAAAAAAAAAAAAAAAAACGTAATAAAAAATATTTATTAATAATTATGACTAGAAACAAAAGTAGAAGACAGAATAATTTAACATTATAGGCTTAATAATTTGATATTATAAAAAAGAGAAACAATTAAATTTCATAAATTCTGATTTTTTTAAAAATTAATTCTAGACAAACATTTATTATTTAATATTCTTTAGAATTTCTGAAATATTAATTGATTTTGCTCTTTTCTTACATTATGTTTGCTACTTATTTTTTTCCCATTCTCAGTGTTGCCGGCTTATAATTTTTGAAATTTTTATTTAG
This sequence comes from Thereuonema tuberculata, assembly GCA_023159025.1. NCBI lineage: Eukaryota > Metazoa > Arthropoda > Chilopoda > Scutigeromorpha > Scutigeridae > Thereuonema > Thereuonema tuberculata. Next base: position 13,374,240 of record JAFIDM010000002.1, read on the forward strand.
AAAAGAAAGTACTTAAAAAAAAAAATCTCTTTTGAAAATATAAGAAATTACTAAAATTACCCTTGAGCTTAGAGGAATAGATATTAGAATAGCTGTGGAGGGGTGCTCTGTGTGCCGAGTTTGTTATCGAGTTAAGCCTAATGTTTTAAAATGTGACTGTCGTTAGTTAAAATTTCGATTGTTTTTAACTCTGAAATGATTAGTTGCTTAGTTTTTTATATAATGAAAATATTAATGAACAGTTTAAATGTAGTTTGACAATATTATAATTTTTGGAAGATACAATGTCAAAGATTACAATTGATAACAATGCTTACAAAATGTTAACAAAAGAAGAATCGATAGCTTAGTTTTTAGTGATAATAATAAAAAAAATAATTTCAAATCATCTTTGATTAAAAGCTCTTAAATTTTAAGGAAATAAATTATAATTCACTGGAATTCAAGCCTTTTTTTCTTCAGCTGGATTCTTAAATAGATTCGCAAGCCAGCAGATATTTGGGATTTTAAAATAAGTATTGTGAAATTTATTTGAAGTGCCTTTTAGTGGCTTAACAACTCACAATACAGCTGACAATATAATTTTTTACAAGAAAGCCAAAACAGTTAGCGGATTTGTTAGAAAATATTCATCATCCTACAAGCACGAGTATACTTGGGAGTGGCACACAGCAGTCAGATAACTCGGTGTTGGCACGAAACGGGTTAAGAATTGTAAATAGGTTTAATATCTTCTGGAGGAGAATAAGGGAACAACCAAATAGTCCCTCAGTTATCATTAACGGTACAGTAAAATTTACGTCATGCTGTCCTGAATACTGAGCAGAGATAGTGTTAGTATCATTATGGCTTTCTTGTTGATATCCTACAGTTACCAGAATTACGCTGTGTTCCTTTAAACAGCTATAGCTGCTATTCATTGTTTTGTTTTTTTCCTGTATAAAATGACTTCTTTACCCATTAAACAAGGCTTATCCTCCTCTTCTTTTTTTTTCTCTTGTGCCTTTCTTGTTAAACCCCGCAAACACCATCCAACTTTGCACCAACTTAGTCGTCTGATTTTGACATCACGAGTAGGTAGAGACAGTCTTGAGCCAGTTTTTCAGCGACTTGCCGCCATCTTTAGTCTGCCGACTTGAGTTGGTTCTGCACGGGCAACTCGGAAAGTTGGTTGGAAGTCGGTCGGAATTACCCAAGGGCAGCGTTGGAAATTGTCAGTCGTGACGTCACGCCCATGGAAGAAATGGCGTCTAAAACAATGTTCGCCGATTCGAGCTGAAGACAAGCACGTCCACATTGAATATCAGAGTATTGCGAGTTTCTTTCATGCATAAATTAAGTTTATACTGAAATGCAGTAATTGTATGCGGCAGAATTTATCAGAGAGGTTTCAAAACCTCGATTTTTTAGGATTTTCCACAGCTGCTGGGGAAAACGCATTGCATTATGGGATTCCTTCTATCATGGCCGGCTCATTTGCGAGTTGGATGGTGTGACGGCTGACAAAAAGTTGGCTGACTCGAAGTCAGCCGACTAAAGTTGGTGCAAAGTTGGATGGTGTTCGCGGGGCTTTAGAGTGGCATTTTCCTTTTTATTTTTGAAGGCACATCCAACTCTAAAACGGAGCTTAATCTAGTGAACAAGGTTTTCATGTGGACCATTGTAGATAGAAAATTTGAAGTCATAACAAAATCAGTGCACTTTATTTCTACTTAATTAGAACTTGCCATACCAATAAAAATTACCTTAAATGAAATTAAGTTGCTTATAACCATCACAATAATGGCAGTCATTTTTAGTGAGATTAGGTTTAAAGTTAGTGAATTTTTATGTTACAAAACAAAAATTACTAATGAGATTTATCTACTTTTTATAGAGAATGCATGAAACTATAACAAAACTCTCACCCAGTCTAAATAGAGATGCATCATACACCAAAACAGTGAGTACTTGAATTTATATATAAATTTATATTAATGTTGGAAATAAATAAATTATTCTTTATTAATTTTAAGTAATATTAGCAGTTTTACATTACAATTACTGATCTTAATATTTCTGTAAAATAACTGAGCTGTTACGTTGGATAAAATCATTGAAAAATGTGCTTAAATAGTTTGAATGTTGTCATGTGTAAAAAGATATGTTTTAATTTTTATTTTTTTATTTTTTTTTAGTGTAAGATTAGTCGCTTACCTGCTTATTTGACAATCCAATTTGTGAGGTTCTTTTATAAAGAAAAAGAATCAATCAATGCTAAAATTCTAAAAGTAAGTATGTTTAAAAATTGATGCTACATGATAAAAATCTTACTAAGTTTCCAAAAATAACTTTTTTAATATTTTAATTTTTGTTAAATTTAAAAACATGAGGAAACTTTATTAATAATTTGAAATTCAAGAAAATATAGATCCAAATGAGATAGTAAATTTTAATTTGTTACTCGTTAACTAATCAAATTAATAGTTAAATCAGTTCTTTGTGTTTCATCAAGCAAGAATTAACCAGTAAATTAGTTTGTACAACAAAAATAGTTATTCAAATCTCCTTAATCAAAACATACAAGCTATTGTCAAACAGTGGCTGTACTCAGAATAGTATTAGTGTTATTTTTAATTGAAGACGGTTGCTAGAAAATAATAAAAATGAAGATTAGTTAATGAAACAGCAGTAGTTTACCTTCTCTTTTAATAGTTTGAGAAGATATAAGTAAATTTTGAAAGCCAAATGACCTAACAAAGTCATACTATCCAATTGAAATGAAATGGCTTGAAATAATATAGTGTTATTCAGTTTAATCATCTTTTCCAAACAACTTGTGACTGAAATGTAAGAACTTTAGATCACAGTACCTTTTCATGAGCTGCCTCCTTTATTCACTTGAAGACACTAAGTTGTGGAGAATGGAATCAGTGTTAGCTAAATATTATTCCATTCCAATCCACAAGTATTGGAGGTTCTTTCTGTCACTTTAGGAAAAAAATAATATTCTAAAGAATACAAAGATAAGAAACACTTACTAAAAAGTTAAAAAAAAAGTAAATATTTTCTATTTCAAAGTGCTGTGCAATGTCCGTCGTCAGGGAAGTACAAACACAAAGGATGAAATAAAACTCAGTGATTACAAGAAGAGAAGCTCAATCTTCTGTCCACTGGTGATTGGACTGCACAGACTCTTTTTCAGTTATATTGTCTGAAAAGTTTTGGGAAGGAAGATTATTGGTGTTGGTCATAATATCAGCAATAATAACATCAGGAGCATGTCCTCTTTGTTGGTAATGTTGAAGAGTATTTGGAATCTTCAATAAGGAATGTTGGACCCTTGTCTTACGGTAACTTCAGTAAGGAAAGTTTGTTAGTGTATTTAATGTGTATCTGGATAGATAGTAGGCACAGGGGAGCTAACAAACTATTATTATACTGTGCTTGTTGTTTGTGAGGCTGTATGCTCAATAAAAGATTGTTTGAGGGAACAGACATAGGTGCAGGGAGTTAGGAAGTACTTTGGAGGGGATGAATAATGGAGCACTGTAATAGAAGATGATTTAGGTTACATAAGGATTTTGGACTTTCGAAGGAAGGTGATGGGAATGTGAAGTAGTGATAGTAGGGTAGTTGTAGAAATGAAGGACACGTGTATTGGTTTTTCAGTTCAGTTTAAAGCTTTGAACAAAGTACATTGGCTGTCCTTCACCTCTGTTTCATTCACAACTATAACTAAATTCCAAAGTTACGATATGGATGAGGAATCTGTTCTCACCATTGTAATACTTGATCGCTTCAGCTGAGATTAATCTCTTGTTCTGATGGCTGTCTTTTGGCCCAGTATTAGTTAACCATCTTCTAAATTATTCAGTACATTCTAAGGAGTCTCAAAAGGTAACCAGACTTTCAGTCTTTTTATTTTAGATTATTTATCGAACATTATTAAAGGCAAAGTGCAGTAATACAGTTTTGGTTGCATTCTTCATTGAAACAAACTTTATAAATTAATGTTTTTTTATTTTCTTTTAATTGTTATTTTTATAGGATGTTAAATTTCCTATTAGCCTTGATGTATTTGATTTGTGCACTCAAGAACTTCAGCAGAAATTAATTCCAATGCGAACAAAGTTTAAGGAATTGGAAGACAAACGTGTTGAAGAAGCCCAAAAGGTTAGTGCCATTTTCTTCTCATATTAAAAAGCTACAGCAAACTTATATTTAGAAAATATTTTGTTTCCTTGATTTACTTTGAACTTTTAATCAGTGTTTCATTTATTTGTACTTGGAAACATCTTTATTTTGTCATATAGTAACAAAAAAGGAGTATTTATGAGTTCAACGTTTATTTCAGTTAAGGGTTCTTGTAATGTTAAAAGTAAATAAATAAATAAATTTGTATATGATATATATTTTTTTATATATGATATAGTAGATTACTAGAAGCTTCATTTGATCTCACTGATCTTTAATCAATCAATCCCCCCCCCCCCCCCCCCCCGTCTCCTTTTTTTTAATTACATTTTAGATTTTTTAAGTTATCAGTGCATGATATACAAAGAGCGTAAAGCAGCTGTTCTAGACTGTCATTAGTAAACTTCACATGTTCTTCTTTATTGATGTTTATGATTAGTTTTATGTGCTACAAAGATTCCTTGAGCCCTGTGGAATGTTGGCACATTAATTTTTTAAACTTTTGTGTGTGTGTATGTGTGAATCTGTTCTTGTTTTTCTTGTTTTTGGAGGCTCCATTTTGATTCTCAAGAGATTTAGATAAAAAAATTTATATCCTCAGTTGATTTCCCTTAAGTTCTTATTAAAGGTTTTATTTATTGATAAAGGCCTCAGTAAGTGAGTTCTTATTCTCTGTTCTAACTACAATCTGTCGTTCAAGCTACTTAAGTTTGTTTTGATATGAATCAGTGAATAACATATTATAAATTAACTTATGGTCAAAAATGTCTCGGATTCAGTAGCAATTTTTTTCTGCATTTTTTTTTTTTTCCAAAAAGTAGAAAGTAGAATTAAACTGAGATTTGCTGGCAAATTAATAATGCGTGTTTTTTTTTTTGTTCAGGACAAAGATAGGAAAAATAAAGAAGCAAAGAAAGAAAGTGAAGAAAAAAAACAGACAATGCCTTTTCATTTCCCTGATGGTAAGTTATCTTTTCTTGAATTGAAGAAAGATGATAAGAATATCTTCTTTACTGTAAAACACTTCTCTTTATTTCTCTTTGCAATATTTTCACTGGACTATTGACAGTCTTCTTCTGACTCCAAACACGTTACCCTTTCAAATTAACAATTTGCATATCACATTTCTTTAAACAAAATACATCTTTCATCAATAAACAACTACAATTACAAAATGAGCTTACAAAAACAAAAGAATGAATATATCAGAATGGATGATATGTTTATATTGGAATGGGTGGTGATTAATGGCTTGGACCCTAACACTTAAATTTTATTTACAATAAAACATAAGAAGTCAAGATACATAGTAGTATAGTTATTTTAAATCAGTGGTGATTTGCCAAAAGAAGTCCAGCAACAACAGTTGGGAGAAAATGAAAAAGAAAGTTCAGAGCTTTGTGTAATTCCTAGTGCAGAATGCAAGGTTTTATTTACGTATAGAAGCTGAACTATAAAGTCCACTAAGTGCACTTAGATCAGTTTGGCATATCATGGATGCATCTAAAACGGATTGACTGAACATTATTATCTCAAAATGGCCAATTGTAGACTTCATTTTCTCCCAACTGTTGTTTCTGGACTTAACTCCTTTTGGCGAATCACCACAGAAATAACATTAATTGTATAAACAAAAATCAAGAGGTGTGTCTAAAAAGTTCGGTGAATGTTCGAATATCTCATCCTGCAAAAACTGTGGCAAGGTAGAGCATGTGCACGGACAGCCAGGGACATGTCTAGACGCATCTCCTAGTGTGGATTAGCATAGCCAAAAGTTTGGTGGCGCAGCAGTCATTTGAACGCAGTCTTGTGAGAGAGGTGGTGGCACACAGCAATGGACCAACGATACAACATTAAGTTTGGTTTCAAATTGGGGAAAATGACAACGGAGATGCACAAAATGTTGATCAAAGTGTACAGGAAGGACGCTGTGACCATAAAATGTGTTTACGACTGGTTTAAACGCTTTTGCAAAGGCCAGGAATCGTTGGAAAAGCATCTGCTTTCGGGTCTGCGTCAATAAGCAGAACTCCCGATATGATCGAGCGTGTGCGAAGCATGCTAGCAAGACAATGGCAACTGACTCTGCGAATGATAGCAGAAGAAGTAGGCATTAGCAAAGACACAGTGCAGTCATCATCCATGAAGATTTGGGTAAGCACAAGATCTGTTCACGATTTGTGCTGCACATCCTGAAGACGATCAAAAAGAAAGATGTTTGGAAGTTTGTGGAGATTTCATTATCACATGTGACCAGGATCTGTCCTTTCTGGGTTCCATTGTCACAGGGGACGAGACTTGGTGTTACCAGATTGATCCCTAATTGAAGAAGCAATCAATGGAGTGGCAGTTACCTTCTTCACAGTTACCTTCTTCACCGCGACCCAAAAAAAGCCACCCACAAAAATCCAAGGTCAAGAAAATGTTGATCACATTTTTCGACAAAGATGGAATCGTCCATAAGGAATTTGTTTCTGCCAGTCAAACCATGATTGCTGCATTCTACCTGGAAGTTCTGAAACATTTGTTGAAGTGCATCCAGCGCATAAGGCGACAGTTTCACAAAACTGGAAAGTGGATTTTGCTGCACGACAACGCGCCAATGCATTCTGCAATCCTTGTGTGTCAGTTCTTGGCTCAGCGTGGTGTTACTGTTTTGAATTACCTACCTTACTTCCCTGATCTTGCTTCTGTTGACTTTTTTTTTTGTTTCCTCGCCTTAAAGAGGTAATGAAGGGATCACATTTTGCAGACATCTCAGAGATTAAGGACCATGCGACATCAGCTTTGAAGTTCCCAAACAAGACTTTTCCAACAGTTTTCAGAAGCTTCACAAATGTTGTCAAAAGTGTATTGTGTACGATGGAGAATACTTCGAAGGCCAATAAAGGTCATTTCTATGTATCTTCTGTTTTTTTTTTTTCTTGTAACATTCACCGAACTTTTTAGACACACCTCGTAGATTCAAACCTTTTAAGAAAGTGGTAAGTAAAGTAGTGAAATTCATGTGGATAATGAAACTTTATTTAGCGTATTTATTGTTGTGTAATTATATATTAATTGTTTACATAATAATTGTAGTTGGTTGTTGATGAAAGATGTATTTTGTTTAAAGAAATGTGATATGCAAATTGTTAATTTGAAAGAGTAACGTATTTGGAGTCAGAAGAAGACTGGCAATAGTTCAGTGAAAATATTGCAGAGAGAAATAAAGGTGAGTATTTTATAGTAATGAAGATATCAGAACATTATGAGTGTGAGCTATAATTTAATGTTAAGAAAAGTTTATCTTTATAAATAGTATATCCTCCTCAGTAATTTAGGCCATTTATGATTGTATTTATGGTTATTACCAAAGGAGGATAGATTAATAATCCCTCACAGAAGCAGTGATGGTGTCAATCCATTTACTGTCCAACGCAGGGGAAACAGTTTCTATAATGATGAATAAATTGTTCAAAGTCTCTTAACTAAAATAGTTTTATCTGTTGAAAAATCATTCAAAAAGGCTGCAACTGAATCTGGTTTTTCCTTATCTTTTTAGGGATTTTTGTCTAAGATAACAAAAAATGATGTATTTACACTGCCTGCTCAATTGAAAGTCAACATCAATGGTATGGAAACACTATCACACCACCACTGCCAAATTTCACTGTTGGGATGACACTCAGGCAGCAGCCGCTCCCTTGGCAAACGCCACACCCAGATGGGTCCATCCGATCAGTAGTGTGTGAATCTTGATTCGTCACTCCACATAATGCTCTTCCAGTGGAGCGACCAAGACCGTTGCTCTTTACACCAGTCCACACGACTGGGAGTTTATAGGGGTGATGTTAGGCTTGTAGGCAGCAGTCCGACCACTGTACCCTAAGGCATGGAGCTCCTGACTAATCGTCATGGTACTGACAATTGTTCCAGTTGCCTGCTGGAAGTCCTGCCGCCAATGTTCTGCCAATTGCTTCAGGGCCCTCCTGTCTCTATCGGTCAGCATGCGGGCTCAGCCACCTCCATGATGTTGTGTTTCCACTTTGTGATAATAGCACCCACAGTCGACTTTGGCTGGTTCACTGTCGCTCCTATGGCTCGCACACTCAGGCCACTAATGTGGCAACCTATGACTACTCCACGTTGAAAATCGCTCAGCTACTTTGATGGTGTCATTTTACCTCAGCACATGGTTAGACACCAAATGACTCCAAGTACACATGATCGTGTTGTTTTATAATGAATATATTCAAATTATTGCCCGAATTTGCATGGGTTGTTCCACTATGGCAGGTGTCCACTTTCAATTGAGCAGTCAGTGTATATATAAGTGCTTTTTGCATTAAGATTGTCAATTTATTATTATTCATTAATGCATCATTCATATTAGATCAAGGATAGGTAGTACATGAGATAAAGGATCATCAATCAGTGAAAGTAAGTAGAGGTTGGTGGATCTTAATCCCAGGCAAGAAACCCTTTGGAAGAGAAATGACTTGGGTAAAAAAAAAAAAAATAATCCCCAATCTCTGCCAGACAACAACTTTCTTTGTTCTTTGCCCCTTAAAGGATTGAGGTTCACAATAACAGTTTTATTTTTTGAAAGAATGACTACTCTATTTTCTTTGTTTCATTAACAGACAAAGAATTTGAAAACCAACCATCTAAATCCTTTCTTTAACGAATAAACTTATCTATTTTACAAAGTTAGCATTATGAAATAGTTGACAAGTTTTCTTCATTTGAATCTTCTTTATTTTTGTAATTATAAACTTAGTATTTGAAGATAAAAAACAAAAAAGGATTATGAAATTGTGTTTTGGTTGTTTTTCAATATTGAATGTAAAATGTTTAGGAGAGAATATTTTAAATTGAATTCAATAATTTAATTTCTTTAGAATACAATACAGTTTTTATATAAAATATGAAATATGCTGTTTCTTCCAAATATTTTATTTATTTATTTATTTTAATCTAAATATTTAAAATTAGTAACAACTAAATTTCTTAAACTTCAGATTAGATTTAAGATTTTCTGGCATCTGAACCGAAGCTTAACTTTTGTCTTACAGATTTAGGATCTAACAATAGCGGTTATTATGAATTACAAGCAGTATTAACTCACCGAGGACGGTCTAGTTCCAGTGGCCATTATGTTGGATGGGTGAAAAGGAAAGAAGGTAATTACGCTGGATTTTCTGCTTTAAATTTGTTTATTTGGGGTAATGGTTGATTCTTTTGAATATATTAACTCAAATTCACTATCCTTTTAAAAGATTGATGGTAAAGTTAAAAAATCATGCAAAATCAAACGTCAAGTTTCATTACTTTTCAATAGTTTAAAATGAAAAAAGTGTTTCGAATATTTTTGTGATTTCTCTACCAGATGGCTTATATGGAGGTCAATCCATGCCAAATCTCACAGACATTTAGATGACCATTGTATTGTTTTTAATATATCTATATTTTCATTATAGATGTCTACTAGTGAGTAGCCCCAAACCACTTTTTTCCTCCATTTGCTGCCATCTCGGAATTAGGTTTATTTTTCTTTATGACTATCAGCAAAGACTAGGTTTTGAAAATAGGCCCATTCTAAGAAAGATCTGGTCTGTACTACCTTAAGAAGAGATTCTGACCATTCACAAAATGAACAAATATGTCCCAAACAGATGAAAGCAGGGTTTTAATGGGGTTAAATTTAGCTTTCCAAACGACCAAAACTGCCATTTTTAGAGGACTAATTGGAAAAAGAAGTGAAACCATAGACTGGCAATTTTTTTTATTCATTGGAGCTATGGCTAGAAGTGTTATTAGTCACGGTGAAATCAAATTTCTACTGGAAGCTCTTCTTGCTCTTTTTGGCTTCAAAGGGGGAGCAACTAAAGTCATTTTGCCTGAAGATACTCTCACTAGTTCCAGAACCTGGGAATTTCATTTTAGAAGTTACACTGGTATGTTACAAAGCTTTCAAATATTTGTGAAAATGGCAAAGTTAAAAGCGTATGGTTGTTAATACGCATAAAATGGTTTTGTTTGTGTTTTCTTTTTGTTAGGGGTTACGGTTTGTGTCAAGTATGTCCAGAGGTAAAGCTCTGTATCAAGACCAGAGGGACTTAAGATATGGTCAGGTGGTCAGCCCCCGGGAAAGAAACCCAGTAGCCATTCTATAAAAGACGGCTGGGAAGATCCTAAGACACATTTGACGGAAGATGGGAAAAAACTCTGCCAAGATCAGGGATCGAACTCACCTCCTCTAACCCACAGCCAAATTCTTGTATTTGCATGATTAGATCATAATGTGGGAGCAAAACAAATGGCAATTTGTAGTTACTCTAAAGACATGGCTTGATAGGTGCAAAATCTCTATGTTCATCTTGTCTATGTGTCTAAAATAGAAGTAACAAATATATGTTTACTGAATGATAATTTCTGAACAATTTGTTAATTTCTTTAACAAATATGATTTTATTGAGACAGGATTCCAAAAATTACATATAAATACATTGTGTGTGAAATCTGTGTTTCCAACTGTTTAAAGTCTTAAGTATAAATTTAAAGGTGTGTCTTTGTATTAAATTTCCAGAGAAAGTAAGTTTCCTTAGGTTCAGCTTGTGTATTTTCCTTCCCTGTTCTGAAAGCTCCTTTTGTTGATGAATTTATCATCGGCTTTTCTCCTTTTTGGTCTCGGACTGGCATTTATTACCTCCAGCTGAATTGTCATCATGTGTTTGTATTCTTCAATAGACAATACATTTTCTTTCTGCTGCAATATCCATTGACTGACCATTGCTTTTCAAAAAATACCCAGAAAGATCAATAGAGAATCTGTTTTGTCTATAAATAGTATGTTGATAAGTAATTAAGATCGATGTCTTTTGAACTTTCCTCTAAATTTTTAGCTGATTATTTACCATATGTATTTTTTTAACATATCTTATATTGAAAACCCTCCTGATAGAGCTCAGTCTCCTTACAATGCGAATGCTTTTAATACTATGCAAAGCATGGTATTATCATAAGCTGAAATACGATTTTAATCATAAATAGAGAGAGAGAGAAAAAAAAAAAGCACAAACAGACAACAAATATGCCTTCGCACATTGAACCAACGTCAAAGGGAATTCTGAACAGCTGTTTCATCCTTATTAGGAATCATCAGCAGAATTTACCCTTGGTGTTTGGCTCAGTTGCACGAAAGCTTTACCTAAAAGCATTCTCGATCCCGGGAATGGGCCGCCGAGATAAAAAAGAATCAAATAAAAAATGATCCTGAATGATCCAATGTTTTAACTCCTTATCCTTTCACTGAAAGGACAAGGGATTAATACTGTGGATCTCACTGGATCATTTTTTATTTGATTCTTTTTTATCTCGGTGGCCCATTCCCTGGATCGAGAATGTTTTTAGGCAAAGCTTTCGCGCAACTGAGCCAAACATCAAGGGTAAATTCTGCTGATGATTCCTAATAAGGATGAAACAGCTGTTCAGAATTCCCGTTGATGTTGGCTCAATATGCAAAGGCATATTTTTTGTCCAGTTGTGATTTTCTCTCTCTATTTATGAATTATTACGGACATAAAATTTGCTTTTCATGATTTTAATCAATAACATAAAAAAAAATGGATTTCTTGTGAACATGTGTTGGTCTTTTCACTGTATTACAAATTCAATTGCTTTACCACAAAGTCTTTGAAGTTATTGGCTGCCTTCTTTCTATTGCTTATGAGCAAGTGTCAGTTTTCATGTGAATGTTTTTGCATGCAAAAACAGAGAGACGTGAGAAATTGATAAGCATGTGTATGTTGAATGCAGAGAAATGGCTAGAATTTTGTATGATGCACTTATATCATGATGTAATTCTTTAGACCCTGAGTACTATGTTACAATGGGTCGAGCTGTATTTCATTTAAGGATTTTTAGGTAATTAATTCACCAGTTAACTTTCTTTATTTGTTTACTGAGCTACTTCCTTCTTAGTTGTATTTCTGGGAAGTTAAAGCACTCTTTGGGATGTTTTAAAGATTTCCCAATTTCATTTCCCATTTTTAATTGTAACCAATTTCTTCTGCTGTCTTAGTTCTTCAGGAACAGAAAGAGACGAGATAATTTGTCTTGAGAAGTTTATTTCACTGTAGAGAATGTTTGGTAGAAATTTGTGTTCAGCTAAGATAGCTTTCCTCTTTTTTTTTCACGTTTGATGTTTTTAAATCTTAATTTACAATTATGAATTTTAATTTTTTTAGTTCAGATTCCTGATGGTTCTTACTCATGGTAATTGCCTCATTTTCCAAATAAGCACACTGTTATACCAAGGTTGCTAACACATAAGGTTAGTTTTTAAGTGACAAAATCAAGTTCTAATTTAAGTTTTCTTTACATATTTTCCAGATGAATGGATTAAATGTGATGATGATAAGGTGTCTGTTGTCACATCAGAAGAAATTCTAAAATTATCTGGCGGTGGTAAGAATCTTTTGCTTTTCCTTTTGAATTACCATCATTTGTGTTCAAAGATATATTACTTTTAATTCAGTCAATTGTCAAAGTAAGTTTCTTCACCACGAATGAATGTGTCGCTGCTGCTTCATCCACATCCCATTGAAGAAAGTTGCATTCTAAATTAACCACAACGGCCTCTTGCTGATAGGAAACAGAAAAAGTCACTGGGGGTTGAATTCAGACTGCATGATAGATGTTCCCTGTGTGTTTGCTATGTTGTGAAGGACCATGCAAACAATCCACATCTTTTCCTCCTGTAGCTTCTTGCAGTTGCTGTTAATTTTAAAAGTTGTGCTTAGGAAGGCCACTATTAACCCACCTCATGAATCCCCAATTACTTTACATTCATCAGTGAATCAGAACGTTTCCACTGCTTGACTGATTGCCAAGCTTGAAGTGATGTCTTCACCTACTGCATACTGCTATAGTAGTGCACACATCTGGCATAGGCCTCCAGATTCTATAACACATAATAGTACTAGGCAGTAAGGTAAGATTTAAACTGAAAATGACCTAATTTCTTTCTTTATCAAAAAGCATGATAGACCGATGTTTCCCTGCTAGATTGCAGGACACTTTATTTATCTTACTAATATCCCCACAATATCAATGGAAACTTCCTTTGACTATAAAAAAAATATTTCCGGGGGATGGAGGAAAAAGGGTGTGTTTAGACATGCCCAGTTGACATCAACAAATATGGCAACTTACATACGGCATGTGTGTGTAGATTATTCTGATTTTATTACATTGAAGAAAGTTGCGTTCAAAATTATCAGCATATTTAAAAAAAAAACACCGTTTTGATGTTGTAGAACAGTATGATTGTTTTAATCACCTTTAATCCTATTTATTGAAAAAGCTAAAATAGCAATTATGTACCTCAGTGTTGTCCTATTTTCATACAACATTCTGTTGGAATGGTATAAGAGCCATTTTACACATTAAAAGTAGCAGTTAACTGCTCCTTAGCTAATCTTAAGTCTCCTTTCCCTTTAAAGCAGAGGTACACAACCTTAGGGAGAACTACATTCCATCCTCCAACCAATTAATCATTTGATAATGTAATTTACATAAAACTTACACATGTAGGCACTGTCTCAAATAAGATCATAAAATCATTGTAGCTATGTTAAGTAAATCCAATAGTAAAAAGTCTGAAGATATGACATTTTCCAATAAATCTGTTTGCTGTAATGTAAAGGCTTAAGTTGAACGCTGGAAGGATTTAGATATGTATTTTTAGCATCTGTAATTAAGATAGAATAATACCATATTTATTATTCCTACAAACGCTAATATTTTTTTTTATTTTGCAGGTGACTGGCACTGTGCTTATGTTTTATTGTACGGTCCTAGAGTATTAGAAATTGAAGATAAGGAAGAGATGGTGATTGAATCCTCCTAGGGAGGAAAAATAAAAAACAGCTTTTTCTCTTTTTGTTTCATTAATGTTTCACAGGTTTATTCAACACAGAATTAACACAATACTTTTAAAAAAGTTGAATATCTTGTTTATTTAATAAAAAAGTTTTTACAACTGTGTAACAAATACTTGGGTTTATTTTTTTGTACTATTACAGAATTTAAAATTCAAGCTGTTAATTCACATTGCAAAATAAATAACCTTTCATTAGAGACAAAAAAAAAATCATCCAATTCACTTCCCAAGATTCTTACAAAAATAAATCTGGTTTGGTGTTGAAAACTACTGTTCAACACAAATCAGTCTCTTGATAATGGAAGTAGAAAAATGGTTAGAATTCTCCTTTCACTCGACTAACCTATTATTTGATTCCTCCAGGAATCTGTAGAAAAAGTTCATTCTTTCCTGTTTTTGATGAGATTATTTTGGATCTGACATAGTCACTTTTAAAACTTCCATGGGCATCCACCTGCACTCTTCTAATGAGAAGAACAATTCCTAAAAGAAAAAGGAAGTTATTTAGTTGAATGGACAAGATCACTTTGGAATCATAACAATTACATTTTTTTGTTCATCTGGATAAACAACCAACATTAAAAGTTATAAATATTTTCTTTTGTTCTAATCAAAATAGTCACCATTTACTGATTGCTCATCTCAATATGAAAAGAAAACCCAAAGCCTAAAATTACATTCATAATAAATTAAAGCTTAAAAAAAATACGTAAGTACAGTCGGACCTCTATTTAACGAAGTCGCTAAATCCCCCAAAAAAAGTTCATTATATGGAAAATTCGTTAAATAGAGATTCACCTTTAATTATTCAATATTATTAAAAAAAGTAATAATTTTAATGACAAAGCTTACATTACCACATGCATACTTATATTTTACTAATAAAGTATGTTAATTTATTCTTGTTTTTTTTTTTTGAAAAAATGTTTTTGCTCATCATACGTCTTGCATCTTTGCAATGTACCAAAAACCCCTTTAGGCATATATTTTCTTCAAATTGTAATCTGCGTTGGATTGTTTCAAATGATTTTAGCATCATAATCATTTCCATTTTTATTCATCTCATCGCAATTCATTGCTGTATCGTTTTTATTTTTCACACTGTCCAAAATATCCGATTCAGTTAGTGTTTCCGAGGTCTCAACTTCAAAATGAAGATAATCAGCAAATCATCGTTAATTTCTTCTTTTTCCCTCAGCTGTATCCACATTTCTATCATTTCCTCTAAGGGAATATTAACAATACATTTCAAGGAGGAAAAAAAATAAAATAAAAATAGATACCACGAAAAAGTTCGTTAAATAGAAAATGCACTTCGCTAATTGGAGGTTATTTTATGAAGAAATTAGCAAAATGTTCTTGGTTCCAAAGAAAAGTCTGTTAAATAGAGGTCCGACTATATTTTAGAATGATTAAGCAGATGATAAAATCCTAACACAGGTTGTTTCAAATATGAGAAAAATGGAAACAAATATTGTTAAAAATTATTGGGCAAACAACTATTTTTCCTTCTGATTAGTTAAACATTTCTTAGCATTACATAGTTATTTGATTAACCTGTTCACTGCTGGGTGCTCTGCGTGACGAGTTTTTTTATCAAGTTAAGCCTAATGTTTCGGGAGTCTTTTGTTAGTTTTTCACCACCAAATGATTTGGTGCTTAGGTTTTTATATATATATAAATATTAATAGACAATATTGTAAGTTTCTGAAGAAAATATGTCAGAGTAAAATTGATATCACTCTTTTTGTTTTTAGTGATAATAATAAATGATTTGAAATTAAAGGAAATAAATTATAATTTACTGAAATTCAAGCCTTTTTTTTTTTTTCCGGAGGCATTTTTAAATAGATTCATAAGCCAGCGGATATTTGGGATTTTAAAATACTGCTCATGTTCAAAGAACTAATTTGAAGCTACTTTTATTGGCTAAAAACAACTCTTAATAAAGCTGAGAATATAGTTCTTCCAAGAAAACCATAACAATTAGCATGATCTGATAGAAAATATTTATCACCTTATAAAGACTAGTATACTCGGGGGTTGCAGGGAACGGGTTAAAGCCTCATATTAAGTCCACCTCCCTCCCCCCGATTAAAAAAAAAAAAAAGAAAGAAAATCCCTTAAAATCCTACTTCACCCACGCAGAGGGAGGGATCTAAATTATATTTTTTTTTGACAGGTAACAAGTAAATAATAAATCTCCAAATTCCAAAAAATATATTTCTCTTAAAACTGAAAATTCTTATGTCTTTAAAAATATAAATAATTATATTTTAAAACATTTCCTGCTTAGTTATCCTTTTATAAAATGTAAGAACACAAACTTATACAGTAGAGTCACAATATTCCGAGCGCCAGTAATCCGTGTAAACCGAGGTGCAGCTGCATCCAAGTCCATCAGTATCAGTCTGTCTGCTACTGTGACTGGTTCGCGCTCATTTGTTTTGTTCAGTTCAAGTTATATTTTGCAAAAATGAGTGGAAAGGCCAAGAGAAAGTTTGTTTCTATTAAAGAGAAACTAGAAGCATTGAGGAGAATTCATCAAGTCGACCCCAAGTGATATCCTACTACTTAGACGATGGCGTGACATCGCTGCTAAAAAGCTTTGCTCTGCTGTGAAGCAGAAGACCTTGGACAGTTTCTTAAAGTTGTAAATCCTTATAGAGTCATTTCATGTAATGGGTAACATTG
Organism: Thereuonema tuberculata; assembly: GCA_023159025.1. NCBI lineage: Eukaryota > Metazoa > Arthropoda > Chilopoda > Scutigeromorpha > Scutigeridae > Thereuonema > Thereuonema tuberculata. The sequence goes on from JAFIDM010000002.1 coordinate 13,391,038, forward strand.
TTATGTATCTGTAACTTTAATATCTATTATAAATTAAATTTGATTCGTTTTTAGTTGAAAATTCCTGTTTTTTTTTTTTGTTTTTTTTATATTTCCGTGTAATCCGAGGTACCATCAGCCCCAATTACCTCGGATTACCGCGACTCTACTGTACACAGTTTTCAAGGATCCATGCTTTAAAATACTTGTTGCAAAAACAATGCATCCCTTAAAAAAAAAAAAGTCATAAAAATATGCATGCCTAGCCCTTGGCAAGATGTACAACGATTCACTGCCAAAGAAAACACTAGGGGTTTGAAGAGCACAGCAGAAAGGCACATGCTGGGGCCAATATATAAAAGAAGCTACAAATCTCACTGGTTTTAATGTTTCATTATGTTAAGTAGCTTATGAAGATGCTTGTATGATCACAAGAGCAACCAATGGGTCCTTTTCCTGTATCAAAGGATACCATTTGATGACGGTTCTTCATACTCACGATCCAATTAAAGGCTACACCATCTGATGTAGTGTTGAGCTCAGGAATCCTAGTATCGTTTTAAGTGACAAATCCCAATTCTCTCTTGGTAGAGATCACCATCATATCCTTGTATGGAGGACACCTGTCATTGTCACGATTCATACTCATTGCAACAGAGGTTACAGTCTGGGTAGCTATCTGCTATGACAGATGATCTTCCCTAGTTTTCCTACAAGGCACTTTGACAACATTCTGCAACTAACTGTATTGCTATTATGTCTTCCAGAGGCTATTTAACAGCATGATAATGCCAGACCTCACACAGCTAAGACTCAACACTTCAGTGTGGTTCTTACCCTGCCATGACCAACCAGGTCTTTGATCTCTAGCCAATTGAGCATGTTTGAAATATGTTGTGAATGTAGTTGCAACCATCCCAGAATGCCAAACTAGTTCAGAGGGACATGGCCAAATAGTAGCCAGGTCTTTGATATTTGCCTACCGGTACTAGAATAAGCGTCCCTATCTTTATAGTTGTGCGTACTACCTTACGGTACACTGCCTTACAAAATTCCGCCGAAACGGTCATTTGACATTGCCCTTAAGATTCACGCGGTGGAATACACGAAAGAAACTTCCGGTGAGGCGGCTGCTCGTCATTGCAAATTCGGACGACGAATAGCAGCGAAAGGTACAGAAAGACATTGCCATTTATCTTTAACAGTCTTATGTAGCATGTGAAATTCAAATAAAATAGCTGTTTGTAATATTAGCCGATATTAATGTGTAAAAATATTGCGTTCTGAAGGTTTTTGTTAATAATGGCCGGCCTCTATTAAGCGCCGGGGGCCTCTATTGGAGCATATACAGTAATAAAAATTAACAAACATAAGATTCTACACAGCATCAAAGTATGAATATATATTTTTTGGACACCCTGTATAATGATGCCAGATTAATGTAAAAAAAAACATTTCAGGCTTTCTGTGCAAAGTACATTCATGATTCTACCAAGGTTGAGGATGAATGAGAACTGAAGATGTTTGTGGAATTGTTGCAGGAGCAACTAAGATTAGGATATTAATGGAGATCAATGGCTTCAAGATTTCATCTACTAGTGAAGTTGATCCTGTCAACTAATTCAAATTCCCAATGAGGACTAGAAGGAGTTCTTTCAGAATAACCAGGAAATGGGCACTGCCTCCAAGGTTGTTACTGATCTCCTATGAGAAATTTGGAAGAGTGAAGCAGAACCAAATACTAAATCGATTGCAGAGAACGAAATTGGCAAGGACATGAAGAATGTAGATGCTCCTACATTGAATATACAAAAATTGCATCGAATTAAAAAAAAACCTTGATAACAGTTCCTCTGGTATTTGTTGACGAAAAGCTCCAGAGTGGAGAACGAGAATTGAAGTCTCGAACTAATAGAGGCAGGTGGCAATTGATCAATTAGGTAATCAATGTAGTGAAACACCTGTTGTGGGGGAAAGATATAGGCCAGAGATGGTAAGTAATGCCTCATTGAAATATGATCAGCAACAGCTTCCAAAGGAGTGGTAAATACAGGGTGATTCACGAAGATATACAGGAACTTCGGGAGCTCATTCTACATGTAAAAAGTAAAGAAAGAAAGTTATATAAACATAGGTCCGGAAATGCTTCGGTACCGGCTTATGGCTAGCGAAAGATTTCGCCCATAATTTAGTACAATAATGCGCACATTGACTACACCTCAGTTGGTAGCTCTCACAATAAATCAAAACAATGCAATTCACATTATTGTTGAACAGCTGTTATTGTGTTGCCAACTTTTTTGTAGGTTCCATATGGGATAAGCTTCATACCACTGGGAGATACAGTTCTGCAACATGTTTCATTCGATTTTTCAGGTCAACAACCATAAAGAAACCACTGATTTCGCCCCTTAATTTACCTTCCCAGACTTCCAGCAAGTCTTCATTTCACGCAGGGTAGTAAATTATGGGCGAAATCTTTCGCTAGCCGTAACTCGCTATCGAAGCATTTCCGGACCTATGTTTATATAACTTTGTTTCTTTACTTTTACATGTAGAATGAGCTCCCGAAGTTTCTGCATATGTTCTGATGGACAAGATGGTAACTGTAAAGTAGGGTCTTAACGTCATTAATCTTGGAGCAAAAAGTCATAGTCAAAATTAAAAAATTGGAAGTCAGTATGGAGGTGGCCCAAATGCAGAAGAATCGTTAAGATGTCCTCCATAATCTTCTTCATAAAACTATCTCCAAGAGAAATGTCTCCAATGCACATAAGCAGGTGAATAAAAGAATTGCGTTGAAGCAGGGATGGCGTTTTCTGTAAAAAATTTAGTCTAGCTGGGGTAACAGCTAGACCCAAACATAAAAAAAAAAAACTGATGATTGTGAAATAGACTGTTAAAATGTGTGTAGTAGGAGTGGCCAGGGTTTTAATGTGTGCAGAGACACTAGTGATGTCAGTGTGGCAAAAGACTATACCAATGTTTATTGGTAGTGTCGAAAAATGGAAGGTCAAGATAATTGTACAGATAGGAATCTCATCTGTCACAATTATTTGTTAAGTTCCAGAGTTATTAGTTTTATTACTGCAATCTTTTTACCTATTTTCACTTCCCCTCACAAAGGGTTGTAGGTCTCAGGTTTTTTTATTTTTTTTGGCACTTGGTAAAGATTGGATCTGGCAAATTTTATGCTGGTAAACAGAAGAACTCAAAAGTTAGGCTGTCATTCCCCGATAATGATTTATTTCAGTTGGAAAAATAAAAGAAACATTAGTACAAATCAATGTTATTTAAAGTGGCAAAAAGATTAGAAATTGAACAGTATGAAGAGGAAGTATCTTTAAACCAGGGGCTATTTTGAAGAATTCTTACAAACTATTCTATTATTAGGAAAACAGCTGTTTTGGGATGTCACTTGTAAATACTGGTCTGAACTTTTAATATATTCTATTATTGATTAAATTTAATCATTCTTGAGAAGAGCAAAGAAAAATATAAGTTACAACAGTTATATAATAGATTTCCTATGTGCTAGAAACTATTTCCTAAGAATGTTATACATTTTGTATAAAATGGTTGAAAGTATTTTTCTTTTTAAACCCAGGATATTCGAAAGAGAGGAAAGAACTTTGAATGAAAATCCTTTTCCTATTAAGTATCCACGTAAATATGTATCTTAAGCAGTGGCTAATCCACTCCATCAATACAACATTTGATCAAAAACAAAAGTTATTTTCTCCCTCCTCTTAGCTACTATTATTTTCAAACTCTGCCATTACGATTGGTTTAATAGCAGATGATTCAAGGAAAAAAAAGTCGTTGGTTTATCTCCCTCAAAATGTTTGGTTTTATTATCCTTTAATTCTTACTATTCTTACCTTCTTTTTAATAAAACTCTTGTTAACATACAGATTAAATGAACTTACATCATTTTTATCCATAGCTTCTTGATTTATTTGGTCCAAATCTAGTGGTATATCATGTTCTGAAAATAAAAACAAATAAATTACATTGTTAAAAGGAAATAAGCACACCTATGTATTATTATTATTATTTACAAATCCACGCACAACAAATCGCTCATAAGTCTCAAAACATTTGGGCATCATTAGGAAATTTTATTTTCATTCTAGGCAAATACTTATATTCAGTCTATATTGATCACTAATTCATTTTTCAGTCTATATTGATCACTAATTCATACAAACTTGTGTTATGGTGTAATCATTTGGAGTACCGCTGCCAAATTTTAAGAAAAAAAAAACGATACTTAAAAAGTTCAAAAGCATTTCCTAAGATTCCTCAATAAAAAAACCCACCTCTACTCTACGCACTACCCTGGGCAAAATATAAAATAATTCCTTTCGAACATATCTACAAGCTTCAGTTGGCTCTTTTCACCTACAAAACAATTAACAAAAAACTTTTGCCTTATTTTCTCAAACAATATTATTTGAGCCTTCTGCTTTATTATTAAAAGTCCTTTCATCCCTACTAGTCGTAGGAAAAGGATTTGGTTGATGTCGTAACGCACAACAATTTATTTTTCTTTGGTTGGGGGTCACTTCCAGATCAGCGGTGGCCCACAGCAATAGGATCTTCCTTTCCGATTCTTTTTATCAGGAGAGGCAGGGTGGGGCTGATGAGTCCGTAGAAGGACGAAACGGCCATACCCAACTCCTCTCCTAATAATTGAATCGGAAAGGCAATTTCTATTTGATTCAGGTGCTGTTCTTTTGTTTTCTTGTCTCTTTTTGGTTTCTTCAAAAAACTATGTCCTTCAATTGCTTTAAATACTAAACCCCATTCCTATTCTTGTAAAACTAGACTCAATCATGTTCTTCTACAAACAAAAACAAGATCCAACTATCAAAGAGCAGCAGCCAGTTATTCAGCTCCTCTAAATTGGAATAAAATTCCAAAGGAAACTTGTGATTGTTCTTCTCTGGCACAATTCAAAAGATAACTTAAAAGCAACACTTATCTACTCAACTCAATCATAATTCCTCTTTTTACAAGAACCCAATAATTGATTGTAGCCTTTCCTCTCCCTCTCTCCTTTCTCCTTCCTCTATCTAGGTAAGCGCCATCAGTCTAATTTTATATTATATAATTTTTTTCAAAATATGATGAAACTGAATTTTTTCTCCCCGTTCAAAATGTACATTGTAAAATATTTGTAAAAAAAGAAAAATAATTCAGTTTCTTTGTCTTTTATTTTTTCCCCTGTAATGCTTTTTGTTTTAATTTCATCTGTAATTTGCCTTGATGCCGACATCCTTTTGTCTTCTCGATGGATTCTCCTTAAGACAACTGGGATGTCAAAAAACTATAATCGATATATATTGTTGTAAATATTTTTTTATAGGCAATCAATTATTATTTACATAATCTGGAAATATTTTCTATCTATTTCAACAACTTGGAGAAATTATAAAACTGAAAATCTTGTCTTGATCTTCAGGTTTTCCAATTACTAATTTCATTTAATTGTTTATTCTTGTTTTAACAATAATAAAAGGAATTGTGTATAATTTAAAGTAAGCAAAGGAAGACAAGAGCCCCCTGCCCCAAAACTGAAAATGAATAGAATAAACCAGGTTGGGCCCATATTCATAAGCCTCGATTTTACATTGAAATATACGAGGGTCAGTCAATAAGTAATGCCTCCTATTTTTTTTTTCTCCTTTTGTCAAGAAATTCAAATGCAATTATGTAGCTTGAAAACCCAACATTGACGATTAATTTGTCACTTTTCAATATAGTCTCCATCCATTTCCACAGTTTTGGTTCACCTTTTAACTAGGGCATGTATTCGAGCATGGTAAAAGGCATGGTTCTGCTTCCTAAGGCATTGACGCACGGACGTTTTCACGGCCTCCTTGTCTTCAAAGTGAATCCCACGATGAGCTTCCTTTAGTGGCCTGAACAGATGGAAGTCTGATGGTGTTAGGTCAGGGCTGGATGGGGGATGAGGCAAAACTTCCCATCCAATTTTCACAATCTCTTCAGTGGTATGACGACTGGTGTGTGGTCTTGTATTGTCATACAAAAGAAGAACATCTGCCATAGCTTTTGTTGGGCGAACTCGCTGAAGATGTGCTTTAAGCTTTTTGAGGGTTGTTACGTATTGGACAGAATTTATTGTGCATCCCTGCTCCAAAAAAAATCAACCATAACCACACCCTCTGCATACCAGAACACTGTCGCCATAACTTTCCCTGCTGATTGTACAGTTTTGAATTTTTTCTTCCTCAGTGAGTTTGGGTGATGCCATTCCATTGACTGCCTCTTTGATTCAGGTTCAAACAAAAGAACCCATGTTTCGTCTCCGGTCCCAATTTTTTCCAGAAACTCCTCTCCCTCCAAATGGAAGCGTTGCAAGTGTTCGGAGGCTATGTTTTTCTTGTCTCTTTATTCTGGTCGGTTAACATTCTTGGTACCCACCGTGAACAAACTTTTTTGTAGCCCAGTTGTCGAATAATCGTCATCACACTGCCTTTACTGAGGGAGAGAATGCAACACAATTCACCTGTTATCATTCTGATGACTGCTGGGTGATGTCATCGAGTCACTGCAGTCACTGGCCTGCCGCTACGTTTTTCGTCAGCCAACGGTATTTGACCTTCAGCTTCATTACAGCGACAAACCCATCGTCTAACAAGTGCTGACATCTACTGTTGCATCACCGTACACATTTTTCAGCCTTTCATGAATGTGAATGGGCGTTTCATCTTCCGCATTCAAGAATTCAATCACAGAATGCTGTCTAATACGAACATCGATGTCATCCATTTTGCAAGAGGATGCAGTGCTGCCACCTGTTGACGCAGGAAGTTGCCACTGCAGTTGATTGGAGAAGGTTTGGGGAATTGCGCCAAATTCAAATTTTTCACTTATTTAAGGAGGGAAAAAATATAGAAGCAATACTTATTGACTGACCCTCCTAATAATCTTATTTAAATTTAATTACAATTTCAGTAAAAATAAAAAACAAATCTATCCCTTCCCCTCACATTGTGTTGAGGAACAGATGACGCTTTTCAATGCATGGGTAGAGATTAAGGAGAGTGATGACAATATAAAGAGGAAACAAATACAGGACGATATGATTGAAAAATTACTGGATAATTCTAAATAAATTATCACAGAGGGGAGGGGAAATCCAATTACATTTTTTAACAGTAAGAAATAATACCCCTCCCACTGCAGAATCCAATCCTGATATAGGAGGTCCAGATTTTATCAACAAATGTTAATGGTTTATGAATTATTCATTTTTGAATTGCAAATAAAACTAAATTTAGAAGCTTATTTCAAGGAAATTCAACCTAATCACAACCAGAATAAATTGTATCAAAAGCAAACGATAAGAAAATCACTGATCAGTACTAGTTGGATGCTTTGCTGGATAGTGATTTTCTTACTGATGTTTGCTTTCGAAGATCCCATTCCTAGGGGTGGAGCAAGAGTGAGTCCTTCACATGTGATCTTCAATAGTTAAATCTGGCTCAAGGACCAAACAGCTGTCCCCGATTTCCAGTCATGATAAATGAAGGCACGGAGGGAGAAAATGCATTCTCTGTATTCTTTTTTTCATGTTTCATTACAAGCAAAGTAAATGTTCTTATTGGACAGAGTTAATGGATCCATTCTTACATGGTTCGGTTGTGATTAGGTTGATTTTTTTTTTTTAAGAGATTCTTATATTATGAAAAATAATATTTTATGAATTACCTTCTATTGATATATCTGCATAATCATACATTGACGTATCATATGCTAACTAATAAAAGAAAGAAAAAAACATTTAGCAAAACATGCCTTCAATTTCCAAAACAATGATATTAATTAATAATTTCAGAAAATAATTAAAAAGTTTTCTCTCTCACTCTCTAATATGTAAAAATTAATTTCTGTGAAGACACTAAAGAAAAATTGATAAAACTTAGATTAACTATTGTCATAAACCTAAAAATGTTTGGTATCAATTATGCAGTAAGAGTTGCCCAATTATAGAAGCTATATATTTACAAAACTATTAAAAGCAAACAAAAACATTAATGAATATGACATTAGTTGATACCATTTTAGAAAATAAAAGCTGAGTATTTATAGTTGTTTCATAACTTAGTTTATCAGCAGAAAAAGGAAATAAAGAAAGAAAATTAAGAGAGAATTCACCTGTGCCATTGCATTTGGATCTTGTGTTGCTGTTGTTCCAACTGCAGATTGGTCGTAACCGTAGCCATAGTAATAGTTGGAATTGTAATTATAATACTGAGAATAATCCTGCCACTGGGAGTAATAATTCTGATACTGATCATAACTTGCATACTGCTCGTAACCCTGATAATATCGACTATAATCTTGTGCAGAAACAGTGTTTGGAGGTGGCCTGAAAAGTATTAATAAATATTATGATTAAGTTCTAAACAAATTTCAATAAACATTTATCTAATTTCCCCAATATTAAGCAATTGTAAATGTAAAATCCTAGAGCTAAGCACAGACTGATATTATCGATTCAAAAACGGACACTGTTACTGGAACAATTTAAGTTCATGCATTTATAGGAAATGTCTTGTAAAAATGAAGATAATTCCATATAATTAAACAAGAAAGAGATATTTTAACTTAAAAATTTACAAAAATAAAAAATCTGACAACAAACAACATTTAAGGAAGAAGCGACAGTTTGAGGATCAATTGGACAGACATGGATTATTCAGTACAATGATGCATTGATATCTTCAATGCATTTCTGATACAAAGCAGAAACTAGGTAAAAAAAAAAAATTATTTAAGCATCACATCAGTTTCTTCAAATTCCAGATCATATACATTTATCTACATGTATATAAAAAGAAAAGTTCTGACTCAATGACTGACTCATCAACGCCCAGCCCAAACTCTTGGACCTAGAAAGCTGAAATGTTGCACAGAGGTTCCCTTTATGATATAGACAAGGAATAAGATCGGATTTTTCGAAATTCCCATGGGATAGGGTATAAAGAGGATTTATATTTTCACTTTAAAGTTGCCTTATCGATATATAGGTGTGTGGCGCCAACCCACAATACATCTGAGTTATTCGGAGAAGGCCACAATTTGCTAAGTTTTTTTTTTTTTTTATGCTATGTATGCAAGGGTTCCCAGCTAGTATATATAATCACTAATAGCAAATTCAAATATTCAATAAGAGGGATACACTTGTGTCTTGGGCTTTTATTTTTAACAACAGTTCTGAGTATTCAGCATATCAGGAATCAATCCAGGGTGTATTTTATAAACGTAACTATTTTACCACTTCAAAAAAGAAAAAAAATTACTGTTAGGTTTTTCTTAATTACTAATTTCCTAATTAAAAAAAATTAATGTTAAATAAAAATTAAAAATGAAGCAGTCAATTCAAAGTTTCAACTATTTGTTACCCATGGGTTTAAATGTTTTGAAGAACATTTTTTCCCATTTAATTACATATTAAAACTCTGGTTCTGTTTTCTACTAATCACAGGCTGGGAGATTTTAAGTTAAGAGTTGGAAGAATATACATCCTTTAAGTAACTAGTCCAGAGCCCCAAAACAAAAGCAAGACCTACAATCCTCTTACCTCTTTTGTGTTGCTAAACTGACTCTCAATGGTTTACTTCCTAATCCTACAAAGCCTTGCATCTGTGACAAAGCACTCTGTTGTTCATATTCATCTGTGAAACGTACAAAACCAAAGCCTTTGCTCCTTCCTGTAGAATCTAACACAACTGAAAACAAAAATTAACATTATTAGGAAAACAAAAACTTCACAATTATGTTTTTTTCAATAAAAACATTTCAGATAAAACAACTGGTAGAAATATTTTTTTTTTTTAAATCTTTTAAAATAAAACTCATTCAAACGGGTTTTTATTACTATTATTATTATTTTATTGGTAGTCGAATGGTAAGGGAGCTTGCTTGCAGGTTGGAGGTGGCGGGGATTTTTTCACGCTTCATTCTCCTCCAAACAGGTTCCAGGGTCTACCCAGCCCTTTGTTGAATGGATACAGGGTTTATTTCCCAGGAGTTAAAGGTGGGCAAGCGTTGGGCTGACCACCCGACCTCAACTTAGTCCCGTTGGTCATGAAGCACCAGGAGTCTTACCTCCCACGACCCCAAGGGCCTGCATCGGCCAATAAATGGACACTTTAACTTCATTATTATTTTGTTTATTAATTAATTAAATATATCCTACAAGGTACAAAAAGACCTGTCTGCAGATTGTATTGTGATAAGTTAAATCACAAAGTAAAATCATCAAATAACAAAAGTAATAGAATTGCAAGCACATTACATATGTAGATTTTAGTATAATTCAACAAATTCAAGTTCTCTTTCTGATTTCCTTGAATATTTTGAATTGTAATATTAAATATTTAGAAAATCTTATCTATATAGGTGTTCTTAAATCATAATGTAGCATTCAGTAAGTCATTTAAGATAAAAAAAAACAAACTTCAAAAATATAATTTTAAGAGGCATTAAAAATATAATTATTTAGTTGAATAATGAAATTTAATATATTTTGAGAACATATGTAAAAAAAAAAAAAAAAAAAATTATTATTATTTTGTATTAAATCATCCAATTTAATTCTTTATTTATAATTTTTCTTATTATTTCTTTTTTAAGTTATGATATTTTAGTTATTTTTAATATTACAGGATTTATTTGATTGTAAATTTTTTGTAAGATTCTATTTTCATTTCTTAGGCCGTAGTTTTTTTTTGGCTTTACTAAATAATATACCGTATATGCTCCAATAAACGCCGAGGCTCTTATTGTCGCCGATCTCTTAATAAGTGCCGGGCTGCAGAGGGGACAAGGCCAAATAGTAGCCGGTCTCTTAACAATTGCTGGGTCTTTGATATTACTTACCGGTACTAGTGTAAGTGTACGTATCTTTTAGGGATGGACGGGATTGGATTTTTAGGTCGGGACGGGACGGGATTTTTTTTTCCCTCCCGAAAATCGGGACGGGATTGTCCTTCCTTCAGTAAATGGGAAATAGTTGTTCAGGTTTTGAAACTTGATATGGATGACAATAATAATAACAAACAAAAACATTTTTATGTCTGTCGCTAGTCGAAATCACGAAGGCCGTCGTCTGTTGTTTATTGGTTTCGCCGGTCGATCGCTAACGCTATGACGAAAACATTTTGTTGTTGATGTAATATTGGGAGGTAGAAGGAAAATAAACAGTCCAGAGTATTTCTCAATGAGTTATTGTAGTTTTCAGTTGCCAGGATTAATAATCCCAGCACTATTAAGCCTTTTGTTGAATTTAAATAAATCGCAAAATCCCGTCTCGGAGAAATCCCGCCCGATAAATGGGATTATAATTTTCCCGAAAATTTCCTGAAATATCGGGTCCCGTCCATCCCTAGTATCTTTATAGTCGTGCATAATACCTTACGATACATTGCCTTACAAAATGCCGCCGAAACGGTCATTTGACATTGCCTTTAAGATTCACGCGGTGGAATATGCAAAAGAAACTTCCGGTGAGGCGGCCGCTCGTCAACAACGAAGCCGTCATTCGACGACGAATAGCAGCAAAAGGTACAGAAAGACATTGCCATTTATCTTTAACAGTCTTATGTAGCATGTGAAATTCAAATAAAGTAGCTGTTTGAAATATTAGCCAGTATTTGTGTGTAAAAATATTGCGTGCTGAAGGTTTTTGTTAATAATGGCAAGCCTCTAATAGCAGCCGGTCTCTATTAAACACCGGGGGGCCTCTATTGGAGCATATACAGTAAATTATTTAGTTTTCTTTTTATATGTAAATTGTGTAGTGGTTTCTAAATTATTAATTTGCTAAAGTATATGGAAATGCTAGGATTAATAATAATACTATATATTACTTTTTCATATGGAAACACTATTTTATGATTTAATCTTAGTGTTATTTTGTGTAAATCATTTAGGTGGTTGTAGTTTGCAAAAATGAGATTGAAAACATTATTTTTTGAATGACATTTTTCATTTCTGTGGTATTTAGATGAATCCAACAAACAACACTATAATTAAGCACATAGAACACACAAATGTATGCATTTAATTTATTTATAATATGGTAATAATGATTGTTCCAGGTATATTTATCATTTATAAATAAACCCAAATAATTTATAGAATTTATGGTTTGAAGTTTACAGCAAGTATAATTGTGTTGATTGGTACATTCTGATGACTGTATGCACCCATAATAAGTATTGGTTCGTGGTTAATTATTTTATTTTTTACTTTAATAATCATAAGCTTGGTTTTTTGGTTTTTAATATACATTTTATTTTTGTAAGTCCAGAAAATCAAATTATCTAAGTCTTTTTGCATTTGTATGGTAGCTAGTTCTAAGTTTTAAAGCGAGGTTAATAGAATTAAATCGTCTTAATAAGTAAGAGCTGTTGAATATTTCAGATAAGAAAAAATAGGATTTAGGCAGGGCCATTAAATCAAATTCAGGGCCCCTTCTACATCATCATCAAAATTATAATTCTTAGAAAAAAAATGTTGCGAAAACACGATATGATTTCATATTTCTTCCTTTTAAACTTTCCACACCCACAGGTGTTAGCCTTATTTTTAGAGTAAATTAATGTTAACATCTCCTTTTGCCAGCTCTACCCAAAAGTTGAGAAATGACATTTAGAAACAAATTTGCTCTCTGCAAACATTGTAATGCAGATGGTTAAAGAGTAGTTTATACAAAATGTAGACTTAATTAATAAAAAAAATAAATCTGGAAGTGACTAGGCTAATTCATATATTCTTTTTTATTTTTCGGTCAGTCGCGGTGCTCCGGTTGCTTAGGGACCAATTGACCTCCTCCCCCTTGTGGGGGCACTTGGTTTAGGTTTAATTAAAAATAAAGGGCCCAGCGTAGATCCTTGTCTTGATATTGTATAGTTTTTAATTAAAATTAATTTTAATTAAAATTTTAATTAATTAATTTTAATTAAAATTTACTTAAGTTATTTTCAATTTTAATTCTAAATTTATGGATTTCATAAATAATTACTAATTACTTTGATAAAGTTACCTTTAATCCCTAATTGCAAAGATTGTCAAGTAGTAGTGAGTGATTAATATTACCAAATGCTTTTTGAAATCGATAAATATTATTAAATTAAATTGATTATCATTAAGATTTTTATTTAATATATTATTCATGTTGTCTAAAGGCTTATTAGTACTATTTAGTTTGGTTAATAAGCATACTGTTGTTTATTTAAAATATTGTATTTATTGACGTAGTTATAAATAATTTTAGACATATCAGATAAAACTGAAATAATATCTTAAAAGTAATAAACTACTTCTTTAATTGGGATCTATTAAAACTTATGTAAGGTAGAAAAAGAAAAGACTAAATTCTTCTGTCATCACAGCTTTTTCTGTTTTTTTTTTTGGACAGCTTCGTAATCAAATGCTCTTGAACACAGCCAACTAGGAATTAAAACACTCCCACTTTCACCTGATAACCTTACCTTAGGTGCAGCTGTGATTCTTATTACAATAAACTTCTTTTTTTAGTTTAATTTTATTTTACTCGATGTAATTTAGTTTGTTGAAATTGTTTGTTTGGTTAAGTTAACTCCATGATATATGATTTTATATATAAATATTGGAAACCTGTTCAGAATTTTCTGTATTCATAAGGGACATTTTTTCAGATCCCCAATAGTCTTTGTGTCTTTAAATATATTTTATTTCTGTAAACTTCCCTTTAGTAACCCTTTTTTTTTTTTTAATTTCTTACCTTTTGCTGCCCTAACTGACGGATATCTGGATGAAAATGCCCTGAATAAAGCCAGATCATCTACTTCTAGGGTAAGATCACCAACGAACAGGGAAAATTCACGCACGTAAAGGTGATCCTTTCCATGGCCCACGTGATTGAGTTTAAACCTCTTTGGCTGAAAAAGACAACAGAGAAGGAGAAGTTTATTATTCTTGTAGAAGAAAATGAAAAATAGCAAATTTTTTTGTGTCTCTTTTGCCAGAGGAACCAATACTTTGCTCGTTCTGCGCGAAAGTACATTTCAATATGATACTGAACAAGAGCAAGACAACAAATGGGAAAAATGTCTACTACCCAAAGGTCCAGGAAGACTTCTGCACCTGGTGTCACATAATCCAACCGGTTTCCCCTCCAGGCAGTTCTGCTGGAAAAACACACAGACTGTCAATGTACCTATTAACCCGCACCTTTCTGTTTAGGTGTGTGTTGGCAGTACTCAGCCTAAAGCTTATAGCACTTAGTGTGTATTGTATTACTGACTCATTGCCTGAAAAGCAGACGAAATAAAAAAGAACAGAATTCTAGAGCAAATTGATTAGGAAAAGCTTTAAGCTACTTACTGGGTTGCTGTGGGGAATAGTTTTGCCATTGAGCCTGTGAAGTGCCATCAGTGCTGTCTCCTCCGTATCGAATTCCACAAAGCAATAACCCATAAAAGCACTGAAAATATAAAACAAACAACAAAGCAAATATAATATCATTTCAAGGTAAGATGTTTACTCCACGAGTAAAAAAGAAATTCGGTCTTTTTTTTTTTTTCTTGTTTAAACAATAGAACACTTAGTGCTTACATTGGTATTTTTCAGAAATAGCAATAACTCTTCCCACTATGAAATGTTTATGAGGGAAACTCCTAAAAATAAAGGGAAACACCAGTGTATCATGATTCTCTGTAAAATGTCACAAGGCAAATAAAATAAAAACATGCAAACCTTAAAATGCCCAATCGAAGAAATTACAAAAGATCACTGCAAACTAAATTTTATTTTATTTTATTCACCTTTTTTTCTTTTAATTTTTTCTATAAAAAAGTCGTTTGATGACAAACTGTGTAAATGATTTCCCCATCTGGGTCCTGGCCAACCATCAGGTGTCAATGGTTCACTAAGAAGAAGTCACGTATATAGAAAGCAATCAATGGAGCTAACCGCATACAACAACTTCAATCACAGTAATTTCAATGGATCAAAAATTCAATTTAAGTAAGTACGTACCCTGTCAGCTTATGTTTGATAATCTTGGCACTTCGAATTGTTTCACCCATCAGTGAAAAACTTTGCTTAAGAAAGTTTTCATCCATGTAGGGTTCCAACTAAAAATAAAAAGCAGAAAACAAAAAAAATAGAGAAAGAGGTTTCATGAATGATTGTCATTTCGCAAAACTCAAACTTTTATAGGAAAACTGAAAGGAGAAAGAAATGAAAAGAATACATGTAAATAAATATTAGAATTTCACAACAATTACAATAGTTTTTTCCTTATAAATCCTGTAACAGAAACGGTCTGAATCTTAAATCTGGTTTAAAACTTCATTAAAGGCGTAGCAATTATCCTGATAATAAAAAATTATTCTGACTACGACGAGCAAGTTAGGGAAATGTGACAACCACAAAATGGATTCAATTAAAGTACAATATTCAGAATAATTCTTCTTCAGAATAAGATAATTTTGCAATTTATTAAGAAATAGATAGATCATTTGTTATTGTAGATTTTACCTCAAGTTTCCCAGTTCAAAAGTATTATGCAGATTCATTGTAATGAAATACGAATGCTACTTGAACAAAATGTATTCACAGCTCACTTTCCAATCAACTCAATGTTTTCTTCAATAACTAAAAAATGGACCACCTGCTCTGTCTTCAGGACAAACAATAACTTAGACAATCACTGTCTTATTTCTAAAACTGTTAATTTCCATTTCATTAAATGAATATTTGCATCTAATCACAGGAATGGAAGAAATCAGTACTAAGTGGAGTCTGTTTAGTTCATCAGTTGTTTTTGGTTCATTTTAATTCCTAGTAATTAAAAATAATCTATGATATGAAAAACTATATATATATATGTAAAGATTACCAAACAGAAAGACATTCTATCACTAAAGGTTTACTTAATGTAAGTACCTAGCACTAAGAATAGCATTAAACCAGGGAATCAAGAATAAGTCCCTCCGAAGGTGATTGAACACTCCTCATTCAACTGATGTTAAAAGAAACATCAACAATTCCTATTGCCTGAGCACAGTAAATCATATCTACAACATCTCATTTTCAGGCAGTTTCAAACTTCTAGAATGACAACTGCTAATAAAGAGAAATTTACAAAACGCAAACTTTTACAAGGTCTAACTTGCTATACAGGAACTATCATCTTCAGAAAGTATAGATAAACTAGAGTATTTGTGCTTCATATATTGTATGACTGATAGAAAATTAAAATGAATGCATTGAACATAGATGAATTTGTTTATTGGAGGCTTGATGCAGGTGTTACTGAGAAATGACAGCGCTTCAACTTGAATGACAAACTGACATCATTCGGGAATAATGAAAATCGATCCTGGGAATAGTGACGATATCACCTCTGTTGCTTTCCGAAAGAACTTCTGCCGTAATTAAATTGCGATAACACTCCTTAATGACCATTTGTGTGCCATTAGAGTCCTTTCTTTGAATTGATATTGCGAAGGAGCATCACAATTGGTCCTTTCTTCAGGCTCAGCTGATGAGGTGACATGCTGCAAAATGTATGTGTGTGAAGAAACTCTGCAAGACAGTTTCGTTCATTACTTGGATCATCGGACACTACTACATCTGCACGGCAGTAAATGCGAGATTTGCTAGGGCACTTTCTGATCTGTTGCGTTATGCACAGATATATACACACACAGAATTGGAAAACTACATATATGATATATTGGTACAAATCGTAGGAAGATTGTAGCCCAGAAATAATAGAATTTAATACTGTTCATCACTTATTCACCGATACAGGAAATAAAACTGAGAAATTTTTAGTTATTGTTAGGCATGTGAAACATTATTTAGAATCATCTAAAATTAAATGCAGGACAAATAAAAAGGTATCTATTGATTAGAATGAACTACAGATGCTTGCACAAAACATACTTTTAACATTTAATTTAAATCAGTACAACTCAGTAAATCATTAGACAGACAGACAATGGCGAAATGCATTGTATATGGAAACAGCTTCTAAAAATAACTCTTTCCTATAATATTCCATCAGACAAAACATAACACCAAAACTTCAATGTTTCTAACTGTTAAACTTTAATATGTGGAATGAATATCTATTAAAAATCAAACAACAAATAAAAATATCCCACATTTAAAAAATAAAAAACATTACTAAAAGCCAGGACGTTTCAATCTACGGAAAACTAAATGATCATCTTCAACGGGAAAACCACTAAACGAAGTCAAAAGTTTTCATTATGTTTGGTGATTTTCCAGCTGAAGTTGATCTTGTAATTTTCCACAGATCGAAACGTCCTGGCCAATGTTTTTTGTTATTTTTAAATGTGTGTGATATTTTTGTTAGTTGTTCATCTTTTACAAAGGATTTCTCCAATGTCTATTATTAAAAGTGGATGATTCAAATAAAATGCCAATAATTCCATCACAACAGTGCAGTACACTTATTACTGCTGTCAACCCGTAGATTTTTTCTTGTTCTGTTTAAGTGCAGTATAAGCAAATTTCTCAAGTTCTCTTCTAAATTTCATTTATATAAACATTTTTTGTTTGTAAAGATATTTTCACTTCAACTTTCAGCAAATAGTGTTTTTGGTACTTTTAATTACGCTTTAGGAAAATGCTTTAAAAATGCAAATGAAAATATAAATAAAATATAAGGTTTCTCAGTTTCTATCCAAGTAATTACGAGTTTAAAATTGTAAATCATATGCTTCTACTTTGAGCTGTAAGACATAGCAAAACCATCCATATCAAATGATGCTCCTAAAAGTACAACCAAAGATGTAATTGCAGTAGAAACTCATAAATGCTCACAACAAAGTTGTATAGAGGTAGATAAAGTTTTGCTTTACGATATTTATTGATTTGTACCATTCTCTTATCAGCAGTAAGTTGCATTGGTGAAACTGAAGTACATTAATCAGAAATTAATGGTGTTTTTTTTCATTATTTCCAATATAAAAATGTTTTTGAAACTCCTCCGCTAGGCTATGCATTAGAAGTTCTTCTAACTTCATTCTAATACAGTGTTCTCAAACTCTTTTCGGAAAAAGGCATTTCAATTAGATTTCGAATAGGTCAGAACTAGACAAAACAAACAAAATTACTGAATTCAAATGATAATAGTTGAAATAATACAGTAATACTAATAAAATTTTCTTTAATAGTCAAATCTAAAAAAATTGATAATAGAAGCTTTTTTCAGATCATAAAGTTTTCCTTTCTTATTTAATGTATGTTGTCAGTTTCATTCACATTTCTTTAAATGCAAAATACTTCCTTTTAAATAATAGTTAATCCTTTCTTTCAACAGATGCCGTTGGACAAGTGTAATGAACAATTCATTTCAACGAATACGTTGTTATGGAAATCATACTTCTGTCACTTTGGATTGAATCATTTCCAAATTTATTACATGCTCATTAATTGCTCATCTCTCGGTATAAATAGTTAGCACGAAATATATATAGCCAACAGGGATAAAGATAAAAATAGTAATAGTAAAGAATCGTTAATAAATTTTATGATTTAAGAGAGATTAATGAACAGTCGTCACAAAACAGATGTTCCAAGACTGCAGGAAGGGTTTAAAGGGCATCCAATAATAATGATATTTTCTGGTTTCCTTTAAGAATTAGACTTGTTATCTTTCATGAAATTTCTTTTCAATGAGATAACTGTCATTTCAAACCTCTTTTTTCTTTCTTAATTCAGATCCCGATGGCGCCTGTTATTCAAATAGGCCTAATCCAAGTAACAACAATTAGACTTAATAACAACAAGAACAATTGTATTTGCAATCAATGTAAAAGCAATACATACATCTCCCATCCACAGCGACGCCGAACGACTCATCATTCTGCAATAAATAGAAAAGGTTTTTTCAAATGTTACCAATATTTCTTGATTCAGTTATGAAGAAAAGTGTTTCTGAGTGAAAGCACCAATGTTTCTGATTGGTCGAAAGATAGAAAGCGTCTGATTGGCTACAGTCGTTAGTTTCCGGTTCCGGCTGAAGAGGAAGAAGATCAAAAATTTTACTATATCGAATACTTTTCTTTAGGTAAAGCTTTGTAATTTACGTAATATTTTAATCTTTTTTGGCTTTTCCCTGAAGAAATGAATTTAAAATTACAATAGTTATCTGAGATTTAAAAAAATATATTGATTTCCATTTTAAAAAATTACAACTGAATAAAACTCAATAATAGAATTCACAACAGATAAAAGTTAGCAGGGTTTTTTTTTTTTTTAATCTTCTTAACATAAAGAGTTCTGAATATTTCGAAACATCAGTGGTTATTTTATGTTTACGTAAATATCTTTCTTGATTGAAATTGGTAGAAATTTCGAAGTCAAAAATATGAATCAAATTATGAATTTATAAAGAAGAATATGCGGATTTCTGCTCTTAAAAAAATTACAAAATAATATAGAACAACCCGACCAGTTATTTTTATTCAAACAAAAAAAATCAAAAGCAAGGGTAGAACATTTACCGTGATCAATTCAAATATTACTGCAGGAAAGAAAACTGCAATATAGTCGTCTTCTACAGAACAAAAAGCATTTAGGACGATATCACTATAAAGATAGATTGTTTCTAACTCAGAGAAGTATATTGATGGATAAACAAAACTAAAAAGAGAAGTAATCATTAGGACGGGGCGATGAGGATCCTACAAAAACATCTACTTTGAGAATCCTTGATGAAACATAAAGAAGAAATAAGTAGATGTACATGAAGGCGAAATATCTAAAATACGTGGAGTTGAAGGATTCAGTAGAATAACTTCAGCAATTTTAAAAAGGAACGATCTTTTTTAACAAACACAAATTATTTGTAATGCTTTTTGTTCCTACTTGCCAAATATTTTTATTTTGGCTTTTAACTTTCGAGCAATGGTTTATTAGATAAGCATTACCATGTTGAGTTGATGATAAGTTGTGTTAATGGAAGACATCAATGTTTCTTTACGTATAAAGATTAATGGACCCAGGAAACACTTCTTATCCCATGAGTACCATTGGTATCAGGACATGAAAATATTGATTTTAGCAGATTTCTCCATTCCAAAGGTGCTAATTAATTTAACTGCTTCATAAGTTGTTTCTGCAACCTATTGTTTCGCATTCATCAAAATCTCTTGTTCCAGATTGTTTCTTATTGGATTATCAGAGAAGTAGATTGTTTGGCAGCCAAATGGATGAATTCCCATGAATAGAAGTTCAAAAGAGACTGGCAACTTTCTAGGGTTTCAGAAACTAATAAAAAGTTTTTCCTATCTCTTCATTTGATTTAATTCAAAATTGTGAAGCATTAACAGAAAAATTATTAATTTAGGCTAAGTATATTCATTATAAATAAAATAATTTGTGAATTTTAAGAAATTATTTCTTTTCAAAACAGATTTAGATTTAATAATTATGCTTGATCCTCTGAAATAAAACAGCAGATATTATTAGTAACTAGGAAATGTAAAAAACATCATCAGAAAAGCAGTTAATATCTTGAAACAGAGTAACATGCCTCTTTAAGTAAATTTAATTGAGAAACAATACAATATCGGCAGAAGTTATGAACAGTATTAAAAGCACAGTTCATTGAGGCTAGTGAATGAAAGTAAAAATAGATATTGATGATTAATATAAAGTTAATTTTTTAATTGGTAACGTTGGGTTTTTTTTTTTTTCAGTTAGGCATGTCGGCTCCTTTTCGAACCCCATTTACTGATTTGACTGGTCATTTGATGACCCATCAGAACTTGGGACGATGTCGTGACTTTGAACTTCAATACATGGAATGCTTAGAAGCATATGGTTATCCAAGAGGAATGGATAGATGTAAAGACGAGATTGCAGATTTTAGGGAATGTGTTTCTCAAAGAAAACAGGTAACTTCAATTTTTTGAAAACTTAAAATATGGAAAAAGAATTATGAGAATTAGGGTTGATTGTTGTTTTTAATCTTGGAGCATTGGAGAAATTTATTATTTTGGAAGATATCATGACTTCTGCATAAATATTTTCTAAAGATCCACTTCCACAAATGACATCACTAATAATAAAAAAATACACTAATTTTCCATTTCATTGTCGTGAAAAAGAAATATCAAAAGAAAGGTTTTTAGGATTTGAAATCATTGTCTTGGCCAGAAAGAAAATGCTAAGTAGTTAAATAGTTAACATCAATTCACTGTTTTCTATAAACACTTGGATGCCATTTTTTTTTCATTGACATTTTATCCCTACATAAATATTCATTTGTACTGGTTTGGAAAACTTTCTGAGAGTATATTGTAATAAATTTCAGCTATTGTAGTTGTTGTCATTATCTTAAAAAGTCAAGTGATCTTTAATCATGAGAATTGCAGTGGAGCCTCCAAAGCAGAAATAAACAATAAAAAACTCACTAATAAACTGTTAGTGAGAAAATTCATGTGCCAGCATTCTACAAGCCTCAAAAAATTTTCATAATATTGAAAATTAAATCTGAGCGTTTAATTATAAATAAACAACAATGGGTGAGATCAAGTGTTTACTGACATTCTAGAACTCTTTGTTGATATCTCTTTTGTTAGGAGTAGTCACCAGTAAACAGTAAGGTCTACATACTGAGGCTAATTGGAATTCCTCTTAGTCTCAGTACCAAGATTTCGCTTGTTGACGATCAACAAAGAGTGTGAAACAGCTGTTCTAGGATGTCACTTTGTAAACACTTGTTCTCACCCATTGTTGATCTTTAATCAGATAATTAAAAAGCTGAAATTTCTTTTTAAGTTCAGCAACCTACAATTTAATTGGTAGTGGAATAGTTAATTCACTTTTTGAAATTAAACTTTTAAATCTCTTCAACGCATTAGTTGATGGACAAATTCAGTATTTTCACGGAATACAGAAAATCTTTGAAAACACATGAAGCTTCTCATGCATGAAGGAGTTAAGTGATATTTTCCACCAAAAATGTGTTAGTTGTAAGGGAGTTAAATGCTCTTCTATCTAATAACCCATGAACATTTTATTCATGTTAAGGATGCTTCAAAAACTTTTTTAATTTTGTGTAAACAATATAGCTAGAGTAGCACTTCAACAACTTTGAGGCTCAGTATTTAAAAATGCACAAAATATCACTTAACCCCTTCATTCTTGGGCAGCTTCAAATTAGATATAACACAACAGATCATTCAGAATTCTGTTGTGATTTGCCAAAAGGAGTTAAGTCCTTTTCCTAACAACATTTCTGGGAAAACGAAAAATAAAGTTCAGAGTTGTTTAAGAAATAAAACTTTGCATTCTGTAAGGAGGTTTCTTCTTGGTTAGCTAGGCTCACAATCTATCTATCTGACTTCCAAGTTATATTTGCATCCGAGTCTAAAATGGATTGACTGAACATGTTATATCAAAATGATCAATTGTAGACTTACCCCCTTTGGCAAATCACCACAGAATTACAAATGGCAAATTTAGTAGTTTCTTATTATATTTTCAATTTGGAGGTTTTCTATTTTTGTATTAAAGTATATGAATGAAAAAAAATTTGCTAAAGCTAACTTTAGTAATTAATAATTTGTCTGTTGAGACAAATTTTCTAGCCAAAATTTTTTTTTATTTTAAGTATTCATGTATAAAATACATAATTGCCTTCTTTTGATGGTCCTCTTTTTTAAAATAAGCATTTTGTAGTATTACTGTGTGTGTTGATTCTATTTGTTCTGTAAAATGTCTGACTTAGAACACTTTAAATGTCTGAAAGCTAATGAATTGTAACTTTATTTATGTTCAAAATTTAGTATAAATAAATGAATTAAATAAATTGTAGGCCGTTTACAGGTTGGGTTCTGTTGAAGCTGCATGAGTTGCAGCGACTGGCTGCAATTACAGCCCCAATTCCAAATGAATTCTCTCACAATTCCAAATGAAGTCCTGCCAGAGAGTTCTGAAAGAACCAGTCTTCACGACTGCAGGATCTAGTTCCTCTACCTTTCTATAGCCAAATTGTCAAAATAAATCATGTTTTGAATTCCTTTTTTTTTGAACAAATAAATACAAGTTGGAATCTTATTACAGAAATTTATAAAAATAAGGGAATTCAATTAAAATGTAGATCCTCTTTATTGATGTAAATAATGTATTATTATTATTATTATTTTACAATACAACTTATTATTTTGAAAATATGTTTGACTTTAAAAATATTCATGACAATTTAATTAGCAGATGAATCCATGTTTGAGAAATGGATTTTTTTTTATTGTTATAATGAAATAACAAAATAAAGCTTTTTTTTTTTTTAACTTTACAAATAATCTGAAAATTAAATCATACTGGAATATTAAACGTAAATAATTAAAAAGAACTGATAATGAAAATTCTAAAATTATTCCATGGTACCTTTGATTCAGTATATTTTAAAATATTTGATTTTAATGTGTGTCTAAGTTTCATAAATTTCATTTGAAATAATATTTTAATGTGATGTTTTAAATTAAAGTTAAATTCCCTTCTTAGGAAATTGATGAATATCATTTATATTTGAAATTTTGAAAAAAAAAAAGAAGCATAATTTCTATTGCATCTGGATTTTTTTATATTTAGAGGTGGCAGAAGAATAAGAATAATCATTTCATTTATTTATTTGAGTTTTTATTAGCATTTGTTGCTGAAATACTAATCAATTCCTTAATTCTGCTCAGTATAAACTCATATTGGCTTCAGTTTAACCGAAAAAATGTATGAGATTTTAATTCGTCATCTGAAAAGATGCCGTGAAATTAAGTTATTAAAATTAAAATGATCTTCTTCTAAAAATGATGTTTCTTTTCTTTCTTTTGGGGCAATCATATAGTAAGCCAATTATTGTTTCTCTTTTGGATTGTTCTCTTAAGAAAAGTATTCCTGCCTTAGTGAAGGAATCCATTGCGACTGAAAAGCATGGGAAATAAGCATGTCACCCTCTTTGCCTTGGCCTAAAGTGACCCTGTTGAAGTTACTTCAAACGAAACACCTACAAAAGCTCTTGCATTCCCCTTATTTCTGTAGCCTGGAGGTAGACTGCACGTTCATCTCTCCAAAAGACTCCTGCAGCTCCAACAGAACCCTACCTTAACAAGGGAATTCAGTCGTTTCATTATCACCAGCTAATAAAAGATTCTTTTTCCTGCATTAAAAATGACTTAATAAAAATTCATCAAACTAAAGCTTGGATAACAGTTATTGATTTTAGGAATCACTTTTAATTTCACTTTTATTTGTTTTTTTGCAGCTTGCTCGAGTTCAGGCAATCTCCGCTGAAATGGAACGGCAAAAGAAGTTGAAGCTCAAGGATTATAATCCAGCACCTACACCAGACTCCTATTATGTTCGTGATTTCTGATCCATCAATTAATTTTAACAAGTGTAATTAAATGAACCATCTGTTTGAAAGACTAGAGGATGGTGGTAGCTTATCAACATGTTTTGTAAATTATGTAATTATTAATTAAATAAATTAGTTTGAGTATTTATAGTTTACAGATGATATTTTCTTTTAAAAGTCCAGTGTATTTAGGTAATTTTCCGGATTAGGAATTTTTTGTTTTTGTTTTGGAGAAGGTAAATTGTTTATTAATCTTATTATAATATAAATTAAAAGCCAGTGATTATCTTTTGAAAACAAGGTTTAAATAGAATTCGAAAGACACTTTGAATCAAACCTTTCTATTATCAATATGGATTTTTTACTCATTTAAAATATTTAATGTGAACTAGAAAACAAGGATTAGAATAACACATGAAAGAAATTCTGTATTTAAGCTTCTTAATCCCCTTATTGTTAATGGGAATGCTCCATTGCTAAGAGCTAGTTATCTCTCATTTCAGTTCCCCATTACTCATAAGATAGGGAATAAGGCTCAGAAGTTCAAATGGAAAGGATTAGATAAACTAAAAATAAATATGGATAAATAAAGAGTACAAAAAAGAAAAATCTAAATGAAAGCAGAACTGTTTTGTTACTCCTTTTCATATTTTGTTTGTTAGTCTTTTATCTCTGTTGATAAGCATTGGATAATTCTGACTAAAAAAGACAACTTCAAACAGCTGTCTCAGAGACCTATTCAAATGAATAGGAATAAGCTTAAGGTGTATAAGTGCACAATTTCTTTTATTCTAGTAATTACTTTATATTCCTTCGAATGTGGGAGTGGAGCAATATTTCCTTCAAAAATTATGTCTGAAGATAAGAAGCAGGGCCATATTTATGCACATGTATTTGAAGCACAATCCTGGGCCCTGCAGATAATAGAGGGGCCCCAAAAGTTAAATTTGACAAAAAGTTTTAATAACTTCAAAAAATTACAATAATGAATATGAAGATCAAATTAAGATACTTGAATAGATTATATAAATAAAAATCAAAACCATACATTATCCTGTAAGGCCCTTCCTCCTATTCTAATTGCAATCTCTGATCATGGAGGACCCTGCCCTATGGATCTCTAAGAGTTCCCATCATTGCGAACCTCTAGAAGGATCTATAGAATCTCCTGGGAATAGATACTGATGTGGTTTCCCGCTGCCTTCCTCAGGAAGCCATTGTGGAATGACTTCAGACCTGAAGGGAAAGATGAAGAAGCAGACAAACACAGGAAACGAAATACATCCATGTCTGCTTCAGGATTCAAACCCAGGTTCCCATAAATCTGTCTCATGGGAGGCCATTGCTTTGACCACAAGGCTATGACGGTATGCCTACTCAGCTTTTTATACAGTATATGTATTCATTTAAATTCTTACTGTGATTGAAAGCTCTCAACTTAACAGTATCTTAGCCCTTGGGAAGGGTAAGAACAGTCCCGATAATAAGCACTTTTTTTTTACAAAAAGAATATTAATATCCTAAGATGTCAGCTTTAAAAAATACATTTATTTGGAAGCTTGAAATTGATTTTTTAATGTTAATTTTTGGAAAATGGGTTTAAGTTCTTCACGACTTATAACAATCTTTGAGTTTCAGGAATGCCACATTATCTGGAAAGATTGATATTGTGACGGAACAGGGTAGTGGCGCGAAGCAACTGTAACAGTTGGGCGCCAATCGAATTATTATCCGATAAATTTTTATATTTTCCCTTAGAAGCTGTTACATGCCTTACACTGCCTGTCACATCCCGGTTTAACTAACTCGGCTCCCCTCGAGGTACAGTTGTCACGCTGAACTAGTAGTTGTACAAAGAAAAGGCTCACACAGTCTTATAAGATAAACTGAACTCCATTTATCTTTATTCCAATAAATCATAAACAAAACGCTCCTGGCTTGGAGACTAATGATTGTCAAACTGCGAAAACATACTCTCAATTCTTGCTATTCCCTAAACTATACAATATAACTTCTCAAAGCCCTTCACTAATTCGCTTAGTTGCACTAAATTCACTAGGTTTCACTAGACACTAATTCTACGCACTACTTAAAGTTCACTGAGTTACACAAATTCACTAGGTTGCATTAAACTAATATTCGAGGCACAAGCTAAAATTCACGGACACTTGGCTCGTAGCACCATCCAGGCGGGTTTTTTACATCGCACTAACCTGTTCTACAGAGGGTTGTTTACAATTTATGGTAACGGTTTGCATGGCGCGTGACGACGCAACCAATCACAGTAGGTATGCAAATTTATGCAAACGTACAGGTGAGTACTTAAAGATTAGTGTGGAGGGGTGCGGGTTAGTTTGTTCGGAGAAATGCCGCCGAAAGTGTCACAGTTTTGGGAAGGGTACGTTACAGCCCATTTCCGACGCGAAATTTAGTTATTCCGCAATAATTACGGCATGTAGAAAAAGAGGTTTCACCATTTCGAAGAAAGGAGTTCATAATGTGTTGGCTGGTGTTGGTTTGGCCCGTACAGGACAGATTTCCGGGACTGAAAAGCAAGCAAATCCAAGACACCTATAAGTTGCACAAAGACTGTCATTCAGAAAGTCAAGAAAATGATGACAGGGAGCAATCCAGGACCCAAAGGACCATTGGTGCGAAGGTAGGAACATCTCTTCGTACCGTAAACAAGATTATCCGTAAAGATTTGGGACTTCAAAAGAGACATACAAGCAAGGTTCACAAGCTCTTACCAAACCACATTTCAGAACAAATTGCAGAAAACTGTATGAACGACATCTCGCTGGGGATAAATGGAAGTATGTGGCCACATTAGACGAAGCATATGTTTATCTGTCTGACTGCAATAAACCAAGGGCGATTTTCTATCGCCCAGTGGGAGCCAAATTGTTTCCAAATTGGTACAGAGAATATCGTGAAACTTTCTCGAAGGGATTCATGATCGTTGCGGGTTATTCCTATCAAGGCAAGCTACAGATACGGAGGGTGGCTCAAAATGTAAAAGTGAATTCTGCGTACTATCAGGATCACGTACTGACACCAATTTATACACCGGAACTACCTGCTCTTTACAGAAACGATGTTTCCAAGGTCCGTCTCTACCAAGACAAGGCGTCCAGCCATTCGTCCAAATTGACCCAGAATTTTCTGACACGAATGGAACAGCAAACCGGAATCCAGTCTATACCGTTTACCGAGATACCAGTGAAGTCTCCAGATGCATCGCCCATGGATTTTTGTGCATTTGGACTATTAAAACGAGCCTTGGGAAGACTATGTCCTTGTTCATTGGATGGACTCTGGAAATGTTGTCAGCAGGAGTGGCAACGTATAAGTCTTCCCGTTCTTCGCAGTAGTCTCCTGCAATGGAAACTGCACTCCAGTTTCAGTATCTCAAGGCCATCAAATAGAGCATGATCGTTGGTGGAGAAAGGGAATTTCTGGGAAATAGACCGAATCCAAATCGTTACCATAGATTGTAAACAACCCTGCGTATTACACCATTGAAGCCTGTTCAGCAACGATGTCTTAACTGCAATAACGGATGGGAATAGGCTATCCTCCTTGGCGCCTTTTGCTAAGCTATCTAACTTGAGTTAACACTCCCTGACGACCGCTGTGCAGGTCTCGTTGTGCATGATGTCCTGGATCAGCCGTGGCTGAGAGCTGGAAAACCAACTTGAAGACCGGCAAAAGTGAACAGAGAACAACTATCTCCAAACATCGGGTTAAAAAGCCTTCTAATGGTGCGCAAAAATGCATCACAACACTGACCGCCCAATGAGAGATCAGAGAATTGATTATTACCAAATAAGGCTGTGTGACATCACACCGAGAGAGAGCTTCTAAAAAACCAATGAAAATTAATACAATTGAACAACTCCTTATTTGGTCAATAGCATGTCATCGAAAAATCCAATAACGACCGGAAACCCCAGGTGTGAATGACTCATCAACACCTACATTAAGGCATTCGCTATCCTAACATTAAAGAAATTAATTAAATTCTTAAAAACAAAAAACCCTTTACATTTCCTAACAGTTTCCTAAATTTCCTAACCTAAAAGTTTTCGCAATTTGACGAAAATAAATTATTTAACATAAAAATTCTTTTTCTATATTTTTTTTTTAACAATAAATTCTAAACTTATAAACTATTTACATTTATTTATTACTAAAATATGAGTCTCTTCACAAATGGAAAATAAACAAACAAACAATACTGAATCAAATGGTTAATTTTTTTAATGTGAGATCTCATGAAATGTTCAGTTTGAGATTATCTTGGTATATATAAATAAATTAATAAAAACTGTACACGCAATAAAAAGAAAAGATGAAAATTCTACAAAAAATAAAGTAAGAGACCACTAACTAACTTCAAATAGCATTTTGCAGATAGAAGAGAAACATCAAACGAAATGAAATGCTTTTGACTAGAAGGCATCGTCTGATTTATCCTAAAGATCATCCAAATCCTTGTCCCACATCTCCTAACCAGTTTAAAGAATTTAGTTAATAAATACAGGTGTTTCAGAATTTCCTCCGGGATTTTGAGGTCTGTAACTCACTGACAAACTCTCCCACAGGGATGAGAGTGTGGCAGTGAAAAGAGTAAATCAAGTGATCGCGATATGGACGAGACATGCCACTGGAATTTTACTTCTCGCGTAAAACGACGCCTGTTTCGGCGAAACACAACTGATAAGGAGCAAGTTTTCTAGAATGTTTTGGTCGAGTTTTTTTCGAAAGTGAAAAGCAACCATTACTGCTCGAGTAAAAATTACAAAGTCAAAGGAAGCTTGTTCCTTTGGTGAATAAGATAACTATATAGTAAAGTTGGGAGAGATGACACATGTAATGTAACTTCAAGAAGGGTTTGCAGTAGACTGCAACGCATCACATGACCAAAACCCGAGGCCAGTCTGAGCTTCTGTGTGTGTAGAGTGTTTGTGCTGAATTGATATATGAGATTTTATTGAGTTTTTCTTCCAATGATATAGTCAGGTTTGTGCTCGAATTTTCGTTGACTTTGCGAATTTATTGAGTTAACAGCCTTTTTTTAAGGCATCTTTCGCTATAATTATAATGCTAATAAACATGGTATTTTTTTTGTCTATGATATTTTTTTTTTTAGTTTGTCGATGTACAATTTGGATATTATTCAAAATTTCAAAGAACTTGATCTGTTAGCTTCCTTTAAATTCTCCATTGAGTATCATTACCACATTTTTTCACTTTATTTGATAAACAAACCTTTAAAAATAATTTACACACAAACGGTAGTTGGTTCTTACTTTGTAGCATTGAGTGCAAGTCAATCTCATGTGGACTTTTTTACTCTTGCTTCGAGATATTATTCAAACTCTGTCAATTGATAAGAAAAAAAAAGATTATTAATATAAATAATCATAATACTTATTATATTATATTCAGAGCTTTCCTGTATGCTTGCTACATACATCTTGCCTAATCCCCATTAAGCAACTACATCTATGTATAATTAATTTAATATCGAATAACAAAACTCATAACCTATACTTATGAAATTTTGCATTCCAAATTTTTCATTTAATCCAAGTTATTTTGAAATAGTAAAGAAAATAAGAATAAATTAACTTCTATTCCAAAAGTATATTTAGATAAATAGCAGTTCGCTTTTATAATTAATTAACTACGTATCTGATCTGATTGTAAATTAGTAGTATTTTTGCCATTTTTTTTAAAGAAAAAGAAGAAGAAAGCACAAATCATTCGCTCAGATTAACTGAAATTTGGTGATTTTAAAAACTCAATTATAGCGCTGTAAGCCAAGAAAATGTTTTGCTTTCGACCTTTGATGCAGTTCGAGAGAGTGGACGTGAACTTCCTTTCCTGTTGCCAGAATTTTCTTTCGGGGAGGAGTCATTCCTCGAAGAAGTTCCTTGTCGTGGTGGGTCTTATTAGTAAAAATATCACCACTCCCTGACTTCCCTTGGATTTTGTAAGAGACGACCATTGGACTTGATATGACTACTTCCTTTGATTTTAACTCCGAAAGAGATTTATCTTATGTTTAGATTTCGGGAGGGGCTTGAGCCCCTCGAGCCCCCTCCGTGGCTACGTGCCTACTAAAAGTCTAAGAAATAATTTTTGATTATTTATATAGTCTAATCGTAAGTTTTAAGAAAATCATTGGAAAGATTACAGAAATAGTTTCCTGAATAATTGCTGTAGGAAAACAAAGCTTGACGTAAAGCGTCATAAGTGAAACGAAATTGAAACTGTAACAATATTCCTCGTAGCTATAGTAGTGGCGCTACTAAGTTTTCCTTAGTAGTACAGGATACCTCGTACAGGATAATTATGACGTAACTGTAGTGACGGAGTCTGTAGCTATGAGGAACAGTTTGTATGCGCTTCACCGACAAATGTGTGTTTCGGTTTATATCTTGAATTTTCTTCTCAGCAATTACAAAATAAGCAAAAAAATAATAAATTTGTATTATTGTCTCAAAAAAAGGGAATTAATTACAATTAAAAAAAAACCAAACACCTTTATAAAAAATAATTAAAGTTAGTTATTTTCCGTTTTAATGACGGATTAAGTGTATCAAGTTTATTTTTTCATTGCGAGAAAAACATAGAAAATTCATTTCTTATAATCTTTAAAACCAATAAATGCATAATTATAATTTTAATTAATAATTATAATTAAGAAAGTAAATTGAAATATCTTCGTCATATATGTTTTCGTTTGATTTTAGAAGAAATCGTCGGTTATTGCTATGTCGCTGTCTCCATGTCCTCCATTTCATTTCTGTAGTGTTGCAGGCGCTCCACCTCGAAATACTGTAATCACTGTAGCGGCTACTCTCGACTACAGTAGCGCACTACGATTTATGAGGAACACGGAAGTAGTGCACTACAATCTTATGAGGAGCACGTTTTCGCGAGTGTAGTCCACTACGTAGCGCTACTGTAGCTACGAGGAATACAACTCAAGAATAATATTTGTCGGAAAGCGCAGTTGCAATGGCAGTGGTGCCTCGAAGGAAAAAATACACAACTAAAAACTCACTAATGAAAAATTTGGTCTCACCCATTGTTATTTAAGAATAATATTTCTTTGATTCTAACAAAGCTGCTGAATATATTCGTTAAGATTTCTTTTGTGCCCTAGAAATTTTTCGGAAAAGTAGGTATTGAATATCTAAAAGAGTAAATTATTTTTGCTGATTGGTAATAATATTATTTCTTACAATTTGGTCAGCTGATCCAACAATAACAGATTTCTTATCCTTTTATTTTGAACCTAATTTAGAATTATCAAGTCACTAAATATAATTTATTGAAGTTTAAGTTAATGATATAATTGGAAATGATATCAAAAGAATGAAATTAATAGATGGTGCAGTTGGTAAACAAAGTCTTTCATTTCGCTGAACACATAATACCTATTAATATCCATTAATGAACAGATTGGTTAAGAAAATCGTTGCTCTGATGTTGAATGGAGGTTGAAATTGTAAGGGAATTTTTCGTCAATAAGCTGAACGTAGGAAATTTGCTGGAAAGTTCGAGATGGAGCGAGGTTTAAATTTAGAGGAGTATAATCACAAGAAGGACTGGCTAAATGGCTCGGTACGAACTGCCAGTCAACAGACAATGATACAAAAGACAAATAATAGTTACTGAGGATTTTTAGAAAGTCGTCAAAATGCGACATCAGTAAATGAGGAAAGATACAGGTAATTTCATTTCGAAGAAGTAATAAAATAATGTTGCTTTTAAATGCATTTTGATTTTGAAGGTTGGCTTCAACTTCTGTTAGTAAAGACGTCACCATTAATAAGCTGATCGACCATTAGGCTGATCATTATTCTCACATGCTACCGAAGGGAACAAATGAACTGGACGTGACAACCTAGGAATGGACCTAATTTGATAAACAAACACTGAGTTCACTATGGTCAGACTTTCAGTAGTTCTACCTATGATTTATATGATCCTATCAATTAGATACACATTTTAGATGAG
>JAFIDM010000002.1:13429018-13443199 GCA_023159025.1 Thereuonema tuberculata
ATGGACACAAGCACACATCCCTAATCATTCTTGCACACATCTTTACAGTTGGCAGTATGTGCTTTGGTTCTTGACCCGCCATATTGTTTTTGCTGGGGAAACCCAAGGTTTGAAACATACAAACATAATAATAATAATATTATTTTGCACATATTTTGCGCCGATACATTACGACATCCTAGATTCTTGGGAAGAATTCGATGCGTTTGAAGGCCAACACCAGCTAAAGAACTGGCAGCTGTGATACACATTGTTATAATAATAATAATAATAAAATGGGGAAAAGCAAGCAGACAGTATCGTTGGTCAATGACTTTTTAACCGTACAGCTGTGGGCCCGGTAGCCAAATGATTAAAACTCTTGACTGAGGATTAGACAGCCGGGTTCAACCCTGGCCCCGGAGGATTTGTCCACGCTGAATTCTCCTCTAGCCGAGTTCAAAATCCACCCAGCCTGGTTGCCGGGTTTCTTTCTAGGTGTAAAACATTGGGATGACCACCTTACCTCATCTCAGTCCCGAGACATGCCTTACCTCCAGCGCCCCTGTGGTTCATCGCGGACTCCCCGTGGGATATACCCATACCTTACAGCTACCACAGGACGTTTAAAGAATTGATCTAATATTTCTATTGCTCTATCTACGCATCAGAAAGAAAATCATAGGTTGAGAAAAAGATTTGATAAACTAATACACAGATGATCTCTTTATTCGAGCCGACATCTAAAACCACCTTGACATTCCTTACTTGGATTTAAGAAGACGTCAACTTTATGTTTTGCAAAATTTATTAAACTTTAAAAATTTATCAGTTTAAAATTTTATCTTTGACTCGACAAAGATCCAGGAATGAATCACAACAAATCGATTTCTCTGATTAAAGAATAAATGTTTAACAATGTTTCCTTGCTTTTTTTTCATTGAGAAATATCAATGTCTTCGTTTTGTAAAAGGAGTCTAATATGACTACACTTCAAGTTACAAATAAATAAAGGTTTTGTTTTTATTCATACAACCTGAGGCTACTTTTTTATCTCAAAAGTCGATCTGAGAGTAAGGACTTGACAGAAAAACTATCCCATAGATAGAAATTTCTAAATAGATTTTTTTTTTTATTTCATCTGCTGATTCCTCTGGTCGGATTCTTTGATGAATGGAAATAATTATCATTCGATGCCATTAATTGTTTCATAACGGGGTAATAATGATTCACTCTCAGGGGTGGCCAAACTTAAGTAAAAGAACCAGATAGCCACAAGACAAATAAATACTACACACATGCGCATTTTGTTAGAAAAAAAATATATAAAATTAAGAAATACTTGTACGTCATAATGTTTATTCAAATATCTAGTATTTTAAACTGTTAATTTGTGTAAGTTTTAAAATCACAAAGTGCACGTATATACATGTGTGTGTGTGTGTGTGTGTGTGTATATATATATATATATATATATATATATAACAAATTTACTCTTTTAAAAAATAGTTACACAGTGTAAACGTTCACCCAAACAAACACAAAAAATCACGTTTAATCACTGGCATTTTCTTAGGCAAGACGGGCCTCAACCAGGGGCCTAAGTGTTGCTAAGGTATTGACGTAAAATGTTCGCAGTGCCAATGATGGCTGTCTTTTGTAATTCAGCTGTTGTTATTGCTGGTGCTCCAAGTCTGGTGTAATAGTCCATAAATTTAAGTGATAGTGTTCCTAGTGCACCAATGATGATTGGCAACACTGTAGTTGTTTTATTCCATATTCGTGTAATTTCAAGTGCCAGAGCCCTGTATTTGTTGATTTTTTCCAGTTCTTTTTCCTGGACTCTACAGTCCCCAGGGATGGCAATGTCAATTAGGGTCAATTGACATTGTTGTTCAATTAATAATTTTGTTGTTCAATTAATGTAATATCAGGCGTATTAGCTGTTACATGCTGGTCTGTTTGAATACGAAAATCCCAGAGGATTTTAACTTGCCCGTTATCCAAGACCTTTTCTATACTGTGATGCCAGGGTTTTTCTGATGTATGGAATCCAAATTTACGACATAGTGCCCAATGTATTTTCTTGGCTACATCGTCATGTCGCTTTTTATATTCTGTGTTAGCAATTGTAGAACACTCACAGATTATATGATTTACAGTTTCTTCTCGGTTGTTACACAGTCTGCAAAGGCTGTTGGTGCTTGTGCCTTGTATTTTGGCCTTCATAACATTGGTCTGAAGGGCCTGTTCCTGTGCAGCAAGGAGCAGACCCTCAGTCTCCTTTCTCAATGTACCATTTTTTAGCCAAGTCCAGATGATATTTTTGTCATGTTTATGTTCGATTTTTTTTGAAGAAAGCCCCATGAAGGGGCTTATTTTTCCAAGCTTCTAGTCGAGTATTGTACTGGTCTTTTTTGTACTCTATTTTGGATTTGATAAAATCAAGTAATGCACGATCAAAATACATATCAATTGGTTTCAAAATGCTGACTGATTATTGCTTAACTACAGTATATTGAGTCTATTTAATATGGTAATGAACTACGGAAAAACTGCTAAGAGAAACTGCTGATCTGAAATTTCTACAATTCCTGACTTAAATCTCAATGCATTGATATGAAAGTTATCAACCATAAATTTAAAACTTACGTCTTAATCCAGTAAACTCCCAATTTATATCCAGTAAATAATCATAAAGCTTGAAAATTTTATTTACCTTTGAAATTAATTGTGATGCAAAAAGAAGCTTAGCCAACATATTTCCGCGAGCCACATATGGCTCGCGAGCCACTGTTTGGCCATCCCATATATATACTATGATATTCAAATAACCGTAACGCCGAATTACCAGAAAAAGATAGAGAATGAATCTTCTATCGATCACTAGTGAGTCCCAACAGGTTCAGGCGTCGTCGCTAGAACCAGAACTATTCGTCGGGATCTGAAACACACAGGTTTTCACGATCATGTGGCTGCTCACAAGACCAACATAAGCAAGGTGAAAGATAAATAGAGGTTGCGCACTGCCATTGCGCTGTGGAGCAGTGGGAACCAAGTACTATGGAGTAATGAATCCTGCTACACGACCTGACTTTCCGATGGACGCGTCTGGGTTTGGCGGATGCCAGGAGAACGCTTCCTAACCGAATGTATTTTGCCAACTATCAAGTTTGGTGGCGGTGGAATCATGGTTTGGGGCTCTCTTATGGCTCGGTCTGGATCTCTTAGTTCCTTTCACCAGAAACATGAATGCTGAGATTTCGATTTTCTTGACAACTGCACTTCCCACCCTCTGGCAACAGTTCAGGGAAGGACCGTTTCTCTATCAACAGGATAACTGTTCTGTCCACAAAGTGAAGGCTGTGCTGGCATGGTTTGAACAGATGATTATTGAAACTACTGGACTGGCCTTCCCAGAGCCCCGATCTGAATCCCACAGCGCATCTCTGGAAAGAATTAGAACGCAGATTACGTATCAGACCCAACTGCTCTTCTTTAGCAGCCGGACTCACTGCAGCTCTCATGGACGAATGGAAAATAATTCCTGCTCACATTTCTCAAAATTTGGTGACGAGTGCAGGCTGTGATGGACGCTAAAGATGGTCCGACATCCTATTAATCTGTGCCACATGACTTTCTGATTGTACAACAGTTGGTGTCCGGATACTTTTGGCCATATAGTGTATTACTTTACTTTCTTCGTGTAATTCATATATGTCAATTTTTTTTTTTTTTTTTAAAAAAACTTTATTTTTCTGATTTCGGGAAGCCATCGTTGAATTTATTAAACAATTGCTAGAGTGAATTGTATTTGGCAATTACTTTAATTAGTTATTTCTTTGTTTCTCTTTTACCGAAAGTCTGCTTCTATGAAGACACTTTCAAAAAAATGCCTCATTGTTGCCAAAATATGATCTAATTCTAATCTATGATGGCGCCTTTCATCGACAAGCTGTTGCTTCGGGGATGATGTGAGATGAACAAGGGAAGAGTCGATTTAAGGTGAAGTGCTTCTCATGCCTTGGGGAGGCCACCAGAGAGTGCATCTGTAATCAACATTTAACTTCCCACTATTCAATGCTCGTATCTACAACAAAATCCATCAAATAATCTGGACAAACAGAAGTATTTGACCACATTCTGATTCGTTCTAACAATTAGAGATTTATAGTACTAAATCTCATTCAAATTAGCTTAAAATATATATTTCAAAGTATCTTTAAATGTTTAAAATAGATTCTTAAAATCATTTCTAAGTGTTTTTTCAAAGGATTTTATTATAGCAATAAAATCAATGAAAAAGTTTGATGGAACGAGGTTTAGTGTTTCTGGAAATACAAAAGTGCACCGTGAAACAAGATTGGTTGAGAATTACTGTTCTGAAGAGTCATGTTTATAGAACTAATAAACTATAGCCTATACATTCCTATACAGCATTATAGGCCCTGGACAAAGCAATGCACTGCTGCCCTTATTGTTTCCTTAAATATTTTTTTTAATTTTTTTTTACAGAATTTATTGCTGCTTGGAAGTTGGAACCTTAACACTTTGTAATAAAATAAGAATATATAGAG
The DNA here is from genome assembly GCA_023159025.1 of Thereuonema tuberculata. Classification (NCBI taxonomy): domain Eukaryota; kingdom Metazoa; phylum Arthropoda; class Chilopoda; order Scutigeromorpha; family Scutigeridae; genus Thereuonema; species Thereuonema tuberculata. The sequence goes on from JAFIDM010000002.1 coordinate 13,433,575, forward strand.
TACATTCATTATGACATATTTAACGGTCTTCATTGAATAACATTTCAGAAGGCTCTTTTTCCGTTAGTCCCTTTTTTTTTTTTCAATTATTTTATAAGTTTATTCCAACTGATACCCAACATTAATCAGTTGGTGATAAATTCACACAGGACCCCTGGCCAATTGCATTAAGTCGATATACGATACTTTTTATGCTTTTCAAATCCGAAATCTTTCCTTCAATAAAGAAAAAGTTTCACCACCAATTCATTAGTTTTAAATCATATTCTTACCATTTATTTTTTGTATTCTTCATACGAGCTAATTTACGAATCAAAGTGGAACCAAATCTGATCACAGGCAAAAGAGTGAACAGAATTCTATCTTAAATTCATTTAGTATGTGAAAATGAAAATACGAAACAAAAGTTAAACGATATAACCATTCATTGATATCCGCTTAAGTTTCAGAAAATTACGGCAAAGCGAATAAAAGTATTTATAAGATATAACTGTTACTGATAGACTTCAACGAAAAGTACTCTCTACCAAGATACTGTTGGCTATACACACTGTAAATTAACTCTAAACTTCAGATTTTTCCTTCACACAATGTTAAGTGTTCTTCAATTTAGATTCATTCCAAAATCTGCTCTCACAGACTGTGTCGATAACTGAAAGACTTAAGTTAATGTGTGAGGAACTGAAATAAGTATTTATTAATTCAGGTCAAAGAACAGAAAAATGCGAAATTATAATCTGATTGTTTATTCCAACTATTTTTGAATAGTGCCCATATTTTAATGACCCAAAGGCTACCAACCCATTCCGTCTTTGTTGAATTGTAATGGAAAATTTATATTGTGACAGTGGATGATCGAAAATAATTGCCAGCAATCACGGTATATATTAATGAATGTGTATTGTATTATTACTGTATTATTAGAAACATTCATTAACAAGAAAATAAAATGTATTGTGGATTCTAACCGAGATATTTTTCAATTTTTTTTTTTTTTTTTAATTTTATGTTGAATTTTTTTTAATAAAACAACGTGTTAATCTGAAATTAACCGAATTGAATTTTGTGAAAAATGTCGTAACTACTAATTCTATTGGATTATTATTAAAAACGGTTTCGTTTTAGAGATATACCAAGATTTTCGATGGTTTTGGCCTTTCTGCCTCCTACTATCACTGATGGTCATCTGTTCACTGTTGTTTTCAAAAGGTTTTTGTGATTCTTGTTCCTAAAATTTAGCTTTAAACAGTTGCTATAGATGGGATGGAAATTCAGAAACGATAGAAACTGACAAAGACCTTTTCAATATTTCTCATTAAAATAAACAAACTTTATCATTGGGTCAAACCATTAACTGTTTGGGAGTGAACTTACAGTTCCATCGAACACCAATGAAATACTTCGGTAAACGAAGTATTTATTACGTTGAGGAATTGTAGTGATATAATAACAATAATATAAATCAATATTTACATCTTAGTGAGTAACCGAATCTCTAGACAAATGTTATTGTCTAACTGCCAATACTTATTTTTTATGACTGTCACGTGTCTCCTTTATGTTTTCTCTATCTCATCTTCCTACCCCCTGGACTCGTGTGGGGGATAATTTTAGTTATCTAAGAAAATCTACCCTCCCTATCCCCCCCATGTGCAACTCGTATTAATTACAGGTTGATCAAAAAATAAAAGCTGCCACTAGATTAAAATGGGTGTAAAATCAAGTAGTCTATAAATAAGTGAGACAGGCTTCATCAGACGTACGAACGGACACGAAAACTGTTACCAACCCAGTGAAACGAACTAATGTCAAACGGATAAATAATAGTTGAGTATTTCATTCGCAGATTTCCGCTCTTGAAAAAACGCCGCCACTTCCATTTGAAACAAAACAAAGTATGAAGGAAATGATCGAATGCCATTTGTCGTCGTAAAATATTAGAGGAAGATATTGTATGAATTGCACGCAACAGGAAATGTGCGCTTAAGAGAAACAATGGCTGACAAATGAATGAAAGTATTAGCAAAGATAGAAACACTTATCTAATATTAGGCATTTAAAAACAGGATCTAGGTCGACAAAAATGACAAAAACAATGATTTGTAAAATGCAGCGTAAAAATGCTACCGTTTTATCAATATTCTGAGGTTTGGTAATATTAAAATTTAATATTTATAATTTTCAGTTTGTTTTTTATTTGAATCTTTTTAGTTTAATGTTAATGAAAAAATAAATTACTGCGTCTCGTGACCCCTTCCTTTTATGGAGATGTCTTTTAGGTAGAATTATTGAATGATTAAATTAAATATTTAAGCTTTGTAAACATATGAAATATGGATTTAATCTATGCCTCGTATCTTATAAGAATCCTGCCATACATAATAGAATACAATTCTACATTAATGGTTTCTAGTGGCTAACTTCTCCGAAAAAGTTAACGATTTTATCATTATCAATTTTCCACTAAAAACGACTAATTAAAAACAGAACACACGTTATTTCATTGTAAAATGATTTATAACAATCCAGTAATAAATAAATAATCATCCTTCTGCTGCAATTTGTATTTCGAGAAATAAAAAAAAAAAAGGGAAAACAGATTCAATAAAATTCTGGTCAATTATTTCACTTCAATTCGGATGAAACTGATTTGCCAGAGGGATGTGGGGATAAAACGACCGTTTCACTAGAAGGGATCAGCTTTCAAGATTAATGTGGGGGAATAAAAAAAAAAAGCAAAGCTTTCCCTGCTTTCTTAATGCCTATTTATTCTGAAACATATTTAATGATTTTTTTTTATTATCAATTTATAATAATTCTCGGAAACTCTAAACAATAGTGAATGTCTTAATAATTCGAATTCCTAAAATTATCCAGAATTCTTCAAATCATTTTCGACTTTGCAGGAAAAAAAATATGTACTAACGTCTTTTTATTATTATTTTGTTGACTTCTTGTGTGTTTTCTTCTTTGTGGTTTCATGATTAAAATATAAACATCGTATAAGTTGTTCGCAAATCAAGAAAAAGGTTGGAAATCACTGGTCAGGAGAAAAGAATGATAAAACCATTTTGTATTACGAGAAACCACTGATTACAATTTCCTTCACGAATTGACACAAACTAACAGCCATTGGAAACAGAATACTTTTAAAGAGACCATGATCTCTTTTCTCCTCAGGTTTTCCCTTAAATAAAAAAAAAAACAAGATAGGGTTAGTGATTAGTAAACCAATCACAGTGCTTCGCAACGGCTTCTGAGTCACCTTTACTTTAGAATAGACTGCGTTAGGGTGGTCTAGAAAATGCTCGCGCGAGTTTGTTTGCGACCCCATGCTATCTTACCCACCCCTATTTATATGGAATAATCGTCATTCTTAACTCAAGCCTTGTTAATACACTGAATTCCTAATAATGATTTTAAAAAAAAAACAAAAAAAAACTTAAGTTTAGAAACTGTGAAAAGATTTAAAATGGGGAGAAAAAATGAAGAATAAGAATTGCCCATGAGGGGATCGAACCCACGACCTTCGCGTTATTAGCACGACGTTCTAACTAACTGAGCTAACAGGCCACCTACATTATTCAACATTCAGGCCCTTACAACTGAGCTAACAGAAGCCGTTGCGAAGCATTGTGGGATATGTCTCCACACAGACAGACAAACCGGAAATATAAGGCGTCTTTCAAAAGCCTAAAATGGAAGTACGAAAAATGTTATTTGAAAATATTTTAATTTATCAAAACTCGGGATACAATCCTAGTTTGCCTGAGTGAAATATTCCTCGTTTTCTTTTTCAATATTATTTAGATTTCAGAAATCCATATTGATATTTTTTTTTATTATCGACCTTGGATAATTTTCCATCATTTTGATCAGTAAAAGGCAAATCAACAACAGCGCCACTCGACGTCATTTGATTGTTTTGTTTTTGCCATCCACTTCCGGTATTAGAAAAAGCCAATGTTTGTAAAAGAAATTCTTTGCTTTCTCATCGAGTGATTTAAGAGACACAACAGAAGGAGACACAAAACAGGCAACATTGGAAAAGATTAAAAGAAAAATAAAGAAATAAACTAACTAACAGAAACGACATTGATTAAGATAAAGTTCGTTTTAAGCAGTTATTGGAAAATGAAAATTTTCTTAAGTAGAATTAAAAAATATTAGATTAAATATTATCTAAAATTATTCTAATTTTGAAAAGCATCTTAGTCGTTCTAAATATTTAATTTTCTCGTTTTACTGAATAAGTTAGATTGAGATTAAAGCTAAGATACATTGGGAATCGTAATTGCTATGTTCTTTATTTCTGAATAAAAATTTAACGGGCCGTGAATGTAACAATGAAAAAACTAAAAACAAGATTAAGAACAGCACCTGAATAAATAAATTGAAATAAATTCTTTATTTCTGATGATAGAATGTTTTTGATTTCTTATGAAAAAGGACAGGAACGTCTAATTCTCTTTTTACTTTGGTTGGATGTATTTATTATTTATGAGAGTAGGATAAGATTCAATGTAATTTTATTTCGAATCCGTTATTTGCAATTCGTCGTAGATGGCTTCTGCAGAGTATCGTCTGTTCATTTCAGGGAACTTAATATAGGGGATATTTACATATTTTCTTAAGCTTCTGCGATGTTAAAATTGGGTTTTTTATTTTTCTCGTTAGAATATTATGAATTATTATTTCTAAGTACTTAATTACATGTGGGCCCCATAGCCCAGTCGTAAGGTGCGTGACCTGATGGATTAGGGATCAATTCAACCTCCGTGGAGGTCTTGGATTTTTTTTTTTTCCACACTGAAATCACCTCTAGTCAGGTCCTGGGGTTTTATTTTTTTACTTTTTATTCGGCATTTCTTGTGGATAGAGGATCAGCACGGATTAAAATTTGAACAAAACATCCGTTAACGTCATGATTTGGACTTTTGACGAAATTCATGGTATTTTATTTTAGTACAAAATGAACTCCTACGAAGATGAAACGCATTCAGTTTCTATATACTGAAGGTGGAAATTATGAAATTCAGTAATTCATCATAATATCAGGTTCTCGAAGACAAATAGCTTCTGTAAGTAACTTCATTATTGAGTAGCAAAGCGTTTAACATATTTAAGATGTATAATCTAAATAGAACGCAATAAATTATGAAGTATATTTAAGATGTTTGGAAACCTATTCACAAATCTTGACTCATGTAAAAAAAAAAAAAAAAAGAAAAGAAAACTATCCTAATGTAGATATACAACTGCTCCTTGTTCCGAACCATTTAGACATGTTATGGTTCGAATAAGAGATATCTAGATGTTCAGTAAGGTTTATTTTCTTGCAATTCCAAATAATGGTTCCAGCAGGCTTATTTCCAAAACATATATGAATGAATCAATAATATTAAAAATAAACATTATAAAAACCTTATATTCTTTTTTAAAAGTAATAAAGTAATACTTGGATGAAATGGATTACAAAAGTCAAAGTAATCTTAATATAGAGTTTAAATGAAACCTAAAAATTAATTCTCAATAAACTTTTCGTAGGTTTAAAAAATCTAATCTAAAAAAAAAAAGTAAAGTTTCTAATATCTTTTACTTTTGAAAAAGATTAACCAGAACTTTAAAAGAAAAAGTCTAACTGAAGATGGAAATCTCACTTACCGCCTTTTCTATGAAGAGTCACTGCAAAGAACTGTTTGTTTTTTGGGAAAGAGATCATTTGGTTGATTCCATCCAGGGAAGCATCAGTGCAAATAACTACGAGCCGAATGGTTCCAATTGGCTAATTGGAAAATAGAATGGTTTTGTAGCATTAAATTCACAGCGAACGAAGTTAATACAGAAGAATAAGAAAATCACGTCACTTTAAACTAAGTTTATCTAATGCGATTGACTTATTTAAAAGTCTAAAGTAGAATCATTAGAATTCTATTTTAACTCTTAGATGGCAATCTGTGGAGTTAAACGTTGTCATGACAACCGGCAGAAATTCATTATATTAAAAAGGAACATCAATAAAAAATCAGGACAAAAAAAAGGGGTGGGGAGAAATAAATGTATTTTTAATTTATCGATTTTAGAATTCTCATAAAATATATTACAACAAATAATGATAAAATACCATTCACATCGTCTAATATAACAATAGAATTCAAAAGATTAATTTCAATAATGTAAATGAAAGAAAACAATAAAACTGATATGACGATGGGAAACAGAATAGGAGTTGGTTACAGTCAGAAATAACTGAATCACAAAAGAAATAAAGAAATAAAGTCTTCCCTACAGTCCGTTTTTAAATTTCGGAGACCATTTAGAAGGGGCTAACCATGATGAGGATGCTTTCTCTTAGAATAACGTAATAATGGTTTTTATTTAATGATTATTATAAAGACCTAATACAAAGTTTCTATCAACCCCATTACTAATCAGTGATATCAAGACATTCAAACGAATTCATCAGCTGACAACAAAGAATGATGTAATAATGTAGTGAATATCAGATATTCGAATACATGAGGTAAAAAAAAAAAAATCAAGAATTATTCCAGTTTCATCTGCGGCGTAGTTTAACTACAAATCATGCGGAACACAAATACCCTTGGATGTGACGGTTTCCTTGTCGATGGATTCGCTTGTAAGTACATTAACTGAAATAATAACAATTATCTAATCCTCATCATTTTTTCCCCTTCATATTGTTTTAAAAATGCACTGCAGAATCTTTACTCGAAATACACAAGAGTACAGCATTTAATAACAATTCTGATTAAACGATTGCTGTACAGATTACACTATTCAATTCTCTTTTTAGATTTACAAAACTTACATGTAAAGTTTAATTTAAAAACAAAAAGCATAATAACCTTGAGTCAGCAAATCGGACTCCATTCTGTAAAGCTCTAGCATTTCTTAAAATACAAATAGTTATTATTTTGGAATAGTTAATAGCTTCGTTATTTCTCAAAAAAGCATTTTTAGGAAACTCAGTAAGTTGGAGAGCAGCCGAAACTTCGAAAATAATCAAGATAATCAAGATAAATAAATCCAGGAACTTTTTTTTAAAGCATTCTGCTTTTTCGAGACTGAAGAGGCAGTTTCAAATAATCTTTCAAATAATCAATAAAAGTCAGTTGAGAACATCCTAGAATAATAATCCTTGAAAATGGCGATTAAATTGAAAGCCATCTACCAAGAGTCACGTGACATAGGATATTTAATAAAGATTCATTTAATCAAGCTTTTTTGATTCATAAACGGGTCATTCCATGTCAGATCACCTGACGAGTTCACCTCACCATCACCGATTTTTATAACTTATTGGCATGTGAGGCTCGTAAGATAACACATTCTGCGAAATAATGGGATTTTGAGGTAAAGCTGGGTGGAAAAGCTTCAAAGGTAAAAGATGCTTAGGACACTTTGTGAAGTAATTTAGATAAATCTAGTGAATCTAGGAACTTCTTTCTGTATACTGAAGTCATTTTCTTCTTGCACGTAAAAATACAATTACTTTACGATTTTTGTTTCCAGGCTCAGGAGCACAACTCCAATTTTATTATTTTTTTTTTTCAGTTACTTTAGACCTTTTTCAGACTTTGGTTAAAATCTCAAATTTATAAATGTTATTCGACATGGCCATTTAATTTTTTTTCTTAAATGCTTACATGCTTTCCATTACGACAAAAGTGTTAGTCCCAGACTAATTTTGTTGCAAGTTTTGGATTCAGCATAGAAAAAATACAAGGGGAAACCAAATTTGGTTCCATTTGATTGATCAGAAGATGAGGTATTCAAGAAAATACGTTAAAAAAGGGGCGCGGCACCTAAAAAAAATAATAACTTCAAAAATTCTTATCTCGGTAAATATTGGACCTAAAAATCCCATATTTTCAGAATATGTTATCTTGTGACTCCTTATTTGCAAATAAATTATCATGAAAATCTGTGATGGTATGGTGTTAGGTAATGTGATGTGACATGGAATGACCCAAACAGAACCTATCTGCTTTTAATCATCTTTCGAAGTGATCATTTATGTTCAAATACATAATATTTAAGCAATCATTCGACTTACGCGGTTTTTCAAAAACTTCGGGACGAATTAACCGGATAAGTAGAGAACATGTGTTTCAGTTGTTAGCTAATACTTTAGGTTGTATCCTATTGTTCAGTGTAGTATAAGGCGTATTTTTTTAACTGCCGATAACAATACTATCTATACTATCTTGTAGAGTGGGACTCCGAACAAGAAAGTGACGTTCTCTTCATATATGGCTCTAGAATCTGCAGTCGGGTGTCACTTACTGGAATAAGTGAAACTTGTCATAGTCACAAGTTTCATTATGGAACTCAATGTATTTAATGCACATTAGTTGTAGAAGATATCATCGTAAAGGATTGTAATTCATGTCCACAACAAAGCAAACTATCTAACAATGGTGATTATGATCTTTCCAGACCTCATGCCCTGCGTGATGTATTGCTACCTTCCTGCTGCTTCTCCAAGTCCTACAAGAAAACAACACTGCTATTTGTCATTACTGGGAATTATTTTCAGTTTTTGGATTGTATTATTCATTTGTATTGAAATTATCAGGTGTGTGTTAGTGCTAGAAGGGTAAACCATTAATTTTTATAATGTCAACCATCTTACTTGCAATTACTTTCTTTTCTATTTTTTTTTCCAGGTCATATCTAAGTCTTACCTTTCTATAGTATCTGTAAAACATGTAGTATAGGGTGACCAGATGTCCCATATTTTATGGGGATTGTCTCATTTTTTGAGGTTATACCCCGCTGACCCGCTGACCACCCGACCTCAACTTTGTCCGGTTGGTCACGAAACGCTGGGAGCCTGAGCTCCCGCGTCCAAAAGGCCTGTCCAGGCCTGTAGAGGAACACTTTTACTTAACTTAACCCCGCTGTCCCGAGAAATTTAATAACTGCATAACTGTCCCGAATTTTAATGCAATTTCAAGATAACTATTTCTCCGCATTTCTCAGTTTTATTTTCAGCCGCTGAGAACGTGACAAACTGTAAATAGATAAACGTATTTTAACCATCTGCATTGAGCAGTATTCTGCAGTGCAATGTTAGATCATTCGTCGAGCGTTTCTGCATTGTAAAGTTATGAACCCGTTTCCAACCATGGATATTAGGCTCCGTTTAGACTCGATTGATTAGTTACTAAGAACGTCTTATTCATGTGCCTGCTTGAGTGCCCATTACAATTCAGTTTGAAACTGTGAAGGCTGTGATTATTGTGAAGATGAATTTTCAAGAAGAATGCTGTACTGAATTTTACAACACACTTAAGCAGAATATCAAACTCCTTCAAGTATTCAGTCCATATCAGACTGGAGCAGCAGACAACAGTGAGCCAAAAGCCCCAGAGCCTTGCAGTTCATCTACGTAGCAGTAAGAGTGCATCTATTTCTTCTAACTAAATAAGTAAGTGATAGAAATAATAAATAAATAATAGAAACTTTATGGCTGAGTTTTATTGTAAATAATTTTTATTTTATCCATGTGTGTTTGTGAATTATTTTAAATAATAAAGTATTGGTTGATTTTGTCCGCTGCATTAAAGTGTCTCGTATTTTATTTTCAAAATTTGGT
>JAFIDM010000002.1:13463283-13489198 GCA_023159025.1 Thereuonema tuberculata
TGTGGTTGTCCATGAATTTCCTAACTATTCGTGTTGTGTTTAGTATCACAGCCTTCTAGAGTTGTGCATAAGTGATTTGTGAAGTCCTAGTGGGCTGAGGCTGTGGTGCAGTGTGTGAGGCACCCGACCAGTGGCGGACACGACGATGGATATTATAATTATTATTATACGAATTTCTGTGTTTTGATAAAGACGAAGCTGAACTGAAACATCATCTTTTATGCATCACATTCCTTTCCCCGTGCGGAAGTGGACCAGGTTCAATGTGACCCATCGTTCTTATGGACAGGAATTGCAGCCGAACGTTACATATCTGAAGAAATGTTCATCACAGCCCGTAATCCCCTTTGTCCTTTAAGGTAATCAAGTCCGCCAACATAGACCTTGGACTTCAAGTAACCTCACATCCAAAAGTCGCAGGAAGCTAAATCCCAGGAGCGTAATTCACGTAAACTTCACGTTTCCATGTCATCATTAGTCTCCCACCAACATTGGTGCCATTCCGGTTGTTCGATTGAGCTACAGATGGCTTTGATTACTGACAGTTTAATTACGGCCACCTTGTATATTACAGTACATCTTTTATGTAAAGTTTTCATTATTTTAGCCAATATTTTAGGGTGTTCTTAAGAAAAGCAATTGAGTGAAGTAATTCTTATCTAATTAAGGGATCTCCAAGAGTCAAAGTCATTAAGTTTATCTTAAATACACATAATTCATTGGATGATAACGATTTCCATGTTGTACTAGATGTGTTTTTTAGCTAAAGGAAAAAAAAATATTAATCTACTGTTAAAACGGAAACAAACTAAAAATAAGTTAGTAATCTCCTCAATTACTCTCGTTTCTTTATTTTGGTAGGATTTGATAAAACCCACTAGCTGTTACAGTTCGGAAATTGTTGTATTTTTTTTATTTTGATCTTAAGATTACTTTTATTCTATAAATATTTTTCCATATCACATTGTCCGTAATCTTAAAAGTGTATTAATACATCTTCTGATTTGGAATTTTATCATTTCCCTTCAAGTTCTTGAAGTTTTAGATTGGGATTTTTTTTTTTCATTATTGTTTTAAAAAAAATCACAAATGTGCCTATTTTGTATAATTTTACATTCAAAGCATTAGGTTCTTGTGATTCTCTCGCCTGCACCAGATGAGTACGATTGCAGTGTGAGGGATAAGAAGTCTTGCCAAGGTTTTGTTCTTATAGAAATTTGTTATATTTCCATAACAGTTAACGAGATTAAAAAAGAAAAGCATCATTACGCTCTTAGATACTTAGAAGCATTTTCTTGCCAAGTGTAAAATATCAGAACACGAAATAAAATGAATCTTTGTCCTGGGTTAATTTGGGAAGCTTTTTTTTTGTTTTCCTTCCCCATTATTAATTAAAATAATATCGTAGATGTTCTATTTTTGATCCGTTTCTGTATCTTTTTTTCAGCAATTTTTTCTTGAATGTTCAGTTTGTTGAAAAGATGTTGTTGAATAGTGGAAGAATAAATCTTTGAAAAAGAATTTTCCTGAGTTCCATATTGAATATACAAGTTTTATATGAGTCTTTATTTAAACGAGTTTAATAAAGCTCGTCAAAACAAGTATCTCTCCTTGGTGGGGGCAGAAGGGAGAACATCACTGCACAGATGAGTGTATTTGGTTGGGGTTGATCATAAGGTCATTGGATGACCTACAGATAAAACAAGTAACATTCAATTCTAAAGGGAAAAGAGAAGTTAATGAATAAATGCTTATCTTATGATAGAACCAGAAGAAAGACCATGAATGAACAGTTCAAAACAAGTCAGTCTTTTTTAGGCTTCTGAGAGATGCCGCGCCGGTTTGTCTGTCGACGCCTTATATCCCTGGTTTGTCTGTGGACACACATCACACAGTGCTTCGCAACGGCTTCTGTTAGCTCAGTTGTAGGTGGCCTGTATGTTGAATGTTGTAGGTGGCCTGTATGTTGAATGTTGTAGGTGGCCTGTTAGCTCAGTTGGTTAGAGCGTCGTACTAATAACGTGAAGGTAGTGGGTTCGATCCCCTCATCAACTTAGGTTTTTTTTTGTTTAAATCATTATTAGGAGTTCAGTGTATTAACAAGGTTTGAGTTAAGAATGACGATTATTCCATATAAATAGGGATGGTAAGATAGCATGGGGTCGCAAACAGACTCGCGCGAGCATTTTCTACACCACCCCGGCGCAGTCTAATCTAAAGTAAAGGTGACTCAGAAGCCATTGCGAAGTATAGTCCGTCTAAGTCAGCTAGGCAGTCCCTTCAGGCGTTGGGACTGAGAACTTGAAAAAAATAGGGGAGAAAGGGTATAAGATAAGTGGGGGTAGGGAGGAAAGATTACAACAGTGTTGGCAGAGCTTGACCTCGTCATTATCGGCTTTAAATAACTATATTTCCGAAGAGCTGAATTCTCAAAATACTAAAAAAAGGATCATATAAGGCCTTTTTTTTTTAATTCCGTAACAATACCCTGATACCCTTTCACCCCTTTTTTTTTCAAGTTCTCAATCCCAACGCCTGAAGGGACTGCCTAGCTGACTTAAACAGACTATACTGTGATTAATTTACTAATCACTATCCCTACTTTGTTTTATTATTAAATTAATAAAATGATGACATTTTATAAATACTTGAAAATATTACTCGTCAGTTGACTTGAAAGGGGATTTTTGATTTGCTTTTCTTTCTAACATTAACTTATTTGGGAATTGTAAATAAAATTAAAGTGAAACAATATTTTATGAAAAAGTCGACAACATTTTAGAGAGGATTTATACTGAATAATGAATGAAACGCTTTATTGGAATCCCACTGTAGATCTTTAAGAATCTGAGCAATAATCATTAGAAAGCTACATTGTTCATTGAAATCTAATTAACAGATTTCAACGTTAATTAGGGCATTTAATCCTCCGCAAAGTTAGAATTTTTCTTCTACAACTTCGATGGAAGTTAGTTTTCGTTGGCTTTATCTGCATAGGGAGGGAAAAAATTCAAAGGATTATCGACAATATTACATGCATAAAAAAAAAAATCCATTTCGTACCCCGTAGAGTAATAGTGTAGTCTACTTCGTCTCGTGTAGATATTATATCCAATATCATACTACAGTGTAATGCGTATTTAAAGTAAAAATAAAAAAAAAAAAAAAAAATCCTTTTCTGAAATTTAACTATTTTTTATTATTGTTTGATTTTATTATTGAAGCTTCCTTGATTCTAGATGTTTTACTAGGTCCCGAGATTCTCATTAAGAAAATCAATATTAGAAATAATCCTTTTTTCTCCTGTAATTTAATATCACTTTGTCTTTCTTTTCGAAAATCACCAAAACAATGCTAAGAAGAAGGAAGTGATATTAAGTCATACTTCAATGATAAATATTTTGTAACTGAATCCTTATTAAAATTCTTACCTGTTCTTTAAATGACATAATTTTGAAGCGCTGTTGGTTAGAGGCTTTTGCAATGTACTTCATATTTTGTTATTGTTTTTCTAAAATGTTTTCTTCTTCACTCAAGTGATGGCTAATGAATAAAATATATCCAATTTTTGTACAGATAAATAAATATCCTATTTTTATTAATCATCAAAATTTCATAGAAGAACTAAAAAGAGAACACACTAATCCCAATGGAACCATTGACTAAAAGCCATTATCTCCAATAGAGACGATCCCCACCTCATGGATTTGTTATAATCTATATATATATATATCAAAATGAATGTTTCTTTCTTTCTTTGTTTCTTTCTATCTTTCTTTGTCCTTTATACACTCCGAGGTCCTTTGACCTATCTGGACCAAACTTTGCAGAATTACTCTTTAGGACCCTGCGGAAAAGATAGGCTACCTTAGAACCCGGACCCCCCCCCCCCCCAAAGGGGTTGAAAAGGGGTAAAACCCTTAAAAAACCCAATATCCACCTGGTGGTGAAAATAAGAACTACACAAATATTGTGTAAAGTGAAAAATTCCCTCTCCTATGGGGAGCAGGGACACCACACTTGGGTGGGAGGAAGCCAACACAAAGGCTGAAGTGTTCCACCCCGACCGACACCGGGACCTTATATTTAGGGCCCCTTCTCGGGCCCCCCCCCAAGTCAATTGCAAAAAAGGGAAAAATTCGCTTTCCTGTGGGGGGCAGGGACACCCCACTTGGGTTGGGGGATGGCGACACAAGGGCCTAAGTGTCCAACCCCGATCGACACCGGGACCTTATATTTATGGCCCCTTCTCACCGAGCTCTTTCTTTCTTTGAGTGGCATTGCAACGCATGCCGGGTACAGCTAGTTTGGTATAAAATTCTTTTCAAATTCCCTCGGTGCAGGGTGTTTTGTATAATTGGGAATTTTTCTTTAGATATTTGCAACATCTCAAAACACACCTAAGTGGTATCATCTGAGAAATTAGAGATACTGTGGCTATAAGAGTTATAAATTAAAGCTTCTTCAGTTGCTGTTACTCTATCCCATTTTGAATATCTAATGTTCGAAGAACAATTTATACACTGCTGGTCATTAGAAGTGCAACACTACGAAAGACAAAGAGCTATCAAAGCCGTATTTCTTTTACAGATAACTTATGGTACAGGGTGAAATGATTACAAATACAGCTCGGTGCGACTTCCGAAACGTGAAGAAATCGTGTAGCCATCATGGGTGACAATAACTTCTGTATACGGTCCAGCATACAGAGGAAGAGACGTTGGATCTGCATCTGAGATACGTTAGTTCATGCGGTTTCGACGTGGTGCCTGTAGCCGCGGCTGATCTATGGTGTGCCAGTTATTATGCGGTCATGGATCAGACGTGTTCAGTAGCCGATAGATGGGTGAACGCGAGGGCCACTAAAGAAGTTGAACATAGTGGCTATCCAGGAATTGCTGGACGTTGTGTACCACTTGCGGTTGCGCATTGTCCTGTTGGTAAGTGGCCCCAGGCAGGTCCTGAAGATAAGAGACAACAACAGGATCCAATACCTCAGATGTAACGGTGGCTATTCAATGTACAAGAAATACTTACGAGGAGGGACTAGAATACAATGGTATTCGTACCATAATGCCATGTGGCTGACCGGTATGGCGATGCAGGACTCACTCAGTCTTTTGCCGCGGTCTTTCAGACACAGATGTGACCATCATGGTGTTGTAGAGAGAAGTGTGATTCGTCGGAAAAAACGAAGTCATTCCATTCGTCCCTCCATGAGCGTTGTCGAATATCTGTTCGGGGAGGAGGGTGACGGGGCCACTGGGATCCTTCACATCGGTGAGTTTATCCCTCCTCGACCCATCGATTCCATATTCGCGCTATGGCCGTGAACCAATCTATTTAATTCAATATTTGAACTCTGGATCTTAAATCAAGATAATTTTGGAAGAATTGTAGCGTTGTCTTGCAAAGTTACATTCATGATCGACTCCGCCATTTCCAATAGAGATGAAGTGGAGATTTTGCAAGAGAGTTATTGAGTATAAAAAGACATTAGGAATAGAAATGAATGGACAAGGTTTCTGAGTATCAGTTGGAGAGACATCGAAGCCCAAACTTTCCAAACAAATTAGAAAAGATCTAAAAAAAAAAAAAAAAAAAATTCAGGAAAATCGAGATTTTTTTTTTTTTTCTTTCAAACTGTCAACCTCCAAACCTCCAACCTCGAAAATGCCGAGAAAAGTCTACCCTGATCAAATACTAAAAGCCTTTATTTTGATGGGTGTCTTTATTATTTGGAACTGATGATCAACATGTACAAAATGGCTGTAAGTGATACCTGGAAACAAGGCCCCCATTGCTTCCTTGGGATTGCAGTTTTATTTCGTATCTTGAACCATATGTTGCTTATTAGAGATGTTAAATCTTAACAAGCCTTAATCCATGACTGTCTATTTTGAGAGAGGTAATCTAAGTTGTCCATCGAATTCATTAACGCCAGCATCAGATAATGCTCTTCTTGCCAATGGTCTACTCCTATCATAACAGTCTGTCATTGGTGGAAGTCCAAGTTGCTGAGTGTCCCACCTGCAGTTAACATTCCATCAGGAGAATTTGTCTCACACATAGCGCAGGCGACAATGGCGAACCTAGCGGGCAACGGCGTAAACCATCGAGAATCTAACGATAGCTAAAACTAAAAAGACAATTAATTTAAAATATTTCAGAAGAAAAAATAAATAAAAAATAGATTGATATATTAATAAACCATTATTTTCCTTCAAAAAGAGAACTGGATTATGAAAAATGAAAGTTGGAAAATTCTTAAATTATCTCTATATTTTTAATTAAGGTATTACAATATTACGAGGGAGATGGTAGAAATTTTCTCAAGAGGGTGACAGAATATACAGACACTTTAAAGCAAAAATAAAAATAAAACCCTAAAAAAAAAAAAAAAAAAAAAAAAAAAAAAAAAAAATCTGAGATGGATAAGAGCAGGGTTTTTCCCAGCTTGAATGAAAGTTATAAATTTTTGAAAATAAAATTTTTTATATCTTTTACCTCTTGTGAGAAAATACATGAATTTTATTAAAAAAACAAACAAAAACAAAACTGAAATGGGAAGATAATTATCCCCGCTTATCTCCTTACTACTGGCTCCTATTTACTATACAATGTATCTTAGTACACATTGCTATTCGCGGAAGTGTATTGTGAAAAAATGTTCCGATGGAGTTATTCGGTTTGCTATGGAGCATCAGAAAATAATCCTTGCTAAATATTTTAACATTGATTTAAAGTGAATAATTTCATTGATATTCGATATAAAAGTAATGTTTATCATAGCATAAATTAAATTAATATCAGTTATCTGTTTAGAAAACGTCATTTCATTTAAACCATTATCTGATCGAAATACAAGTTTATTCTTTTGTATCCATTTGGTAATAAGTGATAATTAATAAAGTATTCATTTAAATTAAGTACTTGTAGATTTTTGTAGATTTTTTTTTTTGCAAGGACCATGGATACATTCCAAAATTATTGCTGCCTTTTTAGGCCTTTTCTCCATAAACTAATATTTTTAAAGGAAACATACGAAATAAGTGCTTAGCGAAAAATTACTTCTTTAAAATGCTATCGTAACCATTTTAATGCTACAATGATAAATTGATATGAACTGTATTTTCCTTTTGTGGTTAAAGTCATGCGAGCGTCTTTGGCAATTTAGAAGCGATATCTCCAACAAAACTACTTTCTACACTTTCGCTTTGTCAGTGTCCCTTTGTGCCTTCAAAACTTCTTCCAAGACATAGGAATAAGTTAGTAACAATCTTTTCACCCGTTAAGAGATTCAATAAAAAATCATTTCTTTGAATTCTAGGAGACGTCTAATGGGTTTTTTATACAAGAGTAAACAAAATATCTCGAAAGCAGTCAACTAATAAAATCCAAGGAATAAAATTTTTATAGTTTTATGCAAACGTGTATCGATAGGAAGTGGAGGAGGGGAATGGGTAGATGCCTATTTACAAAGAGTAAAGAACGGTGCATTATTTGCAGAGTCAAGTCCTTTTTCGAACATAAGAATGGCAAACTCTACACTCACTGCTTCGTCTGTTGTCGTTTCTCTTATTTATAATTGTTGACATTTCATAATTAGGATCAGAGGAGAAGAGGTAGCCAATAAGCCTTCCGTCTCCTACCTGGGGAAAATAATTTCCATAAAATATCAAAATTAGTCAACGAATGTTTTGAAAATTTCAATTCTCATTAATTGTTTTGTGATTGCAACTCCCGAGACCATCGAAACTTCGATACATCAACTGTCTCGATACTCGATGTCTTCGTTCCGTTTCGGCTTCATTTTTGTTACCTCGTCATTCTTGTTACACATGCATTTCGTTTGATGTGTAGGCCTCATATTTTGAGATTTTTAAGTGATTAAAATAATGTGTATTATAAAGTATCTTTTCTAAATTAAATATTTAATAATTTTAATATTTAACATAGTCCTGATTAAATATTAAAAAAGTTCCGAGCCTTGATTACAAAATCATTCTATGCTTTGAACATTGTATCCTTAATGTTCTTTTTATGCTGAAACCATTTCCCATACTTTACACTTTCCCTCAATTTACACCATTTTTTTCAGAGTCCCTTGAAAAGTGTAAAAGGGGGTTCGACTGTATTTGGATTCAGTAGATATTTTCACAAGGTAAAAACAAACTAGAACCTTTTTATTTGTACTGTTTTTCACGGCTTTAAAAAACAGAGGCAATATTTTAGGGAACCTCTTGGTTTGCAATTAATGAATCCGTTTGGATCCTTTTAAAAGCTCCGACTCCTTTTATTTATCAATTATTTAATGTGTTTGTTTTTTGAATCGATGATGTTTCCCGATCAATTCCTGGTGATTTTGAATAATTCAGTTTTGGGAGGAGTAATTGGAGACCCCCACCGATCACAGACGGATCAAAGGTGAATTAAATCGGCTCCTTTTTAGGCTCATTCACCTTAGTGCCATCCATAATTTATCGATTACAAAAATATTTTCTTATAAACTTACTTTACAATTATGTAACTTATTTCCACTAAAGTTGATTTATTCGTCTACATTCTTAGAAAAATGAGGCTCATTAAATCATAATGTCTGCATATGTGTGTCCCTTATATACCAGTGAATCGATCTTCATGAAACTTGGTATACGTATTTATGGACAACGAATAAGTCTCTTTTTCATTTGAAACTTTTCCGTAGGACTTGTTGTTGTTGAGTTAGCACATGACAGAATTTCTATAGAAAGGCATTAGAGCTCAGAGTGGATTTCTTTTATTGATATCTGATAATTCCTATTTATTAATGCAGTGACTTTAATGTGATTAAAATTAGGCAACATAAAAATTAGTAATGAAGTGTTAAGTAATTTTTTTAAGAAATTGAAAATTTTACTCTGATATTTAAAAGATATTATATTTTTAAAATAAACGAAATTTTTCTTTTATGTTGTTTTACGACTTTAAGAAAAACGAAGAAAAATAAACAACTTAACAGTTTTAGCAAAACAGGCTTTGAAGTTGATGATCTGTTAAAGTTCTCAGCATTTTCTCCCCGATACAGAGTTTTGAAATCCCTGTTGGAATATCAATTCAAATAAAAATTCGGTGTGTTTGGATGATTAGGAATCCCTTATGATCCCTTATGATCCATCGTATTTTAGTTCAATTCTATGGTTTGGGTGTTGAGCTGTATAGAGAGGGATAATGGTTTAATTAAAAGTTTAAAAAGAATTTTATTTCAAGTGCATTTGTCAAATTCAGTGACAATTACATTAACTATCACAGATGATAATGTTATTATGCTTTCACTAAGGTTATTAAAGTATTTCATAATTATTATAAAAATATTAAACTTCATTTTGAAATAAATGCCTTTTGGTTTAAGCCGAGACCCTACGACGGCCGTTTCGAGGTTTTTGAGCTCTCATCAGTCAGGACCCTACTCAGTCAGTGCAGAACCCAAAGAGGCGTACGAGGGGAAGAGTAATTTAAGATGTTAAACATAATTAAAACTTCATGAATACCGAGAATAGTAACGTCCTTCTCTCCGCTCGAATTTTAATATTAGTTCATTGGGTTTCCTTGATAATATTCTCCTATTAAAGATCATAGATTATCATAAGAATGCAAATGAAAAGAATCCTATGTAAAAACGAAAGAGCAATATGTTTATATCCTCGAATACAGGATGCACATAAAGTCCGGTAATATACTCAATAATTTATTCCACAATGACTGCAAACGGTATCACTTTCATACAGGCATCATTAAGAAGCAGGCCCTATTTTCTTTCGGGAGGGAGGCCTCATTCCACTTTTTTTTTTAGAAAAAGTGCCGTGCGATGGTGTCCTAGTAAGAATATCAACACTCCCTATCTTCCCGTCGATGTCGTAATATGCAACAATTTTACATTGATATAACTTAGTTTCTTGATATCAACTCTGAGAGAGATTTTTCTTTGTTTAGATTTCGGGTTTAGTTTGTTTTACATCACAAAGATTCGATGTGGGAAGCAGGTGTGGCTCGGCAGATGATCCAACTCTTGCGATACCATTCCTAGCATTATATCGGAGGTAACCGTCTTTGCTACTAAGGACAACTGCAGGTGAATGACGGAACGTCACGCTTTGGCGCTAAATCCGGAAAAAAAAATTAATTTCAGAGTTTCTCTTCAAAATGATATCTTTATGAAAGTGATGCCGTTTGTAGCCGTTGTGGAATAAATTATGGAAAGTGTTAGCGGACTTTTTGTACACCCTGTATAGAGGAAGTAGAGGCTAACGAAATGAAGGGCCAATGGAACATATAATCTGGCATATACTCGAATTTTATAATAACTTTTTCATTTAGTTATTTTTGTGTATCACGGGCGTATCATAGGAATGGGGCTTTCCTATTCCTCCCCGTGAAGGCCTTATTTTCTTTCGCTATTTTTGATGGGGTTGCCGGTTGCTCTCTCCCCGGTTGCTGCATTCAATATTTTTGAAGATAGCTGGTTGTTTTTTGTTCGGCTCCTCCTCCCCGCACACACACTCCCTTCTGAAATACAATTCTATAGATACCCTATTTCTTTCTTTACATATGAAATGAATCGGTTGTTAATGCTTATTTCTATTGTTTGAGAATATGGTTTTGCATCACTGTAACAAAGGATTTTCTCTCACTATTATGTTGCTACAACATAAGCAGTCAAAGTAACACAAGATCTAAGAGTACATCAAAGATATTACAATGAATTAGAGATTAAAAGAAGATAATGTTTTAGTCATTCTTAGCGAAACGGTTTCTATAAGAACTGCCTGTTCATCTATCTCCTACCTTATGGCATTTCTGAGAAATAGGTAGGAACTGCTATGAGGAAAAATGTCCACCTTCAAGCCATCACTTGAGGAAAAACGTTTTCTGTCTTGAATGTCTGTCTGTCCAAGAAGATAAAGACGACCTTTTTTCACTTATATTATACAGACGTTGCTTGTTAACAACAAACAATAATAATTATTAATGTTATGATGAAAAGAAAAGTCCGTTTTCAAAAGATATTTAGACAAAATAAAAAAAAAAATGGTCCATCTTATAGATATAATTGAGAAACCAATTTTTTTTTTTTTTTTAATACTTAAATCTTTCTCGCTTTCAAATTGTAATGAGATTAGCAGAAAAGTCATATTCATCTTTTTAAAATAATTATGCAAGAATAAATGATGATCTCCACTACCAGTCTCCATATGTTATTTCTCCAAGTGATCACAGCAAAATGAAACAAAAAAAAAAAAGAATAATAAATTAATTAATAAATAAAGATGAATGTCTAAAAGTGGTAATAGAAAAACTTTTTATTTATTTATTGTAATTTCTAATATATTCTTAACGTAACGGAAAAATTCGAGGCTTAAAAAAAAGGCCGGGATTTTAGCCCCAGGCAATAATAATAACCTAACAATAACCTATCCTTTGCCATTCTTTTTCTAACTATGAGCATCGTTAGTCTAAAATATCTGTTTCCATTAGTCATTAAAATTGAACTGGAAATATTATAACAAAAAAATTGGAAATATTATCTGCAGTCTAAATTCTATAGCCGTTCGTTCCAAATATTCGTCTAAGAACTTGCCTATGCTAAGCCAACCTACGGAGAGCATTGATGAGGTCTGGGCCCATCAACAGCCTGGCTACTCTTGAAGCATATTTATTGCATGGTTAGTCTACACCTGGAAACTGTCTTCACTCCAGTCAATATTACAATATGCCTTTTTCGAAATCCATCAGATGACGATTGTTGCCCACATCAACTTGATTGTACAGCTCGTAACACAGCTCTAGTATCACATGTATTGGCTGCTGTCCATGATATTCGTGCCACTTGGCGAAGCGGAAAGATAGATTATTTGGACAGTTATAATATTTTGATTGTAGTCTGTTACCTTTTGTCTATTATTATTTTAATGTATGTTTTTATGGTTTATTTATTTCCATTTCATAATTATTCATGTATATAGTCTGAACTGGTTATAGAAATGATTTGAATGTGATTCCAGACACAAGTAGCAATTAAAGATTAATAAGTAGATTGAAAACCAAAATATATAGTTAAAAAGAAATAGGTTCTCCTTTAATGAGTGTAGATTATTATTGGTTGAAGGACACTTGAGAGTAAGGAGAGGCTTTTATTTTTCACTTTGCCAGGGATGATCTTCAGTTTAGGCTGCCAGTGAATTAGTTTCCATGATGTTCCACATAATTATAAAACTTAAGCACAAACCTTTCTTTGCCCTGAAGAAGAGATGGCGAGATAGCGAAGAGCTACAGTCTTACATGCAGTACAACCTACATTAACTTATTTTCTTTAAAAAAAAATAAAAATCAGTCGAATATTTATTTGAAATTGTAAATGTTTACTAACAGCTGATTAGGTTTTTTTTTTTTTAAATTGTCTATTTATTCACATAGCCTATATTATTTGAATGAATGAGGTGTTTTTTATAATTTAGTAGATTTTATAGCCTTTAATACCGATCACGAATAGTTTATTGAGAAAATGATTGATAGATCAAACGAATTGTTTATATGATACTGGCTCTCTAATTGTATCAGAATCAAAAGAGCATCAAAAACAAATGATAGTGAAATAGGCTTTTCAAACGAAAAATAATAACTGAACAATAGTAGCATTTATTTGTTTGTTGCTTTTTTTCCTTTGGGAGGTCATCGCCAGGTTGGCCGGTGACCTTCACATAGGATTGCTCCTTTTCTGGTTCTTCTATCGAGGGAGGCGGGTTTGGGCTGACGATCCCGTTGAAGGGTGAAACAGCTGTTCCCAAATCCTCCCCAATAATTGAATTAGAAAAGGCGATTCCATTCATGTGCTGTACCTTTATGTACATTTTCGTAGCATTTATTTATTTATTTAGCAGAATCATATTGTTAGGGGGCGTCCATTAATTACGTGAGCTCAAAATGGGGGGGGGGGGGCGGTCCGGCAAAATCTCACCAAATATCATTTAAAGGGAGAGGGATCAATTTTTTAATTCGGAGAATATACATAGCATAACAGATTATAACATTTTGTAATATTGTCTACTACCAAAAGACATGGACGTCATGTGTCCAATCATTACAATAGAGGAAGCACATGAATGCCCATGGACTGAGTGAAGAATTAGGGAAGGTGGTGTCACAGCCTATTTTTTTACTTTTACTAAATTTAATTAAATTCGTTATAGTGCACCTTAAACGTAGTATCATTTTTCTTCTCTTCTTTCACAGAAAAAATGTATTTCATAGAAGACATCAGTAACACTTTAGATATTTAGTGGTTTGAAGCAAAATACATGAACATATCAAATAAATTTAATTATTTAAAAATTATAGGGGAAACCTCACGTGAGGGGGAGGGGAGGCCCACCACATCTTACCAAATCTCACCACGGGGAAAGGAGGGGGGGGGATCCAAATTTTATAAAAAAAAACCCTCACGTAATTAACGGACGCCCCCTTAATGCAGTGCAGGTATCGTAGGTTGTGAAACTAGCAAAGCTAACTTAACATTCGTAGGACCAAAATACTGCACAACAACGAAAAATGGCCGAGATAAAATAAAATAACCCACAATATCGTTTTATTTCTAAAATTTTTCAGTATCTTGAGAATTTTCAGTATCTTTGTATAGAAATTATATACAAAGACTATATTGACTATTTAAAAAGTAAGTCGATGTTTAGCGTATATTATATCAAACGTTTATTAGTTAGTTAACGATATCTTAATAGTTATTCAATGAAAAACAATTGGAATGGATATTGTATTGTTCTTTTCTTCCTTGATTTTTTTTCAATATAATGTAAATTTACTATTCACAAGTAAACGGTCCGTTTAAAATGCTCTGTTTTCAATTTAATTTTAAAATTTTCTGTTTTAATTTTTAGTTTTTTATTAACTTGTTTATAGACAAAATAACTTCATGTATACTTCTTCTTCATCTCATTATTTCGAATGGTCTACTCGACTATTCTTCTTCAGGTTACATATAAGATGTATAAAATGGTATATATTATTCCTCTTTTTTACAATAGTTTAAAATCATATAAACAATGAATTTCACTATTTCTTATTAATAATATAAGAGTATGATCTATATTGTGACGAAGTAGAAAAGAAGTATACAAGAAGTTATTTTGTCTATAATGAATTTATAATATCGATAAGCATACATAAATATCTTGTTTCTTCTTAATCTTCTCTCCCGTTGTTGTTTTGTCTTTATATATAACTGCTCTCTTCCAATAACTAAACAACTTCAGGAAAAGATCGTTGATTTGTTATATATATATATATATATATATATATATATATATATATATATATATACACACCATTTATAGTAAATGGTATAAAATCAAGTAACGCACGATCAAAATACATATTGATGCTACAAATAAAAGCTTAATATATATATTATGATATGATACGTATTTGGAAAGGTTATTTATATTCAAAACTATGAAATTTATTAGCATGATCAGGAGAGCATTTGCAGTTCGCTTTGGTTGTTGAGACTCGCTTTATAATCGAATATTAGGAGATAAGGGGAAAAAAAAAAAAAAAGGTTTTAATGTAGAGATCGTCGCAGACTTACTGGATAGCTGTATATATATATATATATATATATATATGTTTGAGATTAATTACAGAAAACAAACACATTCTTATTTGGTCTATTACAAATAAGCTTAATATTTAATTTATACTTACAGATTCGATTTTAATATCATTAAGAAATTCGTGGATATTAATCTTAACTTTTTGTATTGTTGCTTTAGACGAAATTTTGAAACGGCTCTAATGAGTGCGAATAGCACCCGTGCTTGGAAATGGACTTGTCGAACATCAACGTCCAATGGTTGGTTAAGAATGCTCATTAAGATCTGACGACGGTGTTGGGTTGCGATGACGTCACCTACGAACGGCCCTCGTTCCCATCGTCAATAAGGCACACGCGGCAGTAAACAGAGGCGGCTGTTCCCCGTGGGCGCAATGGATTGGCTCCGGGTCATGTGACTGCTGCTCGGTACCACGTGGTCCGTCGCACCTGTCATCGGAACGACGAAGCAACTCGCCGCTGAACCCCGTCATCTGCCTGCCTTCAAAGCCCTTTGAGTAAAATTTTTTGGGCATCTCGGATGCTGTCGCAGTGCCGCCACCATGAAATCCAAGAGAGGTAGGTGCGACATTCCTATTCCAACAGCCTTTGCAGGCGATCAGCGCAGCGCCGCGCACAACCACGAGGCCGCTCGACGCCGCTGAGAGCGCACGGCCAGCGCAGTGCTCGGGCTCCGATGACAGCGGACGCAACTAGCGTGCAGCCACCGCTCATTTTTTCAAATTTTGATTTAAAAATATAGGCAAAATATAGAAGTAAATGTATTTTCTTAAGTAAATGTATCTAATTACAATTTAGATAGGGAACAAACGTCGATGGTTTAAGAAAAAAAAATTAAAAAAAAAAACCTTTATTAAAAAACAAAAAAACAAAAAACCAACATAATTACTTGTTACTAAAAAGAGACTATTTCTTTTATCCATTATAATTATCAAATAATTTTTAACAAAAACAAAATAAACCCGAAAAACAGTTTTGACAGAAAATCGCTTCAGTATTTTTAAATACTGACTTTCCTTTGACATTTCTCTATTGCATTTTTAAATACATGAAAACAAAAAAACAAAACAAAACAAGTGACTGCATCTGGAGATAGAAGAATTTTGACAGAAACAGTTTTAAGGTTATATTATAATCTTAAAAATAGCTAATTATCATGAAACTAAATAAAAAAAAAATATTAACGATTCTAAAGAATTTAAGAATAGATAATGCTATTTTTTGATTTCATCCAGGCTGTCTACAGACAGTTGTGGGCTCAATGAAAATTCGAGAATTAATCTCTACAACCAAGTCTGTAGATGACATTTAAAAGAGGACAGGATACGTTTGCAGTTGCCCACCGGAACACCTTCCGAATATAGTGCAAATGGTTTCGTATTATCCGCTCATTACTGAGTAGAGGCGGCCAACACAATCCCCTGCAATCCTAATCCGAGAGTGTACGGTCTCCTAAGACACTCGATGGGTTATTTTATTATGAAGGAAACCCAAAAAATTATTATTTCAAAGTGTCCCTTTCATGTAGTCAATTGTATCCATTAATTGTATGATTGAGGACCTCTGGGTAACGGATTTCGTCTTGAAGCACACACACTCTCTATCTGCTTGTTTAATAGCTGAAATCTGTTTTACTGGGGGCCATGTGCAAACTGAGTTGTCAAAATAGTCCGCAATCTTGGGCGCTGTTTTCGAACGTGCCTCCTTCCTTCATTCTTTTTTTTTTCCTTCTCTCTAATGCAAAAATCGATATTCAGGAGGTCGATTAAAATCGCCTTGGCTTCCTCAGATAAAAAAGGAGCTGAAAGAACACAGGCTGTGGACTCTGTTCCTGGGATCTAATGCTAACATTTTGGACTTTAAGTTGACACTCGACACACTGGAGCCCCTGCCAAAAAAAAAATGCAAAGGTTCCCTTAATTTTGAAGTCCTCCTGCTGTGCTTTTCAGAATTATTGAAGCTTTTGAAAAAAGGATGAATACCTGCGTTAACATCACGACTTTAAATATTGTTAAAGAATAAAATAAAATTTATATTTATAAATTGAATACGAGGGATGCTGTGAAGCCCGTATTATACAAAGCGATAAAATCATCATCTACTTTACGCTTACTTAATCTTAGCTCGTTACCCAGTACAGTTTTCTTTGACTTGTTTACAGATAATATAGTTGCTTTACTTATGGGCCCGAGGTTTGCTACAACATTGTGTGAACGAATCAATCATTCTTGATTTTTTTTACTTTATTCTAAGCTTTCGTTTACATCAAATGGGGAAAAGTTAAAACAAATTATCGAAAATAAAATAAATAAAAAACAGCAGAAATAAATTTAAAGCTAAGTTTTAACTAAATGGTGGTGAATTGCAGTAGTATTTCGGAACTTAAATAATAAGAGCGAACAATATCACTGAAAAAAACGAACGTCTGATGCCATCTGGATTCTCCGGACCTAGGACAGGTACCACAATAATGCGATAGTAACAGACACAAGATAGTTTTTTCATTTCGACTTTTGCTGAATATATGCAAAAAGGATTTCAAAAACCTCATATCTCAAAGTTTGTTCGAAAGATGAGTAATCAATACTAAACAAAAGTTCCTTTCTTTTATTCTATCTGTTTTTTAATTTTCCTGGTATGTCTCAATATCATGTTTTGACTATTAAGGGAATTACATTAGCTAATTCTGTTACCTAATAATCGTTCGGGAAATCAATACGAGGAGAAAGATGATTCGCTCTATTTATTTTCCAGCGTGAATTTCGAAAAAAAAAGCTATATATATCTCCGTATCGATACGTCGGTTTCATGTGACTTAACACATGACATTTATTTGCAGAATTTTCAAACTCTGAAAATTCTAGTTTGACAGTTACAGGTAGAAGCGATTTTCAAGGCACTTAAGGAGTTACGAATAAGTAAATTACGAATTAGTTTTAAATTAAATACTTAAGGCTAATATGAATCCGTTTACACATTTCACGTACAAATTTAATGCAGTAATGAATAAACATGTTTCATGAACCCGATATGCTTTATTATTTATAGTTTATAGCAGTATTTCCAATTTGGTGGTTCGCGAACCCACCAGGACTTTCTCAATAAAAATTGTGTAATGGCATCCCCATCAAAGTAATTCAATCCATTTTTAATTGCCTACCAGTATACATTGTAGAAAGTAACCTGTATTTGTGTGATTATCTGGCTCTTTTTTTTTTTTTTTTCTGGTTGGTTAACGGGTAATTTTTGCGAGAAATTTATAAACTTAATCTTGAACAGGGTTCGCTAATTTATAGTTGCGAAAGCTGATTGCAGAACGATGGGAGAGCTATCGTTCGAATATCGTTTAGACGTGGAAGTAAATCTTAAAAAGAGTGGCCATCTAATGTAAAGGTTGCTGACGCACTTTTCATTGTCGTCTACGCCTGAAACGTATGGGATTGTTTTTGATTTTTGCTTATCAGTGACAAATATAATTTTATAAATCTTTCAGTTCTTAATTTTTTGTACTAATTTAATTTTGTTCATTATAAAGTTTATCGTTGATAATTAGGATTTAGAAAGAAATATAAAAATCGAGAAAATCATATTAAAGGTTATTTTTAAGGAAAAAATATTTGGAAATTCGTTGTTATGTCTGTTCATTATAGTTTTAAGTTTGTTTTATTTATTTTTCATTTTGATTAAAACTGACAATCCAATTGACCAATCGTAGAGAAACATATCATTCAATGCGGGATTGGTCTTCGATGATGGAGTCATTCGAGTAGCAGACGCTGTTTTGTAGCTATACAGGTGTCGAGAACTTTGAATCTGTACAGATAAGGTTTTTTCCTGTTTACCTTTACCTTGACAGTACTGTATACGACCAGAAGAACGATTAGAAATGATTGCTAAGGTATTTGAATGGAAATATATATAAATATAAAAGTATTTGGATAGTTAGAAAAGATTATTGGTAGCATTTTCCACCAATAATAAATAATGGGGAGAAAAAAACTATAAATAAGAATTGATTGACATTAGGAATATTTTGAAGGTTTCTGAAATATTTAGATGTAAGGTTAACGTAGCAATTAGTGATTGACATATTTTTGTAAAACGAAATTATTTTAATCAATTATTTAGCCTATTACATTTTTATTAAGAGATAAAACAAGTTACTTTAAACTATCCTTTAAAAAATGTGGATATTAAAATTTAAGGATTTTTATTTTAATATCTTTACAAAAAAATAGGTTTAAGTATTTTAAAAATAGTTTATATTTGTTTCAGAGGTTTAGAAATTCCTTCTCCGAAAAGATTTTTATTTTTTTTTTATTTTTTAAATGTAAATACAGTTTGATTCCAAAACAGTTTTCAAAAAAAAAAACTTTTTATAATTTCTAATGAAAAAAATAATGATAGAAAAAGCAGTTTTTATAAATTGAATCTTTTTATAAATACAAAAGCTGTAGTAAGATAATTGAAAAACGCACGTAGGAGGGGAATACACGAAGACATTCTATATATTCGAGAAAAATCTTTTTTGAAATGATGATGACTTTGATAGGTTGTTGTGGCATTTGGAATTTGGCAATTGCCACACGTGTCACTCGGCAACACAGGCGTTGCTCACAACAATGGCCAACAATCCGTTGGTGCAGTTATCAGCAGAATCGGAGGTGACTGCGTGTTAGTGATAGAGGAGGGGTCCTTTATTTGATTGGGAAGTTTCCGTTCCCACAGTGTTTTATTCAGACGGAAATTCATTAGAAATCTCCCTCGCTCGCCCACAAGACCTCCTAGCAACCCTTTCTTTCTGTTTTTTTTTTTTTTTGTTCCCTGCTTCGTCACCAATTTTAAAATATTACTTTACATTGAAAGTCAATTCCTATTATTTAATGAAGAAACAGAGTAAAGCCAATTGAGTTTCTCAATTTTGTTTTCCGAAAGATTTGAATCAATCATTATTTGAGAACTTTCTAATGGCTGTTATGTAAGTAGTCATGAAGTTTAGTGTCTATTGAGTCACTTTTTTTCGTTACAGCAAAACGCTGTGTGTATTCTTTGCTGGGTTTTTATGTCTTTTTTTTTTCCTAATTAAGGTTTGCTCATTTATTGTTTTTTTTTTTTTTTAAAAGAAGCTATATTTTTTTTTTTTTAATACAAAAAGTTTGCCTACAATAAAATAATATCTTCTGAATTTATTAGATAGAATGTTTTGCTGAAGTAAATACAATGTTGATTAAAAATGGAGTTGATTCACCAATTTCAGTCACATGAAATGGTTTAACTGTTGAGAGTAGGTGATAATTAATCTATTTTGTTCTGACTACATTTTTACAAAAAAAAAAAAAAAAAGAAAATCGATCTTTATATTGGTCTAAATCTTATATATAAAAAAAAAATTCTTTTTCTTTTTAGATAAATGACAACTAAACAGTTACTAATAAATTATTGTGTTCAAGATAAATTGTCTTCTGCTACATTTGTAGACTTCTTTCATTAAGGTTTACTGGGGTTTTTTTTTTCAGTAAACGTTTATAATTCACTGATAGAAAATATCCTTTAACAAAAAAAAATATATTTTAAAATTTATAGTTATTGTACCTATAGCTTGAATGAGATTAGTCGAAATAGAATCCTTTATTATTGTTGTAATTTGAAATACTCTGTCTGGTTCCTGTAGTTTTTCAGTGATATTCTTTTATTGGAAAGCAACCCAAAAGCAAACCTACTCACTGACAACCATTTTTTGGCTGATTGGCTTTCCTATATTTTGCCAAGTGGTTTTGTATTTGGCAGTTGGTTTCCTAGTTGTCTTAAGGTTTCAGCTCCTCTAGAACACATTTGTGCTTTTCTGAATGATTTTATTAGTATAATTTAGCTTTTAAGAATGTAGATTTTTAGTAAAGATCAGCTTAATATTTGAGGAAGATGTCGTGACCCTAAATCTCTTCCGCCGCAACTTCTCATTTAAAGGAAGGATCCCAAAATTAAAGTATTTCCTTAAGTTAAATCTGTTGAATGAGCTGAAAGCTTTTTTTTTTATTCCTGAAATGGGTCCTTTTTAGTTATCTTTATTAAAAAAAAAAATTCAAAAATTTGTTCTTCCAACAACTTCTTGGAAGAAATTTTCTTCATTCATCATTCATTCTTTTTCTTTCTTTCTTTCTTTCTTTTTTTTTGTTTTGAAAATAGTCTGAATTATATTTTTATATCTGCTGATTAAGAAAATCAATGAAGGTTCTACATTAAAATTATATTATACATTAACTTGAAGCTTTTTAATTATTAATTACTTCAATTTATAAATAAATAAATAAATAAAAATATCAAAATGGCTGTGTAGAAATAATATAAGAATTCATCAAAAAAAAAAAAAAACACAATTAAAATTCTCATTAAAAAAAATTATTTTTAATGCGTCGAAAAGTCAGTAAAATACATTGAAACTTTGAGGTTTGAAAATTCAGAACTGAGGAAGGCTAACAACCGCAATGTTTTCATGTATTTTACTGTCTTTTCGACTCATTAATTAATTTTTTTAATGAGAATTTTAAATCTATTTTTGATTAATTCTTAAATAAAAAAAAAAGATTAGAAATGTAGAATAGAAAGGAATTGTTTGTTTGACCGACGCGACGTCCTGTCAATTCTATATTATTTATATTAATCGGTGTAGTCTTATCGTCGTCGTGGATCGATTTATATTATGGAAGTTATTTTAATTATCTGGAACTGTTTTTTTCTGAAAACATTATTTTTAGAAATACTGCATTTGTTAATATCTTCAAAAGGTTGGTGATAAATTGTTTAATCTGTTTTATTGGAGTAGGGGAAGAGGAGGAAGGGGTGTTGTCCTTCTGCAAGTTTGTTTTAATATTTGGAGGGGGGGGGGAGTTCACAGGAGGGAAAAAAAAAGGTATCCGAAAGTAAATACTTACGCAAACACGGAATGTAAACAACAGATATGGTGAGGGATTTCAATATGGAAATTGATTTTTGGCTGAGTTTCCGGGAAATCTAGGAAAATTAAAAAACAATGTGAGACATTCACAAAAGAATTGATCTTCTGAGAAAATAAGACAATCCTCTGCTTATGGCGGTCATTTGAACCAAAGCTAAGGGAATTCTTTTAATCTATCTATTTTAGTGCAGTAACTTATAATTTGAATAACGCCTTCTTAGTTGTCATTTAGATAGGATTTATACTCCTTATTTTTATTGGGGGGGGGGGATATTTTAATAAAAAAAATAATAACTTTGTGGTGTCTTAATTGATTAATACTCCGTCGGATTTGGCAAAAGAATATTATCGACTGCATCTTTCTTAATTACCTAGCTGTAACTGAATCATTGATGGAAAGATAATATCAGTAGCAACATGGAAGTAGTAGTTTCGTGTTTTTGGAGATCATCATCACCAGCGAACAGTGAGACTTGAAGACGGAACAATCATCAGACCAAATAAATATCCCTTTCCAGCAATTAAAGCAACAACAAAACAACTCGTCAGTAATGAGGCAAAGTTTTTCTACCCTGCTTTTAATACCTGCCTTTATTGTTCGTTTATATTCTGGAAGATATTTCTCAGTATGTTTGCTTCAGATTTTCAGCAAATTGTTGTTAGTTTTTTTTCTTGGTCGTTTGGTTAGCAAGGGGTTGTGTTAACAGTTGATTTGGGAAACCAAGATGTAGTCGCCACAATGGAGGAATTTATTTTTTTGACCTTGATCAAAAATACCAAGATTTTAACAGATTACTTTGCACTATTATTTATTTATTTATTCATTAACTTTGACTTTTAACTTTCATTAAATAAATAAAATGTATTTGGTTGTGGATCCTTAGCAGTAAATTGTCGATGGATGCAATTTTGGATGTAATTTAAATAATAACCCTTCTTGTGCCACGTGATTTCAGAGATATAGAATAAATGAACAATTCCTTTATTCTAACAAAAAATGGAACAAATTTATTAATTTGTTTTTCTTCTAACGTACATTATCTTAATCTAAAAAAAGTAAAAATATTCCATGTCTTGAGATATTTCTTAATCTCAAGAAAAGTCTTTGAATATGTTGGAAACCTGAGTAAGTGGAGGTCTCGTGACTTTTGGGTCTTCGTGGTCGTGGAACATTCGATTGCGTTGGTGTGATTTCATCATAGACCCTCTATTTTATTCTTGACATGTCGCGTTTCAACAGACATTCAGTAAACAACAAAGGAAAATGGAGAATGTTTCTTCAGACATTTCGAAAATGAAAACATATTTATTGGAAAAAAAGCCCCAACGACATCATTCACTTTAAGAAATATAGTGGAAAATGATTGTTGGATGTAGTATATCTCACATGTTATTTATGTAAGGCATAAACTAACAGCGTAAAGAAAGTTCAACATAAAAATACAAATACTGTTTTGCAAGTTAATTTTAGAGAATAATTTGAAGTTCTGTTCAGGTCGATCTGGTGAAGTCGAATGGGCCACCAACGAAGTTCACTTGACCACAGGTGATTGGTAGGCTTCCAATGCTGAACTGCTCTTTCTATCTAATGTCTCTGTCGTATGCTGTCCTTGAATAAAGCGAGACACAACCGACCATGTTCTTTCTGACCATGGGTAGAATCTCATAATGGGAATTTTTGATTGTTTAGATTTTTTTTTTAGGTAGGAAAGATTAGTTAGAATCTATTACAAAATTTTCCTGTAAAAATATAGTGTGTATAATATAATATAAATTTAGTTCTTATAGCACGGATTATTGCATTTGACAGTTTGATGCAGAACCGTTCTTCTCATTTCCTGGAAAAAATAATTAATAAACAAACAGAAGCAGATTTCAAAATGGAAAATTTCGAAACAGGAGTACATATTTCCAGTACTTTCTATTTGAAACTAGACTCGGTAGTAAACGGCGCATAGACTTGTTACAGTTACGTAATATCACAAAGGATGGGTAAGCGAAGGATACGTTTCAATCGCGTAGTAAAGTATAAAGTTTATACTTATTCCTATGTGTGAGAATCTTTCAAAATTTATAAAAATATGGTTGTTTTTGATTGTGACAGCCACTCATTTAAACCTTTCATTGTAATTGAAACTTTGAAAACCAAGAATAATTTTGGACTGAAGGGTTCGGAATGTTTCAGTTCATTCTGCTGTAAAGTGGTTGAAATCCTATGAATATTTGTGCGAATGCTTCTGAAATTGAAAATAACCAGCAATAATGAAGAGATGATCATGGAAGAAATACGATGGCTCCTGCCTTAGTCTGTTACATCGATGACAATCTTCTTGACTTTGATGGATTTGTCTCTCTTCATCCGCTAAACGGAATCTTGATATCAAGAAGGCGAATTGAAAACAGTCTGGGGTCGTTCGATATTAAAATGAATCAATTTCGTAACGAATCAAAACACGAGACAGTGAATCGTAATTCTTGTTGATCTGAGTCACTGATTCTCTTCATCTAAAAGAGATGGCTGTTGATAGTAGAGAGGTGAATTAAACAGCCACCGACCACAGATAGAAGGTTATCTGGAGGTCGTGAACTAGAAGTTGAAACCAATAACCCCTTTTGAGATGCCCCTTGTCTGATGTACTTTTAAGCAGTGATCTACAAGTCAGCCTCGTTTTCGCCTTAAAACTCTTAAATCAATCTGTATGGGATTTCCTGTAGCTTAGATCAGATTTCTAGTTTTTCATTATTTTATGAAGAGTGAATATTTTTAACAGTTAGCATCCAGTCAGAAGGAACCACAAGTAGTTCAGGAAAAGAGATACTGTCAATATATTTACTAGGAACCAGAAGAAAAAAAAAACGAAATTGTAGCAATTTCAGTTTCTATTATGAACAGTTTTGAGTTATAATTTAATGGCCACGTATTTTTTCCACTTGTTGATTGGATATGTTCCAAAAATCCCAGAGATTTTAATATAAGATCTCTGGGATTTTTAATTTTAAACTGTGACTAAAATTTAAGTTTCTGAGAATACATAGTTTTTGATTAAACTGATTACAGAAAGTGAGCATAATTGAATTCTAAAACTTTTTATTTTACTCTGTTTATTAACAAAGGTCAGATGAACTATACAATACCTGTGGTAATTGTCATGTGCATCTAAAAAGGAGATGATAGAACAGAAACTGAAATCATCAGTGTCTGCGATGTCAAGAAATAGTTGATTAAAAAGAAGGGGAAATTTAACTTAACAAAGTGATAACTATTAGCAGCTAATTAATTGGTCAAGTGAACAACGAAGAGACAGAAATTTTTTTAATGAGTTCAAAACAGCAGACTAACAGAAAATGGACACTTCCGATTTTCCCAAGCTATTATAATAGCGTTTAAGGCCCATTGTCAGTGAATAGTAATTTCAAAAAAGAGCATTGCAAAACAATGGTGATAACAAACAGAATTTGGAATCAATTCATTTTTCATTATTCAATTCACGTAATTTACTTAGATATCACCTGTACTTGTATAACTTGGTAACACTGAAGCTCTCTGCAAAATAAAACTGTAAGAATGATGATAATGCAAAAGGAATATGACATTTTAGAGAACTTATCGTAGAGTAATAATCTATATTTATTTTCTAAATGAGAAGGTTCCTTATCACGAAATAGATTTTTTTCAATAATGTTTACAATGCTAATGAAAATGGCAATAGTCATAATGACAGCTATTATTAATAGCTATTAATAAACATGCTATTAAGAGCGGGAACTTATCATTATTCTGTTATTTCATTTGTGGAAAAGCAAACACCAGAGTAATGAGTCTTTAAGTTGGGGGAGGGTTCTGCTAACGAACAAAAAAGTCTTCAAAATTTCATGAGGAAGAATCTAAAGTGGTCTCAAACGGTCAGTCAACTAAAAAAAACCTATTAGGACCCACAGTAACATACATTTCGAGGAGGGTGGGACAGGGAGTTCATCTGCCCTATATCTATGAAGGGTGGTTTTGAAATGGTTGACCAACTTTAAGGCCCGATGCAACGTAACAAAATAATGAAAAACAAGTCCCTTTGAACGTGGGTGCTTTATTCAGATGTTAGGGAATGATTAACAGGCTGTGGTGTTAAACGAGATAGCTAGACTGAATGACGTTTACTAGCATTGCCTTGAAACCGACTTATCTGCATTGCTGGAGATGTACCATTACACATCCGTCGTCAATTGTGGTTCATGCCTGACAGGGCTCCAACTCATTTCAGCCTCACTGCTCGAATCTGGCCATTGAATTGACAGAGGAATACCAA
>JAFIDM010000002.1:13489208-13512675 GCA_023159025.1 Thereuonema tuberculata
GGCTATTCTCACGACAACGGTGTGAGGTGTGTTGCTGCTGGTGGAGGGAATTTTGAACATCTCATCTAGGTGGCTACACCTTAGCCTGTGCTAATCATTCTATAACATCTGAATAAACCATTTCCTCACCCATGATCATACGGACTTATTTTTTGCTAGGTTACATCTGGCCTTCAAGTTTGGCCAACCCCCCAAAATGTCAGGACCACCCTGTCTAAGCCTTTGATGGGATCTTCTTACTACTGTTTGTGATATCAATTATAATTAAGTTGACCCAAGTACAATTCATTTTGTGATTGATCGCAAAGCTAATTTACCCACTCCAGGATCCCTCAAAAAAAAAAAAAAAAGAAAAAAGATCTATACGTTATTAACTGGTTTAAAAATTAGGAAATTGGAGACAGGTGAGCCATAGAATGGGTTTTTAGAAGAAAACTCATCTTACGAATAATTTATAATGTTTTTTGTAAGATTCACTTACGAACCACTGATATTTTTTTACCTGAGTTTCAGTCACTTAATAAGTATTTTAATTTAACAGATTTGAATAGTTTTTTTTTTCTTTTTGTTTTTTTTTTGACAGAAAGTGAATTCTAAGTTATTATATAGTTTTAGAAGTGTTTGAGATTGTGGTTGATCCTTAAGTCAATGATTCACAATTATCAGTTATGGAACGTCTGATGTTGCTACGTATCTTCTGCTTGATAATATGTCCATCTATTTTCGTCGCCTTGACTCCTTCAGCAATGGCGTATTCCAGCTTATTCTTTCAAACAGTTTCTTTATTTCGTTATAAAACGTATCAGTCAAGAATGCTGTCAAGTTGAGACTGTTTTCGATTTGTAACTGCAAGGAATCACGAAAAACCGATGGAGAAAATACGAATAGGTTCTACATTGGGGTAAAATAAAAATGGAGTTTCTGTAAAGTTCCCTAGTCTAGATTTAGGGACGAAAGGAGGAAGTTCCTGAAAGAAATTAAAACCTACTTTCGTTAAAATAATATTATTAAATTATCTTTTTATAATTTTCTTTGTGTTGTTTTCCATGCCTAACAAAAGAAAACGACTATGTTTAAATTATATCTGCTTAACATAAACATAAATTTTCTACTTTTTGAAAAATTTATTAAATGCGCATTAATTATTTAAAATTGCCTAAAAAGCATATAAAGGTTCATCATAAAAAACCACCTGCAAATTAATGGATTAGCTAAGATAGAAGAGGTACCTCATTGTTAAGAGGGCGATAGATATCCATTGTTTAGTTTTTAACACACTTTTTATGGGACTTTTGTCGCGTCTCGACGATAGGAGATGATTCTTAAATACTGTATAAAAATTTAGCTAGTTGTAGTCCTTGTAATAGGCACACAAAGTTTCAAGAAGAATTTAGCGCTTCAAATATTAGTACAGGGGACACGCACTTATTGATTTCTAAAAATAATTTCTCCTATGTTGTTATTTAAAAAAAAAGGTTATTTTTTTTTTAGAGAATTAAATTTAATTGTTAACTGAAGATCAATTGATTCATAAAAGTCCATGAATTATTTCTGCTTCATCGTCGATACGGTTCACAAAACTAAGCTAAACTCATTGAGGTTAAGAGTTAACTGGTGAGCTGTCTTAAAATACCAGGTAGACAGTATTCACATTAAATACATGAGTTTTCCGTCTGATGAATAAGTCGATATATCAACTTACCTATAAACGAATAGTTATTATCTTGTTTGGCTGTATCATGTCAGATACTTAGAAACCGTTGGATTACATGAACATGGTAGCAAATTTTAAACATAAATGTAATATAGATTTATTATATTCAGGTAATCAGTATAATATATATTTATATGTGATGTATTATACTGATAATACTATAATATCATTATCAAATATTTTCAATCCACTGTAGGATGAAGGTGTGTCAGTTTTTTCCAGTTCTTTCGGTGGGAAGTTTTTCTCTTCCAATCAAATCCAATATAACTTTTAACTTCATCTACCTTGTGAACTCTTTCTCGATATCCTTTCATTCCTCCGAATCCAGTTTAGAATTTCTGTTGACCATCTATTAAGATTACGCCTTGCTACATGGCCAGCCCAATTCAATATATAGGCCTGTATAGTACAGGCCTATGTACAGTATATATCACACAGACATCATCATCATAATAAATTTTCAATGCTATGATATTATTACGGATTTCAGTCACATTTTAACCAATGGATAAGTAATAAGTGACTGCCGTAGTCTTTCTAACTGCGTTGTTTTGTGTTGCGGAAATGATTTGTCTTTTTCAGGCTTTGTAATTGAGAAAACGGAAATGTGCATTTTGATTTTTTTTCCCATTTTTCTTTTTTTCATCATGATTTTTGTATTGATTTCGTCCTTATTTTTTCCGTCCATCAATAGCTGATAATGGAAGTTTAATGGACCCCGTCAGTACGAAGCCTTCTTCTCTATAGCGAACTAGGACGCGTCGCCTGTTTGTGTGTGACTTTGAATAAAAAGTGATAGCCAAAGGACGGGCTGTGTTTGACGACTCTTGTGTTGACAGCCATCGTAAAAAAGGCTTCTCCTTGGCTTTCTTTCTTTGAACCTTATTTTCTTGAAAGAAGAGAAGC
Source organism: Thereuonema tuberculata (assembly GCA_023159025.1). Taxonomy (NCBI): domain Eukaryota; kingdom Metazoa; phylum Arthropoda; class Chilopoda; order Scutigeromorpha; family Scutigeridae; genus Thereuonema; species Thereuonema tuberculata. The sequence continues at coordinate 13,491,829 of JAFIDM010000002.1, forward strand.
TCACCAAGATACCCACAATAAAATAACCTGGCTTCTAGTAAACATTCCGATGCCGTAATTTCTAAAAGCCCATTTTAAACTAGACTGTAATATTATACAAAACTCTAGGAACAGTTCAAGCTTATGTAAATCACGTAATTTTTTTTTTTTCTTGGAAAACATTTCAGGAAATAAGGTTTTTTTTCCTCCGGTTTCATTAAACCCGTTTCTTGAATTCTTTTGGTTTCCTGGTTCTTATTTGGTGGCCAATGTGGGGGTGGTTTCTGAGACGACCTGTTGGAGTGATGACAGGTTAAATATAGATCGCCATTTCTGCGAGTAAATCATGCAGCCATTTGCCGATGTCACGAGCGGCGGCAGCACTCGTTACATAACTTTAGCATTGCAAGGAGTTAGTGGGAAAAAGTGGCTCTGATTTCGGTCTTTAAAGGAGCAACACCGAGACTTCGCGGTAGGGAATGGAGGATGGGTTTGTCAGTTGGAAGTCATTGAAAACTTCATCTCAATCCCATCTGAAACTTTTCAAAGCGAGCCACAGCTGAAGTTGACATTCGAAAAAGTATCTTTTCAGATAGTTTACGGAGATCGGAAAATGATCATTAGTAAGTTGTCATTGCAAAATTTTTTGGAAATAAAAAAAATACTTCAGTCTTAATGTAGACTGATTCCCCTGTTCATGAGAGAAATAGAAGAAGGTATTCCAAAGACCTATAGAGCTGAATTTATTCTGTCTACTTCTCGTATTTCTTTAGGACAATGTATAGTTTTTTATTCTTTGTCTTTGAATTTAAATAATTATTTATCCATTTCCTGTTAGGAGATACACAATACCCTTATTATAGGGTCTTTGAACTAATTTCAGGTAATTTTATTGTAATGATGATAATACAAGAATTATATTGTATTTGATATGGTACAGAAATAAATCGTATTTAGGGGCCTTCGTAAAATTACCTCGAATGCTATAGAGGCCCAATAAGGAAGCCAACCTAAAAGAATAGATTAATGCTGCTTTTTTTTACAAGACGATTTTATTGAATCATAAACATTCATAAACAAGCCCAGAGGGTTGAAGAAGGACACTAATGCGATATTGTCTACGTAGGACTTTGAATGGATAGCATACCTGAGATATGAGGTCGTCGAAAGGCAAACTAAACGTCATAGGAATGATTGGCGGGAACAATTATTTTCATCAGCCAATCATGAAACACTTGCGTTCCTTAAACGAGGAAATCGACCGCCATTTTCTTGTTCCATCTCAGTTTCTTCTTTTAATTCTGAGTGGAGATGAAAGTGTTTAACTATCGGAGAAACGGATGTAATAAACATCTGGAAGAAAAGGTACGTACGGTTTAAGAGGTTTCTATAAAATTAAAGAAGGAAATAAAGAAAGTGGAATTGAATCGATTTGGTTGTCTCATTTGTCGCCGAATGATTCACTTATACGGTTGGAGGACAAGATTCTGTTTTACATTTTATTCTTTATTTGTGTGTGTAATGAACGCTTCATTTGATATTCAAATTTAAGGTTTTATTAAAAATAACTATAATAAAAAAGCTTGTTAACATATCTTCCGCGTGGAAGTTCCTAAAATAGGATGCTCCCAAACTGTACAAAACAACTGATTATCTTTTGAAAGCACATCCCTGGCCAGCTTCCCTAGAGCAGATCAAGACTGTGATGATTTACCTTGTAAATAGAAAGAGGTTAAGAATTCTTCAGGCAGCAGACAAAGAAATATCCATGTCTTAACTGGGATTCGAACTTCACGGATCAATGCTATCACATTGCTCGACTCCCAGTCTTCTATAGAAATAAATTTCAATCATGGTTTGAGGAGCATTGGGTTCTACGAGAACAGAAATCGTTGTTATGGGAGAAAGTCTTAAAGCAAATGAAACAGATGTAGGTGTTAACATTTGAAGATTAAATTGCTAAGCGTTTTTCCGTAGATACTACAGTATTTATTTACACTGAAATTTAAAAATCGAAGATTAAGACAATGCACAGTTACTAATTGCACTGTCCTAAGCCTAACCTTACAAACCAAAGCATTGTTTTGTGTTTTTTCTGTTCCTCTGCATGATTTAAGTTCGTATGTTTTTTTTTTCCCTTGATTTTTCCAAGGTTTCTTTGCAGTTCTGGTTGACGTATAAGTTGCACGGAACAATAGTTATTGTAATGTTTGTCAATTAGCCTTCAAACAGTCTTAAAGAACTAATTTGAATAATTTTACTACAAGTAATTCCATGCCTGTATGAGAATACGGTTTTCTTTGCGAATATTGCTGTGTATCTTTTTCGAGATTCTATAATGGGTTTTCATCGCTAGTAAAATGGTTTTTGGATTCAGTTGACTGGCGGGAATTCAAAGAAAAAACTGATGGAATTTAAAGTTTGTCATTCAGAAATAATGACATTTCGATTGCGGTTCCTTTTACAAATGGCTTGAGACAAATAAAATAAAAAAAAAAAGAAAAGAGGAAATTTGAAAATAGCAATCCAGCCGTTAAACAACCTGTGCATCTATTTAGCGAGCTTTTTTCCGGGATGTTGGGTCTCATTGATGCCATTGTGTATTTTTTTCACGCCAGAGTGCGCTGCTGTCGTTAATTAGTATTTTATTGTTAGCGTAATGTTTTCTGTGTCTAAAAAAAATGAGACGGAGGCCTTGTTTCAGCTTTTTCCGCTGTTTCTGAATGTAGCCGCTTGAGGGAGACGTCATCGCTAACCTCGTTATTATTGAGAGGATTCGCTTATTTTTATTTGTCGTTGTTGTTCTTTTGTTTGTAAAGATAAATGCCGAAGCACTTTTATTGTGTCTTCTGTTTTCCTACGACATTTTCTCCGCCGAAAGTTATTCATATCCACGCCAGACGAAAGCTAAAAGAATTTATTACTCGCCTTTAAAGTCGACCTTATTTTAAAACAAAAAGTCCATTATTATTTTTTTTTTTAACCTCTTCTCTATTGACTGAGCTACATGAAGTTTTTCATTTCTTTATTATGTAATTTACAAAGTTAACTAGGACCTGAGATATTTTAAACTGCTGCCATTTAAATATATCTATTTCTTAATGTATTTTCAACGAAGTAATTCTGGAACTTTACAAGAGTCGAACTTAAATCCTATTGAGAATCTTTGGGAACAGGAAGTGTTAAAATGGAATTTTGATCCACAAGCGACTTCGTTCATTAGCCAGGCAAAGTGATTATTTCTTAATATTCTCGTTGCCAAAAAGCGAAATCCTCCATTCCGTTTCGTTGTAAACAGATTCGCTGTAAAAGGAAGAAAAGGAAATCTTGAAACGTGGATCGGTAGCTTTGTGCAACGATCACCCACTTGACATTTAATCCATTTAAAGCTAATCTATTGGAGATCCAGCAATAAAATTGATTTTCAATAACTTTATCGAGTGGCTGCAATAGACACACTTTTTATTATTATTTATTCTCCTGATTTTTTTTCTCTTTCCTATGTAGTCGAAACCTTTCTCGTTTTTCTAACGGGATAATCGCCGGAAGTGGTTGGATCCCTTTTCACAGTCACCCGATATCAGGATACGAGGCCAGCGTCCCACAGCGCTCGGTGTTTGGTGGTCGACGGCCCTTGGACCATCGGATTGGTTGACTTTGAAAAAAAAGTGAGGGTTACCAGTAATTCGGAGTTAGTTCGGTTTTTTTTTTTCGGTCGTAAAGAAGTTAGCGATTGAATGTGTTGGCAGATCGAATTACAAACCAAAATAAAACACAGCTAGAAATTGGAGTAAAAAGTTGAATTGCTTTTCATTTTCCGTTAGCACAATCGATTTCTGAGGGGAAACCATTTCAAGGAGACTTAATTGAGATGAACAGATCGAAGTCTGGCTTCTATTCCTAAATGAAATAGTTATTTAATTGGCAAACATTGTATATTTCTATTAAATCACTGTAACATTTTCACTATTTAATGTTAGTTATCGAATGATGAACCACACGAATCTGGCTCAGACTATGAAGGGAAAGGATTGGTTTCTTCTAATACCTTGCAATTTTGTTTCCTATAAAATAATTTTAGAGCCTTCTCGAAATAATATGAAAGATTATTTTGAATAACCAACATTAAAAGAAAATGTTAAAAGTTTAAAATTTCTTTGAATTCTATAAATGAAGGAAATGATCGGTTGCTTTTGGGGCGGGAAGAGAAGCTGACCGTTCAACACGAAGCGGATAGGACCATTCTGCTGCCGCCTTCACACTCAGGAAATATTTCATTAGGTAATTGAAAGCAAATTCAACTCGGACAGAAATAACACAAAGTCAAATAATGAAGAAGAGGAGTTAATTATGAGCATCCAGCGACGGACGGACTGAGGCTAGTAATGCCAATAGCGCTTCTTTACTATTTGTGCAGTTTGTCTGAAAATGAATACCTTCTGTGTCAAATAATTATTGAGAGGCTAGGCTTCGGAAGTGTTGTCAATGCATAATAAAAGCTTCTTTGATTACAATTGATAGCACGTATTCAACGTGGCATTGATTCTAAGAGGTCGTCCAAGTCAAATCGTCATTCTTAAAGCAAAATATCGCGCAACTTTGATTGATTGAAGAGAACCTTATTTAACCCTTTTCAGCATCGCATGTCCCACATATGAGATTGAGATGTGGAGACAGGGAAAACGACAGTCATTCTCCTAAACCATTCGTGTACAACAGTGGATTATTGTTGTATTATGGGAAAAGTGCCAGGTACAAAATTGTTTTCGTCAGTATGATGTATGTAGATCTCGTGGATATTATCCAGTTTACCTATCAGTTATGGTAGAAGAAACAAAGAAGAAAACAAAGAAAAAGTTAATTTGTGTTGGTTTGATTGGATCACCAAAGTCACGTGCCTTCTGAGTTCAAGTCAGTCGTCCATTAAACTACGATCAGATGCAATGCTTGACTTGGAAATCTATACTCTGCAAAAACTGAAATTTATAATGGGTTTTAAACTATCTATCAACTCCGACCATATAAGGAATCGATCAGTGCATCATTAATAATTCTAAATGATCTCCTTTAAAACAAGAAAGTTAATTGTGATTGATATAAATGGAGGCAGTAATGTATTAGTTTGTTGAAAATTTTAAATGTATTTGGGATTTTTAAGAAAGATACACAATCTGCGGTCACCAGTTGAAGGAGAAAGTGAACATCGGAAGACCAATCCGACGCTCACTCGCCGTGAAATAAATCCGTTAGTCATTTTGGCGATATGAGCCTACAATAAAAATATTAACGAAAACTAAAAGTTTTTTTAGATTACTCTCCTACATCAGTAAAGAAGGTTTTGTTTTTTGGAGCTTTCAAGTGACGTGTATTTTTGTTTGTAATATTTCAAATTAAGAAAAGGAAAAAGGAAAAAAAATATTAATGTAATCCTGCGAAAGAAATGAGATCAGTCTGAAATCGATTAGAAAAATAAATAGTTAATATATTAATAAAGAAAAGGGAGTAAGACTCAAACAAGAAACAGGTCTTGGGAATGAAATTGACCCGTTGGTTTTTTCTTTTCTTTTGTTAATTGGCGAGATTAGTTTTTGGTCGATCCTTTTATTGATTTTAGTTTGGAAAGGATCCGAAAATACAGGAAAAGAAGGAGGTGGTAAGATCTCTCTCTCTCTCTCTTTCTCGTGCAGGAATCAAAACATAAGATTTGTTGATTCTCATGCAATCGATAATTTTTTTGAAGAGATTGATTACCTGAGTGAATTTAGTAACTTCTAGTAATTATTAGTAATTAAAGTAAAATTGAAATTAGACAAAAATATTAAAAAGTTTTTCAATTCTTCCTCTTTTTTTTTAAGAAAATGTATTAACCTATTAATTAAATTAATTTCCTTATTTATTTCTTAAAACTTAGGCCTCAATTTTGGATTGTTAATTAGTTGTTTTTAAAACCAGGCCCGTTTGTCCCCAACTGGATGCGAAAAAGCATTCAACTAATTACGAATTAGAAATTAGAAACTAGCATCACTTCAGTAAGAAGAATAACAATAACAATCCCAAAACAGGTGATGTCGGTCAACCAGTGAGGTTTGATTCCTTTCAAAACAATTGAATGATTACGATCAGAGCCTGCTTATTCGGCACCGTTCAGTGGTTAAAAACTTTTTAAAAATTAAAATAAAAACTGAAAACAAAAAAGTTAAAAACCCCTCTCCGGACGTTTCGAAACTTCAATGGGGCAAGTTTCTTTCTCAAAATGGAATAAAACAGTAAAAAGTTTTAAAAATTCATCACCTCCCCTACCTTGTAGAATTTTCCCTATGAGGGCTCGTCGAAAACTGGCTAATGAACGCGAGAAACAGGAAGCTGGAGGTGTTAAGGTAATCTCTGGTATCTCATTTATTAATTGAATGATTATTTGTTAAATACATTTAGTAAATTAATCAGGTTTTTTTCCGTAAGGAAAGTTAGATTCATATTCCTAGTATAAGTTGTCATTAAAGCTTTTAATTAGTGAATGAATCATCTTTAAATCTGGCATGAATATTTATGATTAAAGATCGTTTCTCAACTTACCTGTAAAATATTAGCGTAAAAAAAAAAAAAAAACACAAATTCGCATTGAAAACAAAGCACAACAATTACATGTATTGAAAGCAAACAATGGATTTTTATTGATGTTCAACAATGGAGAGTAATTCTGGCAAATTGCGTTGATTTTTTATTTGATTAAAATTAATTGTTTTTTAGCAGCTTAATAAGTATTTTCGGATGGAACCCATTTTCATCCAACGAAGATAGGGGTATTGTGTGGGTGTGGATTAATAAAAGAAACGTTCGGACCCTTTGACTTATTTTTTTCGGCTAAAGAAAAAAGAAATGAAGAAAAGCAGGCGTTCAGATCTTTAAAAACTACTTTTTTTAATTTTTATTGGCCATCAGTTATGAAAGCTGAAAGATCCCTTTGAATTCTATGTAAATTGATTTATTTGAATATTGGTTTTTAATATCGGTTCGTATTTTGATTATTTAATTAATGTTGGTTGCTTTCTTCCTGTTGCGTGTTGTTGTGTTGGAGAACTTGTTCCTGCTTAGAAGGCCAACCACACACGTACATCATCTTTCGTTTCGTCAATCGAACTTACTTTACCTTCGTATAATGAGTGGCCCTTTCGAATCGCGTCACCAAATCAAAAAAATCGTCATTTTCTTTCAAAGACTGGGTCAAAGGTTACCGTCGAAGGTACATTTACAGTTTTTATCTTTTTTGGATTTTTGAATATCCTTGAAAATAATACTAAAATAAATAAATTTCAAAACAAAGAGTTTTTGTATAGGTTGACGCCTACGAAAGCCCTTAAATACGTATATCGTTTGAGACTAGTGCAAAGAATTGTTGTTTCATTAGCTTTTTAAAGAAGGGTTGTTATTGATGCACTGATGAGAGCGTGTTTTAACTTCCATGTAAAATACAGTGTGGTAATAAAAAAGTCAATTGCTTTTTAAAATTGGGCAAATTTCTCACGGAATTCATCATGCGAACAAAACAGGAAAAAAAAATCAGCTGTAGATCGCCTACATGAATTTATATCCTGTAGTTTGAAAAGGGTAGATTATAAATTGATCTACCTCTGCTATTAATAATAAAATATTATAAACATTCTTAAAAATAGAATTCACGATTTTGATGTTATTATACAAAGATTTTTGGAATTTTTGAAAATAATATACATTGATCATTCAAAATGTTTGCCTCTCAGTACAAAATACATGAAAGACGGAAAAATTAAAAGTAAAATAATACCTGATAAACGTTTTTTAAATTAGTGCTAGTGTAGCCATTTCATGTATTAATGAAGTAAGGAATATTATGCCCATGAAAAATTCATTGAGGCTAGCGGAGGAAAACAGACAAACAAACATCAGCTCAGATTGAAAAGAGAAAATCTGATTTCTTCACTTTCTACTGTTTTTTTTTTCTCATTGCTCTGCAGTTGTGGAGAAATCTCTTTAGAAAGTTTTAAATTGAAATGACTAGAAAAAGAAAAATAGTTTCCAAACTGTCTCCCCTTCCTTATTTATTCTCCGATGAGTGTCATTATTTTTGTTTGTCTGATTAATGCATTACCTTCATCGTAAAACCGTAATTCTTTGCATTTGCGTGTCCTAATATCTCGGTGACCATTTAAAACTTCCTCATAATTCGTTTGACTTAATGATATAATAACAAGCGACGAATTAAGTTCACTCTCACTTTAGCGCTGAATAATTGATGCTCCCTACAGAGGCTGTGAAAGTGAAGGACAGTTGAATACAGTAGGTCTCATAAGACACGAAAATCACTGAATAAGCTTTTCATTTCATGACCTACTATTAAGTAGTTATTTTGTGGACTATTTTAATAACACTTACTCTTCCTCAATAGTTCTATACTTGAAGGAATATCATTGGATCGTTTTCTGTTCCTTTTCTTGTAGTAAAAGAGAAAAAAGTAGATACTATATCACCTACGAACTATGTTTTTCGTCTTTAACTAAAATTAAAACAAAGTTTATTTGATAAAACATAGTAATAATAATTAAAAGGAAAAAATGTATAATTTTTTTATTTTGAAATGCAACTTGGTTTACTTACATAAGACTCTGCTTAGAAAATTCCTCCTTAAGAACAGTGACACACTTTCCGAGTTGAAAAGACCTTTCTTCGACTCTTCTTGAACCGATTAACTTTGTAGATTTATTAGAGAATTTCTTTAACTGACGATAGACAGCGTTTAAGGGTAGGTCAGGGATAAACAACCGTTTTCTCTTTGCTTCTATTTATCTTAAATTAGCGGTTTTAAAATTATCATTTGTATGCTTTGTAAGAGATATTATGTCTAAATCATACTAGTGGAATTTTGTTTGTCATTCTTCAAATTCACTTGAATTTATTTCCTTTTGATACATTCATTTTAAAGCTATTTTTAAAAGAAACCTTAATACAAATTTATAAAAGTAAAAATGCATCTTTTTGATATTTTTTTTTTTTACTTCACTTGGATTGCTAACTCAAGTGTTGTTGTAATATACAAATGTTTTTTTAGATTACTCCGGCAACTGTAATTATAATCAGATGTAAAAAAAAAAAAAAAATACTTTGAAGATGCTGGAGATAAAATAGATTGTGGTTTGAGGTCTCTGAATGAAACACTTAATTATGAAGTTATTTGTCGTTCTTGTGTTTTTTGAGAATGTGGACGGCTATTAAGAATTACATGAAGCTATGAATTTGGGAAGTCTCCTGGAAGTGAAATACAGTTCAGTGTAAACTATTCCTTACATTATGAATTTACTTGACTGAGAGTTTTCTTCACTTCAGCAAAGCAGAGGGAAGGTTTGTGGCTCGACTCGAGACAGTCAGGTGTTGATGATAGTTCCTATCACATGGTAAAATTACAATAACATATCATACAAAGAAAACAAAAGCCAACAAAATAACGGCCCACTGTATTAAAAACAACAATATATAAATATATACAAACAATATATGTGCATGTATGTTTTTATTTGTAGAATATAAATCTCTCGGTTCTATTATACTGTAGCCTACACCAAGATGGTACTTGTCAAAAGGAGGGACAAAAGAACTACAGAGGACAGAGGAACTATTTCAATGCTGAACTCAGTTCTCTGGAGTAACAATATCCTCCCAAGAACGAAGAAATTAATATTTAATACATTGGTTTAGAATATTTTAATGTATGGTGCAGAAACATGGACAATTAGCAAACGTCACAAAGACAGACTTTTCTCTACTGAACTGGATTTTTGGAGGAGATCAGCAAAGAAATCTCAGAGAAAAGATTCCTAATGTGATTATTCGAGAAATGATGGGAGTAAACAAACCCTTCTGTAGACCATTGAAGTGAAACTGCTTAGGTGGTTTGGCCATTTGATGAGAATGACGGAAGAAAGACTCTCTAATATAGTTAAGAAATGGGATGCAAGTGGTAAACGGAAAAGAGACAGACTAAAACAGAATGGTTAGACTACGTAAATGCTAGTCTCACATACCTTAATTTAACTGATGCTATGACTCTGGACAGAAAGCAATGGAAGGATGCTCTGGGTAAAATCTAAATTCAGGATTCCCACTAATAAGTGGAAAAAATCCTGAAATGATGATGTTTTTGTTGTGATGTTATTCTAATTTCCGCACGTGAAATTTGTTGTTAAATGTTACAATAACGTACGTTCATTGTTAAGCTCTTTTTTTTTTTTTTTACTTAGAAGGCAATTTGTGCAAAAAAAAAGATTTTTTTTTTTTTTTTTTTAATTTTAAAGCCTAAACCTGAATTCACAACCTTTCTATCCTTTGCCCAGTTCTTTTCTATGTTTTATCTTCTATTTATCAGCTTTTCTTCTGTTGTACTTTCAATTGCAGATCGAGTTTCTAAAACAATAATTTTTCGTTCGATTATTTATGGTTCATAATCATCGATTGGGAATTTCTGGAGTATTTAGGGTTTTTAGTACGGCTTACTTAACTACTGTCGAATGGCGTGAATATTAATTTTTCAGTATTTCTTTTCTTTTTTGGGGGTTGGGGTGGATAAGTAGTGCAAATAGTTAAATTGTTTTATTTATTTATTTATTTTTCGTAAAACTAACTATGGATAGGTTTTAGGCGCATTTGCACTAGTGCAGTAATAAAAAAAAAATGCCTATTATCAACAGTCTGTACGTACACAATATCTGGATTCTAAATATACTTGACTTAATACCGAGCCCAGTTCACTAGAGTTTCCTGACTAATATCCAATTTCATCAAGATCAGTTAAAAATAAGTAACTTTTTTCATTTCGAAAATGTCTTTTTATGGAATAACTCGGCTGCTTCTTTTCATTGAATTGTCTTTTCTAGCTAAAGAGTCAGGGGTCGATCCCAGTAGTATTCTCGACCTCATTTTTTAAATTCCAGAAATCAAGAGAACATTCCATAGTCGGCGGAAGAAGGCAGCCTTATAACAGGAAAGAAAGGAAACATCGATGCCACTCCGGGAATCGAACCGTATCATGACCAGCATCCTGAACCGCTGTCATCGAATCTTGAGGCTAGAGTGCACTTTTTGGTTGTTGTTGATTTATTTTTTTGTTTGCTTGTTTGATTTTGTTTATCAAATTTAGGGCCACTAATCAAAAAAGAAAAAAAAAAATCAAATGATAAAAGATTTGAACTTTATAAGTGACTTAAATCTTTGCATTATTTCTTCAAACCTTACAAAAAAAACCACTCATACGTTTATTACTATTTTCTTTAATCTGCAATACTTCGTTTCCTTTAGCAGGAAACTTCTTCAGGTTGAATATTGAGGGCAAGAAAATACTTTTCTTCTTTCTCTACAGAATCGTTAACTATCTACTTCAAAATTAAATCATTTTACAATCAATATTTCTGTGCCAATATAACTATTGACTTAAATGATTTTCTTTCTAAATACAAGAAATTGGCAAAATGTTATACATGGTTGCGCAAAATCACTACTCATTTATCCATTTATTGCTACAGCTTTTACTTTAAGTAAGTTGAAGTGATTGAGAACTACTTTGTATGTTCAAGTTGTCTTTTCTCCGAAGTGACCATAGTTGAAGGCGTTCAGGAACGCTGAGACAAACGGCTTGGCAAAGTTGTCGGTTTGTATCAATGTCATGAAAGTCTTGTTCGATGGATGCTTTAAGGTCGTCCAGTGGTCCAGTAGGCCCCCCCCCCAAAAAAAAAAGAGATCCATAGGAGTGAGGTCTGGAGACCTTGGTGGCCTTTCAATTGATTCTCTCCTTCCAATGAGTTTTCCATGAAAAACTTTCTCGACGTAGTTCTGCGCATTGGTGGAGTGTCGTCAAGTTGAAAGTACAAGGGAGGAAAAGTTATTGTAATGATCTGTAGTCCTGGAACTACATACGTTGACAGCATTTCCAAATAATCCTGACCATTCACAGTGCCGTCAAAAACCAAGGTCCGAGTATTCCATGCATGAAATTTCACCCCAAACTTTAACGCCTGGTTGGTTGATTTGAGTAATGTTATGATTTTCAATATATCAGTACGTACAGTTGTATCGGTTAACATGACCAGACAATTTAAAGGTCGCTTCATCACTCCAAACAATCTTCGAATACAAATCAGGATCTCCTTCATTCAACATAAGTTCACAAACTGCAATCTGGTTCGTCTTCTAATAGACATGTAACAGGCGTGGAATTGAAGCTCTACGCACTCTTGCGGTTGACATTGAAATTAAAGCTTCACACCAATTTCAAATATTCAAATTGCGAAAAGTGCAGTTAAGAGCAATTTATAACAATGGGTAGTGACTTTTGCGCTACCCTGTATAACCATTCTAAGATATAACCTATTAGAAATGCTCAGTTTTTTCATTTTATTAAATGCTATTTTGAGATAAATGGGATTATCTTTGATTGGTTTAAAAGACATACTGTTATCTCGTTGTTTGTCAATATTGACGTAGACGACTGCAGTGGGAAAGTATTAGATATCAGAAAAGAAAACCGTTTTATAAACCGTTACCCATTCTGTCATTTACATACATTTATTGTTATTGGGGTATTAGTGAATGATTAATACCAGTGGTAATCCATCTTCGCTGAATAGAAATTAATCATTGACTGAAATATAGCTTTGTTCCTCCTGTGTATGATTTTGGTTGGGGTAGGAGAGCACAGGGCTTTGCTAAATTTGTTTTTAACCTATCTCACCTATCTACAATTTTGCATTTTAAAAAATTTCATGGAGGGGGTGCTGAAGCCCCATAACCCCCTCTTCCATCTTTTAAATATTTTTTTTTTTTTCACTGATGATGCGAAGTAGTTGATGTTTATCAATGAAATGAAAATAGGAAATAAAAATTGAGTTGAAATATTTTATAAAAGTTCCCATGGGCTATTTCTATTGCAGTTGAAGAAATATGGAATGAATTTTGAAGTTTACGAAAAGGAACGAAAGCAGATGGAATCTTTTTAATAGATGAAGACGTTGATATGAATGTCTTTGTTAAGGATTTATTTGAAGTTAGGAATAGTGAGTCTGAACTTCTCTCGCTGCACAGGAGGTTTGTGAAGGAATAAAATTGAAAGTTACCCTCTTAGGACGGCTCGAGTGATGATAAAAATTGTTTATTATTATTATTACCATTTCTGTTATCTGTCTGCTGTTTCTCTAAACGATTGATTAAAAAAAAAGTTCCTTATTTGAGTTAGATAAAAGTTCCTCACATTTCAGTAGCTTTTTTTTTATTTTTTAAATGTCAAACATAACAGCACAATAAATAAAAGGTAAAGGGACCCAGTTGTAGTAGAAAGGATTGGGGTTTTATTATTATTTTTTCTTTCTAAGTGAGTGCACAAGCGCTCAAACTGGTTATGTAGTTTTAATTTAAAAAATATGAAAAAAAAAATCATTGAAACATAGCGTTCTTGTTTGTTGTCATTTGAAAATGTACGTCTTCTTATTAGGACCCTCTGTTTTAGATTTCATTATTAGATGGATGAAGGCGTTATTATTAGAGCACTGTAATATCACTGAGTGTGTTCATTGTTATTCCGGCCTAATAGAAAGAAAACACACTTTGCTCGGATCTTGGACATATATGATAAAGAGATTTTGATCTAACCGAAATTTCGAATTGTAGAGGGTTGATGTGGAATGTCATTTTGTGTGTGGGGTTAAAATTATATTCCTCCCCTGTAATTTCGAAATAAGGAAATATATATGTATAAAAAAAGTGTTTTTTTTGGTTGATTGGTAAGTTACGGTTTTCTCTGCTGGAAAATATAAACTAACTTATTCTGGATCTTATCAATGTCTGGCCTAAATAAACTTCACAGGCATCTGATCTGTCTAATTACTTAAATGGTCTAATTTCGAATTTTTTTTTAAACTTTCAATTAAGAGAGATCTCGATTATCGTGCATTTTTATAGGTACTTCCCTGAATGAAATAACTTTCAACTTAACAAAATAGGCACTTTTGTTATGACATTGGGGAATGCCATGATTTTAAAGTGAGGTTTTGCCAATCGGATATTTATGTAAGCTTTGTATATTTTTGAAGCTTTTGTTTTTTCTCTATTGGATATTACATTAAATATATTTGAATGTTTGTTGAAACGAATTGTTTGATATCGGCTCTAATGAATGGCCTAGCGATGACACTCGTCAAGTGAGCAATCGTCTGCGCATGCGTCACAGTGGAGGAAATAAGCAGGTGGGATGAAACTATTTCCCACAGAGGGGAAGAGAGGGCAGATATTTAATTCCATCTGGCAGCACAGTCATTAGCAGTCAGTTTTTTGTTATTTTTATTTGTGTTTTCTTTCATTCACAGAATTTCAGCTGTTATTCAGATTCACAAAAGAAATAAGCGACTGTATTTCAGAGCTGCATTTTTTTTTTTTTTGGATCCAAATTATTTATTGGGGAATAATGGAAGGAGTGAGCTGGGGGGGGGGGGGAGGTAGACATTTATGGGCTACTTTTTTGTTATTAAATAGTCCATAATAATGATTTAATTACATGTAATTTGTTATTGTTTCAATTTTGACAGATGTCATCTAGTTTCAATCAAAAGTCCGATAAAAAACAAAAGTTTCCAATATGTCAGTTTGGTTTTACTTTGAGAGAGACAGCGAAGAAACCTTTATTCCCTCTCCTACTGAACTAAGACCAAGACATGATTTATTTTTTTTCATAAGATCATGACATCCTTTGCCGTTTAATATATTAGTCAGAGCTCTAAGAAAACCATATTATTCTTGATCTTATCATTGTTGTGTCTCTCTTTTGATAGGATGTCCTTGATATGAACTATGGGTTTTCCTCCTTTTAGGATTTTGAGTGTTTTAAGTTAATGTAGGCTTCAAAAAGAGTCGTTCTCTGAATAAACTTACTTCCACTCTTTCATAAAAACTTGAAGAGAAATTGAGGAAAATCATTGAAGGGATTTTTTTTTCTTCTAAAGTCAGGAGTAGAAATTCCAAATAGTTACGGGAATCATGATTTAATCTCATAGACACCGCAAAGTTTACATCAAGGATTACGCTTAAATTGGGAGGTTTCATATCACATCAGAAATGGAAACAGAGCATCAATTAGTGATTGTTTCAAAGTTACAAAAACATGGAAGTATTTTTATTAGCCACCCATTTGGGAGCTATTGTGATAGTGATCAAAATTGGCTCTTGCGTTTGTCCCCCCCCCTTACAACTCCCGAACGGAAGGTCGGACTCGACAAACAGATTTCACCATCGTTGGATTTCCTCCATTAGCTTAAATCTTAGAAATGCAACCATCTGATTTCAGCTGATCTGATGTCGGCTATAGCTTGATGCTTAAGGTCTCCGACTCAGATACCGAAGGTTGTCGGTTCGATTCCGTACATCTACTTTTTTCTTTTTTTTTTTCTCCTAATCCTTTTTTCTCAATGTCTGCGTGTTTTTTGTTTCCTTATTTTCCTAACTATTTTTTTTACCTATTTTCTTATTTTATTTTTCCTCACGTAATGTAGGCCTACTTCCTTTTTTTCTATTCCTTCCTTTATCGAATTTGGCCAACTAGGGACCACGGAATTAGCTCAACCTGACAACGTCAGGGCGAAGCTAGTGAACGTCAAGAAGGGGGACGAGATTCACATCCCTTTTTTCTATTATTATTTTTAATGTTTTTTTTTTGTTATTAAGGGTCGCCCTTAAATTTATGCGTTAGCACAAAATTATATTCACTTGATTTTTTTGTTTTTAGATAATTGAGAACTGTAGTGTTGCATTGTACCTTCGTGGGGAGGGGGGGATGTTTCATAGTATTTCAAATTTCAAATTTGCTGTTGATTTCTGTCAAAAAGACTTGGTTTCGTCGCATCAGTTTCTCGGTGCCATCCAAGGAAAGTTCGGATACGTCTTATTATTTTTTTTCCAAGCATAAGTGGGTTCGAATGACGATGGAGCTGAAACCTACATTATTATCAAGTCATTGCCTATTCTTATGTTTGGATGAAAATTCTCACGATCACAGCTTCCGGAGTTCTAAAATGTTTCTAAAATAAATATTTAGATATAAATAGTTCTGTTCAAACATTATAGACTTAAAATAATCTATATGAATTAGGGAACTAACTACGTAAATCCTAAATACAGCAAGAGAAACTATGAAATCTCATGCTATTACAGAAGTTACTCCTATTACGTTGATTGTTTTAAATGAAGTGGTTAATGCTTTTTTAGTGATTTTTGTTAATATGAAGATGAAGAGGTTTTTCCTTGTCTCAGTTCCTCTTGAATGCGTCGTCGTCTGTGTGATGAGTGATTGAACTGAGTGTCAGGAGGTCACCAAGTTTCCTTTCGTTAATCTTGCGACCATCTTTCCATTTCAATAGTTTTCTTTAGTACCTTGATCCCTCACTCAGATATGTTTCCTTTCTTAACATTGCTCACAGAGACTTTGTTTCAAAGTTTACCCATTAGTAAGTTCGTCTTCAGTATAAGAAAAAAAGAAAAGATGGAAGGAAGAAATGTTTTTGTTTAAGTAAATTACTTTTTAGATGTCTTTAATGACATCTATCAAAAATATTAAGCGTTCAGTCAATGGAGAAAATACAAGATTTCGGGAGGACCTTTATTTAACTTTATTTTAGCTTGTGTAATTGTAAATTATATTTGTGTACATTCATACATTTATCCAGGAAAAAATTGGAATAGAAAATGTTTATTTATTATTTCCTATTCCAGTTCTTTTGCTCGAAAGTCTTTTTTTTTTTTCTTCCTGTTTATATAAGTTATATACACGCATAATAATGTTAATGATTAAAGATAATTGAGAAGTTTATAAGAAAAGAGTTGAAATTCAGACAATACGATTTAGTCCAACTCAAATTTCAATGGATAGGGAGCAGAACTACTATTTAACTTTTATTTTTATTAATTAGAAATAATTTCACTTAAATTTAGTATTTTCATAATTATCTCAGTTTAAAAAAAATACTACGCGTTGATCGTCATAGCACGTAGTATTTTAAAGTGGTTCTAAAGGTAAAGTGGGGGAAGTGAGATGGAATCATGAAATTGTGAGGAGAGTTTCATTCTCCAACTTTCTCTCTCTCATCCATTACAGCTTCCAACCTCAGGCTGGGTCTGTTTTTCTCCAACTACAATGAGTAATTAATCTGTTAATCATTTGAGATTATATTATTTTTAGTTGTACACTTATTTCAAATAAACTCTCTTCCCATCTTAATGCACCGTCAATTGAATGAATCTTGGGTTCTATTGGATCAATCCTGGCCTGATTGAAACTGAAATCACTTTCGTTAAGGGTTCACAAATGACAAACTTTCTTTTCCCATCCTTCTCATTTGAATAATAGCTTGAAAGAAACTTTATTTATTTATATTGCTAAATGGGAGAATACTTTGTAATATTCGAGCGGTGTTCCTACCCTTTCGTTCGAATACAGCTGTGTTGAATCGGTTGGAATTCGAACTTTTTATGGCTTTGTTTGGGGGACGGTGTCTCCTGTAATGGAATATCGTATATTGTATCTTAGGGTTATTTCTCCCGCTGGCTGCACAGACTGAAGTTTCTTTTTGCTTTGCTTGACGGTGAGAGGAGAACTGAAAAATCTTTCGATGTTGTTAAATGTAGATTTCGTTGGAGTAAAACAATGTACGAAAATACAAAAATATCGTTGGACCGTTAACAGATATTTTGATATATATATTCTGTTAAAAAAAACAAAAGTGCTCTTATTTTCTTTAAGTTGAGTTTGTTTTTAGGAGGAAGTGGATGTATGTTTGAAAGTAGAGAGAGATAAAAAAATGGAAGAGTAATTGCGAAATACAATTCCAATTTGAATACTTCATAATTCCTCTTACGACTGGTATGAAAAGAATGACACCTTGTTTTTTTTTTTGTTTGTTTTTTTTAGTCCCTTTTTTTTTTGATCCTCTCAGTTGTCTCTCTATTCCCCTGCTGCCTGGTCTGTTGAAGATATATGTTTTGTTATTTCTTATTTTATTTCCTTTACATGATCTGAAAATATACATATATTTGCTATTTACAATTATTCATTAACAACTTTTATTGCTTAATTGTTAGGATTATCCTAAAATTAAAAAAAAAATTAAATTTTACCTTTCTATCTAAATGATATTTTCCATTTTTTTAAAAAAAAAATCCAAATAAATAAAAACAAATAAATTACTCTTTATAATATATAAACTGTAGATCTCTGATGTTATCGTAACTGTAAAATAAAAGCCGCCAGCAGTAGAGTGGTATACGTCCTCTCGACAAATTAAAAATCTTATTTGAAATAATAACAATAATAATCTCTAATAGAACTGAAATTTGTGTTTGCTTTTTTCTTTAAATAATATATTATTTTGTTTTTAAATAGAATTCTAAAAATGTAAGTGTTATTACCGACCGACACCAAAACAGTTTCTTTCTGAATACAAATAAAGTAAGATAAATTTAAAATAATATTTGAGAAATTGAATTTGATGGTCACTTAAACCCTTCCGTTGGAAAGAGGTACTTCAGTCGGGGATTTAATGTTGTGTTTGAGATAGAGAATTATTTCTGGCTTGCATCCTTTCGCGAGGTGCCAATTAGGGTTACCACCTGTCCCGTATTATACGGGACGTCCTTTATTTAATGCCAACACTATGCGTCCCGTTTCAGTAGTCAGCTGTCCCACATGAAAAAGAAAAACTATCAATTCTGATGAACAACTAGGAATTTTTAAAATGTAACTGTAAACAAATTATTTCGTACTTTAAATTTCGAGTATAATCTTCCGAACTATTTTGAACAAATTATGTAGACGAGTGAAAATGTTATTGAAATCGAAGTTTACTTACACAAATCTATCAGATTTCCGTTAGAACTTGTTTCAACGAGGGGAAGGGTTAAAAAAAAAAAAAAAAAGACACCAAATTCAGGTTTTCGTGATATGGATGACATTGTAGGTATTTTGTTTTTTTCTCTAACAAGTGTCAGGTTCTAGTGCCAGTTATTGGAGGAAGGGGTGACTTAGCGAATGCAAATTATAGCTATACTGAATTGAGATTTTTTTTTGTTTTTCATCTTCAATTTTTTTTTCTTTATTCTCTTAATAGAAGTAGATCAATTTAAAAAAAAAAAAAAATCGCCTGACTTTGTTATTATAAATACATTCGTTGTGTTTTACTAAGATAAGCCTTGTTTGTGTCTGTTTGGACTGACCATAGTCTGACTTTAGTTTCGTTATTTTTTTTTCATTCCATTATTTTTTAATATTAATGATTTGTTCTATTGTAGTATTTTTGCTAATATTTTAGTAATATTCTAACATCAGTATAAAGACACTGACAGCGTATGCTAATAATAAAATTTGAAATTAATTATTTTGTCTTTTTTTTTTTTTTTTTTAATCTCAGATTTTTCAAAAATGAACTGTGAACTACTAAGTTTTCTTTTTCTCGCAGTGCATCATGGTTAGATATTAGACCGATACAAAGACTAACAAATTATCTAAAAGATATTAAAAAGGAAGAAAGAATTCTTCCTCCCTTTCGATGTGTGGACTAGATCTTGGGTATTTCTGAGCAGATTGATAGGACTCAGTTAATTTTGTCTCTTTTAATGCGTAGTTCTAATTGTTTGTGATTAAAAATTAGAGCCTGACTGCAAAGGGCCTCAGCGCATTACTACGTTTTGTCACGTCTACAGATGACGAAAGAATGGAACACAAGATGAAACGTGCTCGTGGCTTTTGAGGAAATGAATAAAATTTTAGCTGACAATAAAGAGGTCGACAGGAAGTTTCCATTTGCATTTAGGGTCTTGAAGCCCCTTTACTTGGGATTCAACGAAATCTTAATCCTAATCAACGAATACATTTGATAACTAGACAAACAAACACAACAAAAACAATTAAGTATTTTAATATACTTTTTTTATTTAGCCTAAACAGTCGAATGTTTTTTATGGTAGGGCAGATTAACTGTTACAGAATCCACTGTGGTCTATCTCCCTGTCCATCTCAGTTTTGGTGAGACTTCAGTTGCCGACGACGTCCTTCGATGAATGTTTTCTGAATGTGTTGAAACCTGGTCCATGAATGAATCGCTGATCATCTATCATCTGGCGTCTTTTGAAAGAGAGAGGGGCTATTGCGCGGGAGGGGGAGTTGTTGCAAGACAAACGTTCACAAGTGGTCCATAAAAAAGGGGATCTGGTTGCTTTGGAGATGCCGATCTCAGATCTCATGAAAATACAAAAACATGCGCATTAAAAAACATTCATTTTGGGACGCGAATTACGCACGTGTGTCTGCAACAATGTCGACCAAAAATATTGGAGGGAAAAAAGAAAGTAATGATATGTCATTCTCTTTGATTATGGGATAAAAAAGGTTTGGATTGACCCAGTTAAGTAATTTTTGGAATTGCCAATTGTTTCATGTTAATTAAAGTAAGTAGATTTCTGAATGTTTGCTATAGTCGAATTTCTAACAATTCGATATTATTATTATTATTATTTTATATATATATATATATATATATATATATATATATATAAGAGACCATAAAACACAAGTCTTATTAAACAAAAATATACTTCTTTCACATAACATGTTTCGAGAATTTCTCGTCTTCAGATGTGTACATAGCTAAAAACATAAAGTAACCAGAAATACATCATAAATTACAAAGAATATTCTTAATAATAACATCAAGTTAAACAGTATCATTTTAAATCATATAACAATGCATTCCGGATTGACACTTCTGTATTATAACATCTATGCGTATTAATTATTAACGATTCGTAAAATTTTCT
>JAFIDM010000002.1:13512685-13562806 GCA_023159025.1 Thereuonema tuberculata
TGTTATGTTCTCTTATATATTACAGTCTACACACAATGTATTATTATTATTATTGTTGTTATTTATTTATTTTCTTTTTGCAATTCTCGGAAATTGACCAGTAAAACATTTAAATATTCGATAATCACACAAGTGGGATAAGTTGGAGTAGATTTCATCTATTCTATGAACTGCTACTGGTCTTTGGAAACACATTTTCTTTATTTACACCAAGAAAAGAAGCTCCCGAAAGAACTGAAGTGTTCTTTCTTTCTTTACAGTGTTGTGCTTGATTTATTTTTTTTTTAAGTCATAAAAGTTGGCGCAGCTTAGCCACTGCTGCTTTTGCACCATTAAAACACCAACAAACAACAACAAGTCATAAAAGCAATAAAGAGGAAAAAAAAAACCTCCTTTTCTTTTTAAATCTATTATATTACTAAAATCTTTTCCTCTGTCCGGTGCAGTTCAACAATGGACAAGGGTATGCCTGTGTAAGTGTTGCGAATCAAAAGGCGCAATTGTTGTGATTGTTGTGATATTCCAATATTCACAATGGTAGGGCAACAATGGAAAACGATGTCCAGTTTTCATTGTTGCGAGGAAGTCGACAAATGCAAAAGGCGCAATTGTTGTGATTTCCACTATTCACAATGTAGTGCAACAATGGAAAACGGATGTTCAGTTTTCATTGTTGCGAGGAAGTCGACAAATGCAAAATGAGCATTGCTGAACTCCAAAATGTTGCGTCAACAACGGCGCGCACTATCAAATAATGCGTTCATTCAAAAAGGAATAACATATCACTATTTGCTCAGCTATTCAACAAATCATAACCGTTTTCACTGAAAGCGATTCTTCTTGGATTATCCGTGCTCTTAAATAACAACCAATATAAATTCTAACTTTATTTACTGTAAATTCAAAGCATCACAAGCCAAATTGTTAACAGTAAATAAGGTTAGGAATGTGGATTAGTTGTTATGTAAGAGCACAGCCTGATTGTATGTTTTCATACATCACATATTATAAATGATATTGTGAAAGATATTGAGAGGAAACGATTGGAAAGAGCACAACAGATAGATTTAGATCGAAAGAATGAAGCTGAACGCAAAAGACGGTCAAGAACTAAGGAGACAACGAAGGAGACAGAGGTTAGATGAGGCAGAGAGAGGGGCAGAGGCTTTAGGTCCGCGAACTCTATTTGATCTAACATCCATCACAACATACATCTTCTTCAAACATCTATATCGATCAATCTGTACCTAGTAAATTCCTAACATCAAAAATTTTCCGTTTTCTGAAAAATAATTAATCTTTTTATTTAATTTGTCCAATTAAATTTCCATTATAGGAACACACAGACAGACTGACTGAGCTAGGCTAAAAACTAACTAGTCCAGAGAAAGGAATTGAAGTGAAACAAACAGAATAGGCGAGGATAATTTAAAAAGTTACCCTTGATTATAAAAATGTCGAAAGTATCTGACTTGATAGTTTCAATATAAAAATGTTTGTTTATTTCGGCTAAAACTTACTGATTAGTAACACGAGGAGCACAAGAGATCAAAAGGAAAGAAACGAAGGATTTCTTGAGTAGTATTTGAGTAGCGAGTGATAACAATGACTTGCAAAAAGAGGTAACCATTGATACGAGATTATCACTGAATTCGACATTAGCTTATTCATTACGGTTCAAATACAATCAGTACTTTAAGAATCGTACAGCTTAACCAAAGGTGTTTTTTTTTTTTTTAATTCGTTTACATTAAAATTACGAAAACCATAGTAGGAAAAACTAGAATAAAGTAAGATATTTAACAATTTTAAAGATACCAACATTTGGATTGTGTTCTGAAATTTAGATTAGAAGGATAAAGAATAAAATTAGTGTGGACTATGTTAATGTTTTGATTTTTGCGAATAATAAATATTTTCTAGAAAATTTTAATTTCATGATTCAGTTCTCTACATCTATTCTTGAAATTTTCATTTCCTCTACAATCTGTTTCTTGTCCATTTATTCACTTCATGACTAAACAATATCATTATTTTGCTTGAAATTGAACTCAAAAATCGGATATTTGGTCATTTTTCAATCATCATTTCAAGTTCATATGCTCATGAAAATATCAGATCTACAAAATGCAGATGAACTGAAAGTAAAACGTAACGTTTTCATACAAATTTAAACTAACGATTTTGATAAGAAAAAGTTTTGAGTTTTGTTGGAGCTCTCTAGTAATTGTTTTGTCTCATCCACCCTATTCACCTGATTTGACGCCAAGGAACTCGTTTGTTTCGTTACTTTTTTCGTATTTCTGACAATTTCAGAATTTATAATTGGAACCATTGAAGTTGTGTTTAACCGATGAAATTTGATATTGGAGATCTTTACGACGCGCTGCGAGCCAAGGTTTTTAAAGAGTGCGCGGATGGTAGAATAAGCAGAACACGCAAGCAACGCATTAGGAAGTGGAGTATATTATACACTTCTACACTCGTAATTAAAAAAAAAAAATTAAAATAATAGAAATGTTTTCTAAATTTTATTTTGAACATTATATATATACACTAATTAAAAGAATGGCAAGTTTACGAGATAAACATTCTAAAACTTTAATAACAAAAACTTCAATTTTATCCTTTTTTTTTTTAATTGGGAAATCGATAGATTATAGGATGTATTTACATGAAGATCTCGTTTCTCTACGAGATTGATGTGGATTTACGATAACGACAGTTAGCCTCTTTACAAGTTTCAAAAAACTATAAACTGCCTGCCTTCAATGTACAGAGAAATACAACACCATGAATTTATTCTCTACTTCTTTTAGTGAGCTAATTTAATTAATTGGTATTGACGTAGTGTTTTTATATTTTGTCTTTATTGTAGTAATATTTACTTATATTTTTTATTATTAATTTATCCTCATTTTAATTATTTTAAACTTAACAAAAAAAAATGAAAAAAACAAACAAACAGAAGAATTTAATTAAGTATTTTTGGCAATTATTTCACATAAATTGCAGCTTTAAATTTTTTTTTCTAATGTGCAATTTCGGATAGTATATTTTTTTAAAGAATTAAATAAAAACGTAGCTGTGCTTTTGGACGAAAAAAGAAAGTCACACATATTGTTGTAACGGATGAGATCGTCCGACTGATCACAACAGCTCAGCTCTCTCGATTCCATTTATAAAAATAGAAGTCTTTAATTAAAAACAAATTAATGAAAAAAATGCAATAAATATTTGCTTGTGGATATTTACATATAAAAATGAATAGAAAAATTGTCTGGTTTTTCCCCTACCCCATAGGATTTTTTTTCCCGGAAATGCAGGGAAAGTCGAGTCCATCCATAAAAGAAGAAGAAAAAAAGAATCAGTCCATATTGTGAAGTTTTGGGAGAGGAGGTGAAATCTCTCTCCCCCTGTATACGCCATGAAATACATAAATTCTTCTTAGGTTTTGAAATACTTTAACATAATAACTAGAACTTTCCAAAAAATCATAATGAAAAGAATTTGCCCCAATTTCAGCTAAAATTTAGAATATGATTATTATTTTCTAAGGATTACTAATATTAATTAAAAATTGGAAAAAACAAGTAGATGTCAAATATAGATAGCTACTTTTGGGAGTTTTCAATTACAGGCTGTTACTGATTAAAACGAACTGATGATGTTTTATGTTAATTATGGAAGTTAAAAAAAAAGAAGACGTTAAGTAGAGCATCTCATTTGTTCAAAGCAAACTTGTATTGGAAGCATCAGTTTTGTAGGTATTTGTTCCTAATTTTTACGTTTACATTTTGGAAATACTATAAAATTTGTTAAATATGGAAATGCCATTTCTTTCTGTTTAACATCTCAGATAAGGAAAGGTTTTAATTAAAGATGACCCATTTCCACTTGATAAGGGGGCTTGACATGTGAAGCTCTGAAACGTCGTTGTCTTTTAAAGTTTTAAATATCAAGGTTAGTGCCAATATAGTTTTTGTATTTTAATCTTATGATGGTTAGGCACGTTAATTTTGCTGTATGTATACTATAAAATATTTTGTAGAAAAAACTTACGACACCATACTGCATTGTTTTTGATTGCTGCACATGTTCATTAACATTCTAGAAAGATTAATTAACGAGTAATTGGGTGTTTTTTTTTTATCTGGAGCGTAGTTTTCTTTTGAACTAAATAATGTCTCTTTCTGAAATTAGATATGAACAAAAGACTGTTTTTTGATCCTACTGCTGGTGTGATCTTTCGCTATAAATGCTTCACAAATTCCCATTGGTAGCCTTAGAATTCAAACTGCGCCTCCATAGGAGTTAACAACTCCCAATGACTGCAAATTTAGTTCTATTGATAATCAACAATGGATTGTGGTCGTGACAGTTGCTAATCCACACTATGGATACTTGTTTTGATTAAAATTAGTGGACTTTACACAGTTCTCGTAATAATGGATTGAATACGTTTTGAGCAAACGACAAACTCAGAGGAATGATAATTTACGAATATGAATACGTCGTTTTTATTGCTTTTTTGAGCTCCATATGTTGTTGACGGTAGTATGCCGTGGATTCATTGCTGTCCCATGAAAAACAGCTGACCTGGAATTTCATTTATTTTACTTTTTTAGTTTTCTGGATTTGCTGATAGCAGTCATTTCAAAACCGGCTTTTTTTTTTTTGTTAGATTATTCAAAAATATCCCGAATATTTTGATAGGAAGAGGAAATTGACAAAGAATTGGTCTGAACACGAGGACTTTGTTGAGTTTTATTTGCTTTGTAACTTATTCCTCCCTTTATAATATTGGCAGAAAATTTGTAACAATGATTTAATCTTGATTTTTCTTTAACACTTAAAGGCCTTTTTAAGAATTTTAAGAATTGTAGTCTGCAGTTCTTCTGTCTGGAATCTACATCAATATACTTTACAAATCAGAGATAGAGACACAAAAGAAGTATTCCGCTTAAATAATCCTTTTATTATAATTGACATTGGAAGATTTTTTAACGTGTCACTATTATTTCTCTTTAATTATTATTGATAAGTTCCCTGTTTCGCCAATAACTGTTTTAAAAGGAATGGATCCGAAAAAAATCTTCTAGTTCTCATACTCACCACCAGGGGCATGTGGCGCTGCTGTCTCCTATGTTTTCTGGTTTTCGTTGCTCGTTCGAATTCTATATTGTGGAAAAGAACAGTTGATCACAGAAGATGTTCAATGTGTCTGCCATCCTCAGAGACCATTTCCATTCCGTGCTCTATAACATGGAATAATTAATTATGCAGACGCCCATATTCACGTCTTACGGAGTTTTTCAAGTCCTGTAGCGTATGCACCCTACCTCGGTAAACCAACTGAGATAACCCCTATCCTTGAGATAACCCTAGAACCAAAAAGTATAAGGATTGATGTCAGGGGATCGTGCGGGCCATGCATAAGGATAATGCTTGCTTATTACGTGATCATAGGGATGCAATCTCATTCCTAACAACACATGATGTGTGCGGTGCAGCTCCATTTGCATAGCCGACAGCAGTGCCACATGCCCCCTGGTGATGACCATGTGAACTAGAAACTTTTTTTCTCAGGACTGCACTCTACATGATCCATAAGCCTACAATCGAAAGTTTGAGATCGATTCACCTAATATTTATCAACTTACGACACTTCAAACACCTTACTTTAATTCTTGGACACTGGTACTTAGGTTTTGGGTTTCTTGATGACTTAGGACGATTGTTGTCTAATGTCTAACAGATGGATGTTGACGATCCCGTATTTTCGTGACTTCACGTAATTTACGCGAGAATAGTCTCTATCCATGTCTTCTCACAAAATATTGAAATATTTAAATGAATTATAATACGGGGAAATGCATGAGACTTTTACTACATTTTATTAATAAGATAGTTTTAATAAATTGAAAACAGTCAATAAACAAGCAATAAATTCATTATGTAGCATTTTCATAGTGACAGACATTAAAAATACTAAATTCCTTGAGATCTGCTGAAGAGACTAATGGCGAGATCTCGTGTTTTTCGTAATTCTCGCGCAAACGTGATCGTCAACATCCATCTGTTAGACAGTAGTGAAGATTGAGATGACAGTTATTCCATCTCCAGCTTAAAATGGTCAATAAAACAATGTCTTGAAAGGAAATTTCTTTCCTTTAAAAAATTAATTTTAATAACTATTTTGACTAGGATTTTGTCATCATTCGATTTTAAGAGATTCGTTTTAGGAAAAAAAAAAGAAGTTTTTCGCTTAAGAAAAACTTCTTGAATCATTGTATTGTTGCCTATTTCAATTTTAGTGGCTCAAGTTTTATTTCCAGGTTTCATCCTAAGTTTCCATTTTTTTCTTGAAGCGAAGCTAATAAAATCCTGTTTGTTTTTTTGTTTTTTACCCTTGATAACCGTTGGATTAATCGTAGAAAGCCTTAGCAGCGAAACAATGAATTTGTGTCCATATATACCAATGCATAGCAATCCAATGTCGTTCTCTTTATAAGATTACTATTAATACGGATTTAACAACTTGGAAGTATTTGCAAATGTGAGTAAGTTTGAGAAAATGGAAACTTTGAGGAAGATTCTTGTATTCAGATAGGGATTTAATTTTACGAATACGACGATACCTTTCCTTTATAATGTTTTTAGGGCTTTGCAAATCAAAGAAAGGCTAAATAATAAAAAAAATAAATAAAGAAAGAAAGAAAGAAAGAAAACGGGCTTCAAGTTCGTCAGGAACTTAAAAGAATGTATTGATTGAAATGTGTTGGTACCAAAGGAGAGGCAATGTCATTTTTATCCTTTGGCCTTATATGAGTCCATTCGTCACTGGAGATGGCTTGTCTGGGCTTTAAATAAAAATGTTTGAGGGATGACTGCTTGACTTGTCAAAGGCTGATTTAGCGATTGGCTGTGTTGGAGGTCACATGTCTCCACTATTCTTAGATCAGGGATTCTCTTTCTCTCGCGAAAGCCTCGCTAACAAATATCTTTGGGCGATTGATGGTTGTGTATTGTTATTTTTATATTTACACCTATTAACGGCATCAGAGAAGGGGGAATAATAAATACAACAGATGATATTAACAGGTGGGGTTGTTCCTAAGTCGACACGGCCCCTCAGGAATGAAAGTCATTTAGAGCAAGCAAGGAGTGCTTTAGTATTTATAATCTCTAAAGATGGCGCCATTTATTCTTCTTGATCGTAATTCAAAGGCACGGAATAACGGAGTCTGTTGTTGTTATTCTTTCACAGTGAATTTATGTTTGGTTCATTTACGTGACACCTGGAAGGATGGACGGATAGTTTTTAATAGAGAAATTCGATACTGGGAAAGAGTTGAAGAGGACTGTTTCTATAAAGAACAGACGTTATTTCATAAATGTTTATGGCTTTTGCTTATGGTCGGTCATCCCTTTCACACGAATAAGGAGAAACTGATCTGAGAGAATGAACCAAGATTTATGAGAAGACGTCTCCATAACTTGT
Organism: Thereuonema tuberculata; assembly: GCA_023159025.1. Taxonomy (NCBI): domain Eukaryota; kingdom Metazoa; phylum Arthropoda; class Chilopoda; order Scutigeromorpha; family Scutigeridae; genus Thereuonema; species Thereuonema tuberculata. The sequence goes on from JAFIDM010000002.1 coordinate 13,520,190, forward strand.
AGTGAACGCTTACGGTTGGATGCATCTTATGTGAGAGACGCCGCCATCTGAATGTTGTTTACAATGGTTCTACCCTAATGTTAGTTAATCAGTTGTTATACCACCCTCTTAATGCTTTTAATTGTTAAATTTAATATTTTTTACTCAATTTTGCAGGTAGTTTAATGACACACGTTTCAAGTCTTGTTTTTTAAATTGGAGAAAGAAATATGGAGCAGTCGAAAACAAATTATAAATGATTCAAAATATTATTCAAAAGTGGCATTGTAGTCAAGCCGTAATATATCGGCCATGTCTTGTCTATAAAAGGCAAACAATTACTGTAACTAGATAAATAAGGTCTTAAACACATACATAACAATATATAAAAAAAAATTAAAAGCACTAATAATTTCGACGGCTATCCGTCTGTCATTGTCGAGTGAGGTAAAAAATATAAATATTTCTAAAAAAACATCAAAAAATGTAAATTACTGTAACAGTTTATGTTGAGAATTTACTGTCCCGACGTGTCCTTGTGGGCTCGGTGACTGTCAGTCATAAGGCTGTTGCTTAGAAACTTGGGTTCGACTCCCGGCGCCAGCCTGGATGTTTACTGTCTTTGTCTGATTCTTCACCTGTTTCTTCTTTCGTTGTCTATGGGTATTTGGGTTCTTTCCTGTGATATGGGGTTGGCATCAGGAAAGGCATCCGGCATTAATAACCCCTGCCAAAACTTCTCTTCTGAATTACAGCCGGCAGCAACTCCATTTGGAAGTGCGAAAAAACTGTTGAAGAAATATAGGCTGAGAATTTTAACCCTCGATCCTACGATTGTCACATCGATTGATGAAAATAGATTTCAATTGAGTTTTGCTTAATTCGATAATACGGAATTAAGGTACCGTATATTGTAGAATTTATAACAGTGGTTCACAAACTGGAAGGAGCTTTCTCCTCAAAGTGACCTGACAGATAATGGGATGTTTCTGTGATGGAAGGAAAAAAATTCAATTAAAAACTAAATTTCAAAATTTCCATTTTTAGAATGTTGAATATATCTTTATTTTTTGTTTTAGGCACAATTACTTTTATTTGTTTGCAGTACATTGTTTGGCGATATTTCGCAAAAACTCAAATCATTTTTGCTTCCTCAAGCCTTTCTTTTTTTTTTTTTTTAATTATATCTACAATAAGGAAGCAAAAATGATTTGAGTTTTTGCGAAATATCGCCAAATAAATGAAGAAGTATTATATGCAGTATATTGTATTCAATTTATATTGAAAGATGAATTAAAATATATAGAAAAAGTCTTCCTATTTCTAAGTAGTTTCGGTTGTGTTTTAATATCAATGTGGGGTGAAGGTGAAATAGGTTTGCTGAAAGAAAAATATGTTTCTATGTGTGATAACGTTGTCATTTTCTATCGGAAATCAAGGACACAAACAGTACGTAGGATCCAAAATGTCTCCTATCCCATTAAACCTCGAGGTATTTGTCGAGAGAACCTCCAGTGAAACATATTTCTCTCATAAAACTCTGTTATTATTATTATGTTGTTGTTAGACGACAGGTGAGGAAATGTGCCCTTGGGCTTAGAATTCGCATCTTTTTATGTTGTTAATGAATTGCTGTAACATCTGTTGAACAATAGAACAGTATTACAAACCAATAGTTGTACAATTTCGATCGAACGATAAAGGTATCAGACTGATTAAGACCTAAGGGAATTAATAAATAGACTCCACGATCTTAACATAACAGATTTAGATTTTTAGTGCATTATGAACAGTTTTTCTTATGGAAAACATGTCCTAAAAATGCTTTTGAAGAAATTAGATGTATCACAAACTTGTTAAAATGGAATCTTATTTAAAGAAAAAATAACCTGTATAATAAGCTAAAGTTATACAATATTTCGGCAATTATAGTTTCAATTGATAATGGCAGTTGAAACTACAATTAAAATTAAATTAAATATAATTAAATAAAATACGGGCCATACACACAAAAATCCGAATAAAATGGATTTTTGTGTATATGGTCCGTATTTTTTTATAAAACACACACGATGAATGATATAATTAAATATAATTTTAGGATATCTAATTTTTTCAAAAGCATTTTACTTCATACATGAAATAGTTTTCGATGTCCTACAAATATTGTTCTTCGTTTAAAGCAGCATTCGAAAATTACATTGGCATTAAAAATTTGCGAAAATCTTCCCATGTTTACAACGTAAATGCTTTTGTAGTCAATGGCAAACGGTGTCAATCCCAAAAATTATAAAAGACTGAAAAATCTTTTCATTTGAGTTTAAAGAAAATAATAAAATTACCAATGACCGCTCCTAGTTGTGTCCATTAAGGCAACCTAATTTATAGAGACGACCCTGTGGGTGTGGATGTAGGTGGGTGGGGAAGCTGATTGATCATAAATTAGTTTTTTTTCTTATTCGATGGAAAACAAAATATTTGCTTAAGAAACAACTATACTTTGTTATGAAAGAAATGTTATCCAATGAATAAATCTACTACAGAATTGATTTTAATTCATTCAAATATTGACGTTTGTCTCTTTGCTCGCCTTCATTTCATCTTCCATTGACCGTATATTCAGTGATGATTTCCAAGTGTGTTTCTTGTTTCCCTATGGTTAAGCTTTTCTCTTTTTCCTTCAGTGTTATTATTTTCTATTATCGCGTTTCAGTATCGCTTGAATAATTTATATTTCCCAAAAATTTTCATAAAATAATAAATAAATAAAAAAAAAACCACCTCTAATTAATATATATATAATTTTTTTTTTTCAGAAATGTTTTGTTGGAAAATTTTCATGTCGGGGTGATTACAAAATATAATTTCGTTACGATAATTCTAATACAAATTCGGATTAAAAATAAGCTAGCCTTCATTTTTACCGACGAAATCGTCTGAATACCTCCCCACTGATACGATTGTCTTTTGTTGGCTGTTGACTGAGCAGTCGCTAATGACGTCATGTGTAGATGTTCCAATAGGTTGATTATTATTACTGCCATTTTGTTTTAGTGTTTTTTTTTTTTTTTCTTTGCCCCGTGTGCTTGGCAAGCACATTCCGCGTGCGCGCAGGTTTATCACGAGGTACAGTTGCTTAGCAACCCTCGGCGATTGTCAGAACTAATTCCAGTTGTGTTGACTTGGAGTTCATTCAACTGACAAACTGAAATATACAGAAAACATTTGGTTGAAAAATGGAAATAGGGGAATTATTCGTTTTTCAAAATATTCAGGAAAAAACAATACAGTTGTACTTCAATTAGTAAATAGAAAGGAAAAAAAAGTAGATCGATAAAAAGGGATAATGAGGTTCAGTAGAGAATGTATTTTTAATCTTAAAGACATCGAAGGGCTTTTTTTATGTTTCAAAATCTTCCTCGGCTGGCGATCGCAGGCGCCTTATCTACACTGCCTGTTCTCATGAAGATGTAATGCTTTAACTTGTAGCCATAATCTTCAGTTTCATTTAAAGATAAAAAGAAGAATCGGAAGTGGAATGACAGAAAAAATGTGAGTCAATAAATAAGACACGTGTTAACGTCAGGTAGGAACTGTAAAACATTCGCGCAAAGGAAATCGAAAATATATGCTAGACCTACTGGGATATCACATTTATTGATATTAAATAATAGCTGTGATGGATGACTATTGAAGGGTTTAATGCGTCTACTTAATTCATTTGCTCTCAGTTTGTACCGGGAATTATTTCTTTAATTTTACACAGAAGCTTTTTTTGATTAGTTTAAGAGCTCGACTTTCTTACGGTGTTGCACAAATCAGTCAGAATTTGTCCATTTTGGGTGATCTTTGATAAAGGAAATGCTAGAGATGAAGCCACAAATGTATCAGTTTTCTAGATTTGCGATTTAATAATGGAAGTAAGCAATGGAAGATGTTTTCTTTCTTACGAAGAATAATCTTCGTAGGTTTATCTTAAGACTTTTGATTGCTTCAATTGTCTTTACCTGTGGGCTTTAATTATAACCCTCCTCTTCCTCCACTTATTTACCCACACCTACAGAAACCCAGTTTCTTTTCTGTCTCTCTTCAAAACCAACATTTCTTAGAATTAAATAAAATTGATTATTAAATTTGGGCTGAGTTTTTGCAAAACCATTTCATAAATTCTAGTTCTAATATTTTGATTGTAGTTAAATAAGGCTTAACTTGTAACAAAACAAATAGTAAAACTATTGTATATTGTAAATATTTTATCTAAAAAATAAATTGTATTAAATCACATAATAAAGTATAAAATTCTTTAGATTTTTAAGTCATGTGTTGTGTGTGATGAAATGAAGACGTCATTTCGTTTTATCCTTTGAAGAAATCATCCTCACTTGAATTGCTTATTATTTCAAAAATATATAAATAACTATAGGTGCATCTGTATCTTAAATATTTTTAATTGGTTTAATTTTAGTTGTAATTAAAATTTTACTAATGTAAAAGAAACAATTTAATGTCTCAGTATCCGAGATATTTATCCTTTTCATTACGGAGCTAAATGTTCGGTACTTTTAAAATGTTTACATTTGATCATTTCTAATAATTTACCCTTGCAAAGCAATTCACTTTCGACTTCAAAAAGCATGTAGTGAATAAGAAAATTGTAGTTTGCATGTCAGCTTTCAGTTTATGCTTGGGAGGCACAGTTAAGAAAGAACCATTGATCAACTTACATCAAAGTGTCTTGGATTTAAACCTTACTTTGGCATTTGGTCTTGAATTATCTTGATCTTCTGACGAATGAATAGAATAGATGGATTACGGCAATCTTCTTGAAATGTGTGCTTGCTCAAATGTGTTTCCAAAGCAGGAGCACAACTGTGTAAGACTCTTTGGGTTTCTAGAAATGTTACTGCCTTATGTTACAATAAAAACACAAAGAAAGGTAGGGGTTTGTTTCTTGCATTTCTGTAAGGTTTGCTGAGCATTTCAGTTTGCATGATATGATGAAGTAGAAAGATCAGGGGTATCTACATAAGTTTGTGATAAAAGACACTTGTTTAAACAGTATCAAGTTTCTTTTTTTTTTCTTTTTTTCATTCATTTAATTCGTATTTAAACAGATTTAAATCAAGTAGATTTGAATTAAAAAAGATATGCAAGAAATACAACATTGATTTAATATTTGAGTATAAGAATAAAATAAAAAATGTTTTGTGTTGCAAATTAAATAAAAATGAATAATATGGAAATCATTTTTAAAATTGAATGTTTAAATTGTGGTAATTTTTATGTGGGAGAGAGTAAAAGAACGATAAGAGAGAGAGTTTTAGAACATGTTAATTATATAAAGAAAAAGCAAAGTGAAAAATCTGAATTAGCAGAACATTCTTGTAATATGGGTCATTCCATTAGTAATGAGGTAAAATTATTATACATGGAAAAAGACACAAAATTAAGGAAAATAATAGAGAGCATTTTCATAAGAAATACCTGGAGTAATAATATTTAAACAGGAATGATGGAATTAAAGTAGATGATGATTTAACTACTTTACAAGATTTTATAAATTCATTTGCTATAAATTGTAAAAATGTTATAGCATTTGAAGAACTAAAATTACGAAATAATATGAGATTGTTAAAAAGGTTTATTTTTAGAGTAATGACATGTTTTGTTGTTATAATGATCGAACGTGAATAGACCAGGATAATGTAATGCCTATCTTCTATCGTTGGTAAACATCTATTTTTTCAAAAACAAACTATTTATTTGAATTATGAAGCTTGATAAAAGAAAATGGAAGCTTTCCGAAAATTGGCTTTAATATATTTAATAAGCAACATATTTTTAGTGGAGTTGATGAAATATTGTAATATTATGAACAAGCAATACTTGTAAAAATTGTTGTGAATAGTTCCACCATCTGCAAAAAAAAAAGCTACCTCAACTGGACTTGTATAACATATATTTTGTATATTTGTACTTTATTCATGCTTACGTTTCATCCAAACATATCTGAATCAGTAGAATAAAAATTTAAAAATAATCATAATTACCATATTCTATTTATTCAAAGATATTTGAATCGTGCATTTTCAAAACGTTGTAAGTGCCAAAAACAAAATTTTACAGGAAGATGAAAAAACACATTTCCATGGAAAAAAGTTTAATGTTAAATGATAAAAAATGACAGTAAACTCCAAATAAAGAGTAGAATATGACTTTTATGTAAAAAATTGGCATTGATTTTCGAAAGATATGGCATTTACAACGTGTTTAACCATGAAAACTAATATTTTGGTTTTTTGGCATTTACAACGTTCTGGAAATGCACGATTCAATTTTATAATTTGGGATATTGAGTTCACTTCAGGAAGATCTACTTTCACACTAAATCTTTAGTGTTTAGCTGTTGTAATTGATAAGAGGAGGAAAGTGGGGATGGACCTCACTTGAGTAATTGTTTTCTTTCTCAGAGCCAAAATCTGCCTGAAATAATGGGTTCTTAATATTTCATTGTAAAAATTACAAATATAGTTGAATGGTAGATCATTTTAAGCTTTTTAGATTATATAAGTGGATTCTATAATAATGGAAGAACGTAATTAAAAAGGGCAGGTCTTTTCGCTTATTGGTTAACATCAGTTGTGTTAACTTGAATGGTCCCTGAAGAGACAATTCAAGTTTAGGGAAGGGAGGGTTGTTTCTGTGACTATCTTTAACATTAGAACTCTTTGTTTATTAGCTGCTTCCAGCACTCAATCAACTGATGTTCTGATTTATGTTTCCAAATAGTTCAATCATTTTTGTTGTAACCCCTTATCTGTTATTTGTTCACTTTTTTGAACTCAGAAGCTGGTTCCTCTCGTTTTTAGGAAATTATGGATGTCCCCACAGAAGGATTCGTTGTCTGTTTGATAATATTTTTAATTCTTTGTCTTACTCGTAATTCTATTCTTCTTAATTTGACCTTTTCCATACAATATACAATTGACGGAATGAATTTACTGCAAATTATGATTTTGTTTGTAGCTTCAGTTTTCTTTGATTGTTTTGTTTTATTGACATTGATTTGTAAATGTCTGCTGCTCATTTTTTTCCTAATATTTCGAAATATATGTATTTTTTTGTCTGCATTTCTCTTATTTCGTTTCGAAAGTTGCTGGTATTGTGAATGATTGCGTGTGTTTCACCTGTTGCGTTCAGGTGGTTGGGATCCAAACGACGCCGTAGGGGGTGGTGGAGAAGGATTGCGCCATTGTGCGACAGGGGAGGAGGAGGGGCGGCATGAGGAAGTCTGTATGAATTGGAACTGAAATGTAAATAAAGCACTTACTGTTATTTCGTCGTCTGTTCCATTCTCTTTTGAATCGTCGAACGTGTCAACACACACACACAATTAGTTTCACCTTACTTGGTTGGTGCACATATATACAACAGTGGTTCCTCAATTTTTGATGAATGATTTTCGTAAAGGGTTTGAGTTTTGGAAATGATATGCATATTGAGTTAATTTACTCGTAGTTATAATAAATTCACCCTATTTCAAAACAGAATAGCAGCCACCTGGCGTAGTCAAGTAATAGGCTGGATGATCGGTTACCAGAAATTTGATAGTGTCTTGGCTATGAGTTCGATCTCCAGTTAAGGCTTGAGTATTTTTCTTTTGTACAATACCTCTGGTTCGTGGATTTAAACTTAATTTGTCAAAAGAAATTATTGAGCTTATAGAATTCATCAACTTCGAAGAAAAACTGTAATGTGTGAATTATTACTTTTGAAAATAAAAAAATGCTATTATTTGCAGAAGTTTTTCGCCTGAAGTTAAGTAACATATAAATAGATTTCTTCTGTGAAAATGCAAAATAAAATTTAGAATACGGGACTTCATTAATGAAGTCGGGATTCCCAGCCTTTTTTACAAAAACAAAAGTTGAAATTTTTCCTTTTTATTTGAAAACAACGAAGACGTCCATTAAAATAACTTCGCAATTATTTTAATTTAAAAAAAAAAATTCTTGAGATAATCTCATTTTATTTTTAATAATATTCGTAATTACTTTTCCATTTTTTGACTCAGACTTTTTGCTCCTAAAATCTAATGGTCAGGGTCAACCAAAAAAAAGAAAAAGTAAAAATAATAAATAATTGAAAAATTATTAAATAAAGTTTAGAATAACCGCGCCGTAGATATTTTATTGTGTTTCAACTTGAAATTCGTTAGAAATTCGTTAGAAATTTTAGACTAAATTACAACCTACAAAGTACGGTAAGTTAAGGACAATGTGTGGTAATACTTCCTTGATGTCATATAATGTGAACCGAAGTAAATCATGAAACATCCAAGATAACAGTTGGCGCCTAAATAAGTACCAAAATAAATAAAGTCGTGTCCTTTTCGGGAATTGGGGGGGGGGGTTACAAACATAGCGCTGAACTTTCCAACCAAAAAAAAAAGTCAAAAAGCCTAGATTTTTGCATTTTTGGATGCAATGGGAGGAATTATCGACCACTAGCAACCTGCCCCCCCCCCCCTTTGTTACGCCAATGTTTCAGCTACTCATAATAATTCGTACTTGATAAAAGGATAAATTCCGATAGTTGCTTGTTTTTCTAACTATAATTAAGAATAACAGTCTGAAGTTTTGAGAAACTTTAGTTTTATTCTTTGATGGATTAATATTATTGACTTGTTAGTTTCTTTTCCAAAAAATACTACTATGGTAAAATATCTTAATCCTTTCTGGAAAAATAAAAAAATAAAGTACAGTGAAATCCATAAATGTTTCTGCAGAAAGTATTGTTTAGTATACTGAAATGCACTGTGTACGAATGCACTGTGCAAAATTGGTGTTCGGTTCGATAGTGGTGGTGTAGGGGGGGTTATGAACACTAAATGAATTCAAAAGAGCAAAAATCGGTCTGGAACAGTGTAGGGAGACTGGAATTGGAACAGGTACCGTTTGCCAGTCTTGTTGAGATCCTTGAAACCGGGTCCCATCAAACACAGTGGGGGTGATCGGAGAAAGGGGCTTCAGAAAGCTACCTCAACCAGAAACGCCCGTCCATGGCCATATGATCAATCCTGGGCAGTCTCTTATGCTATGACGTTGTATGGAAGTGACTTTGCACATTTATACGCTCATCTCAAAGCCCCACTTATTGGCACGTAGATAGGAAGAACGATGTTGCCAAGTTTCTCAACCGCACGAACTGAAATCAATAACATGAAACGATGTGGAACGTAGGAGAATCAGGATACGATAAATCTGTTGTTTCTTTGGAAGTTCTCTCAGTTATAGTTGGTGTAAAATCAGTCCAGGTGGGTTAGAGCTAACATTGGGTCAGGGCAGATTTCATTATAAATACTGAAATTGATTGCTGTAAGTTTAATGATCGATATTGAAAGAATGAAATGATTCAGGCTTCTTAACCAGCATCTGAAGTTGAACTGTAAATTTCTATCGTAATTGCTGTTACGTATTTATTAATAAAATAATTATATTTTAATTTATTAAAAGAACTATCGTATGTTTCTGGACTTTGTTCTGGTATCCATAGATTCTGAGTCCACGAGCTCTAGGTGCGACTGACGTGTATCTTATGTTTTGTCCTTCACGGTCAGTGAGACCGATGCTGAGGTGGGGTTTTACTTACACTGACGTACTTTGGCATTTGGCAGAAGGTTTCGCCAAGTTGGCACAGAGCAGCAGAGGTGTGGACTCAGCTGATAACAACTGCTAAGGTCAAAACTCAAAGAGATTAAAGGACCTCGGGTTTAAAGAATTCCATCATCTTTATCGACATTTGTTTCACGAAAATTTCTGAAAATCTACAGCTAATGAGTGGAATTTGAGAAATAACGAAGTAGCATTGAAATTCATTGAAGGACTCAAAGGATTCCATTGATTGCATTTGAATCCATAATTTACTCCCACTGTTGATGCCGTCACAAAGATATTAAAAGATTTTGGAATGTTTTTGTGTAGATTTGGTTAAGGAGTCTGTGATTCGAACATATTTCATTTGCTAGACTTTTCAGGATGAAAGCTAACTTTGTTTTTGACTGTTGGTGATCTTTCTTAGAAATCAGCCAACTATGTCTGTTTGTTTGTTTATATTTATAATTAGTTTTGAATTAATGTACTGATCTTTTTAAAAATTGATACGAATGTTTAAAGGACAAGCAACTACTTTACATATTGATAGGAAATAATAATAATAATAAAAAATTTTCGACAATTTAACATGGAAGCGAGGTAAAATCGTGGGATTGCAGGAAAAGCTGATAGATGACAGTTCGTTCGCTTTTCATAATAACAGTGATGAATAAAGAACAATATGATTAGTTTCAATGTAGGTTCTCCCAATCTATTTTTGAGCTTGCGAGGAAATTATGCTTAAAAGAACTTGTTAGTTCCTGAGTCTGATTGCTTCTATTTCTTGATTGTTTAAGGCTTTTCACTTGAAACTTAGTATTAGTGCTGCTGCTTCCTTATTAATAGAGTTGTTTAAGTGCATTGGATCATAAATCGTGCTTAGGATCTCGATGGCATTGTACCAAGATTGTTTTGGCCAAGGATGCCGTCGTAGCAGATGATTCAGTGACGGAAGATGTCGTCCTGGTTGACCTCAATTACGGTAAAGGAATCCAGGATCACCTTCGATTCCTGGATGACAGTTCTCCTTTGCAAAGTTTGATACGAATACATCAGCGAACAATGTGGAATATTCGAGAAGCAGTTGCTGAGTTCCTTTTCTCAATGTAGGAGATGATTCAGAGACAAACAGTGGATAAAATTACGTAACCACGAGTTGTTTAGTGATAATTAAAATCGTCAAAAATAACTGTAAAAAGTTTCAAAGTTGTTTTGCATATATAACCATAGCATTTTACTTCTGTCGTGAAGTGAACTGTGTCCGGATACTGCACAAAAGAGCTCTCGAAATCGAAAGGGTCTCCCTCTACCATCAGACCATAACTGTACAATGTATGGAGCAGAAAATTGCCTTTTTATTAAGTTATTGCAGCCATTACAAAACAGTGTAGAAATATCGTACTTAACTTTCATGATGTATAAAATATTCAAAAATTATTAAACAGGCAAACATTGTAATTTTATATTAAGTGATTAGAAAGTATTATATAATTAGTTTTTTTCTTATAATGTGTTTTATGATCTAATTCTGCTGTGTGGGTGTTGTATCCGAAGAAGGTTTGTAAATTCCTGAAATCCTTCCGTTCCCTTAAGTAGATCAAAGCTTCGCAACAGGATAACAAGCATCAGGTCCCTGTCCAAGTGTGTTTTGAAAACTAGGAAACTTTACAAACGGATATAATTTTGAACGTATTGTTATTAATTGATTTAAAAACTGTTTCCTGGCCATGTAGGTGACTATGTTGTAATCTTAATAAAAAACTTTCATTGTGCGAAAAGACCAAGCACAGCTTCTACACATTTGGCCTCGTCTCCATCAAGCTAATAAATACGCTTAGCAAAGTGGGATCCGTCGACTGATGGTTTCTCTTCACCGGATCAACATCAATGTTTTTCGTTTCATGGTAACAGAAACAGTTCTATTGTGTCTTCATTTCAGTATCGTTGGATAAGGACTGGGAAACTTTCTTGAAGGTATGCGATTCTCCGAAACCGCTTCATTTGGAAACACGAAATTTCTCATGAAAAATGTTCTATGTCAAAATATAAAACATACGTTTGGACGAATTTTCGATGTTCGCATCCTCAAGGGGTGTAAATGGGAGGAGGTGGGGGGACAAACTTTACTGTAGGATACTTTACGGGGTTTTCAGGTTACAAAATCAGGATATAATATTACTTGGTAAAAACTGGGGAGTTTTGAAGTGATAGGCTGTGGAGAATGGCAGAAGCGGTGAAAAGTCTTTTATTCGCCGATCTCGATATTAATTCCATATCTAGGATTTTTATCGAGTTACAAAATAGGAATACAACATTAATTTTAACTACCATGCGACATTTTTACCAATTGGAAAAGTTTTCAAAGTCATCTCACAATTTCTTCGTCATCCACATCAAAACTCTTTTTATGTAACCCGCACGAAGCACATGTAATTTTTCTAGTATATATATGCAGGGTGTTACAAAATTCGTGTGTCATATTCAAACCACGTCTAGGGGTATGGCTAAGGATTAATATATTCCTAAGTCCGGAAACACCCCATTAAGGCGCTAGGTGGTCAAACAATTCAATTGTTTCAATTGAAACAAACAAAAATAGCACCCCCAGATCAATGGGTGGACTCGCCTGCAAAACATTTCTTATGGCGTAGCAAAGGATATATTCTCTCGGAAAGGCTCACTTTAGGACCATCTTTACTTAAAGTAAATACGTTTTGTAATAATCTTTGTTCTAAAGTTTAATTGAACAGCCTTGCTTTGGACTTTCAGGAAAACTAATGAGGTGTTCTACATGAGCATACATAACATATTTCCCAGATTAGGGTCAAGTTAAAGAGATCAACCTTCAACCAAAAAAAAAAAAAGAAATCAATTTTGATTTTCCATTAAAGAAGAATTAAGAGAATTGATTGCGTTCAATGTTTTGCCTAATTGTGCAATACGAATCCTTGATTTTCAATGACTTCGATTTAATTTAAAACTTAATTCTTAATTACTTATAAAGAAAGATTAACTAGAATTTCTGAACACATAAGTTTTACGCAGTGGAAGATAATAGAATTTTGGATAAAATAAATGAAGAGCCAACTTAAGAAAACTCGAGAAGAAATATCTGTTTTTCATTGCTAATTGGCTTAATTCTGTTGATTCAATTAATGTCTTGAGGTAATTCTCACCAGATAGAACGGAAAGGTGAGTTGAGTTTGTTTTTTAGTCCAAAACATCGTCTCTAGGTCAACGTTGAACCAATGAAGGCAGCAACTTTCAGCCAACGGGAAAACCAGGAAAAGCCGTCCGTCCTTGATCCCGGAGGGCCAATCGCATTACACTGCCACAGTGTCCTATACTCAGTTGTCTGTTTGTTTTAATGCTATTTTGAATATGATCAGTGTAATTAAATATCGTGGCAGTCATTTAAGTAGTTGTTTTAACTCCAGTGACAAACGGATTTATACACAAAATTAGTGGAATTGATAGTTGAGAAGAATTATTTTAGTTTATCGTCTTTATTTGTATAATGCATTGAAACCTTCTTATCAGAAATGTAATAGAAACATCTATTCTTTTTACGATCCACGTAGTTTAGCGAGAGATGAGGCTCACAGTAACTAAGTAGATTAGAAGAATACAAAACTGTAGGTATCTATCATAGTGAGACATTACTTTGTTGAAAACGTTTTAAAAATATTGCCGTTTATTGCCTGGAAACATTTTAAGCTATTGTCTTTAGTTTTTAATAAACATGGGTATCAGGGCCGGCAATTGCATGGGGCGTCCGAACGATTTATAAAAGAAACCAAGATGCTTATTTTAGTTAGGAGAAGGTTTTTTTTTTTCCTGGAGCGGACAGACTTCTTCGTATTTTAACGGAAAAAATAGTAAATTTGACCCATTGAGAGGAATCCTAAAGGATAGGGATGGAAACAATTAATAAATGAAAATATGAGACTCAAGTCCCCGCGCTGAATAAAGATCCTCCCAGAATGCAACGCAGCTTACAGATTGAGCTTTCCTGGCCGACCGCTAACATTGAAAGAGAAGAGGTAGCTTCTCTTCTGTTTCAATGTTAGCGGTCGCCCAGGAAAGGACAATCTATAACCTGCTTTGCATTCTGGGAGGTTCTTTATTCAGCGCGAGGACTTTAAAATATTGTATTTTGGAATTAAAAAATATTAACCAACTGTTGGAATATTTAAAACAAAAGAATATTATTTACAGTTATTTACATCGAAACAATCTCCTCAAAATAAGGTTGAAATGTTAAGCGCAACTTGTGGTTACTCCTCTCCTTACCTCTTAGTAAGTTCATTTACTCTTCTTTTGTCACTGATCTCTTTTACCGTCAAATAGTCAAGTATTTAGTGTTATATAACATTTAATTTTCTTGGAAATTTTTTTTTTTATGATAGAGATGAATGGTTATCGATAATGACGTCAGATAAGAGGATATAGAGGCGAAAACCACGTCCCTATAACAAAAAAAACCACTTTAATTCTTGTTGAGTTCACTACAATCAAAAAAGCATTGAATAATATTAAAAATAATAAACGATGGCTTGTCTTTGTTTTGCATTTCCTTATTTTGTTCAGAAGAGACAGTTGTGACATGAAATGACTTTGAAATATTAAAATTGCTCAAATGTAATAAGATTTCCTAATGATTGTGGTTTTTCTGCATTTCCTCATGAAAACATGAATGCACGTCTCTTGCAGGGAGATAAACAAAACATTACAGTTTGGCAAAAAGAACTAATGTATTAGGAAATTTTCATTTTTATCAGGTTACTAAATATTAATTTCATGGATGTGTCTATATTTATTGAATTAGTAGAACAAAATAAAATAAGATTCTATTAGTAAAAAAAACTTGGTTAATGCATGAAGAACATTCTCCGTTAACTAACACGATTAGTTAATTTTAGATAATTTTTTCGTAGGAGGATTGCGGAGACTACTTGCCGAATTTTTTTTCTTCTAATTTGAGCTTCTTTCTGAAGAGTTTGGTTTTGGCTTAGGATTGTCTAATGTTTTGATTAGTTTTTTCTTCATTTGTTGATTTTCAGTTTTTTCAACAAGGTTAACAATTTTCCAAATTCTTAACTATTTGCGAGATGGATTTAAATATTAATAACAATACCCGGATGTAAGACCCAAAAAAAAGATAAAAGACAAGGACATTATATTTAAATTTCAATGTTATTTGTGTTTATTTTTTGTGTTAATGATGCTTTCTGGTGACACTGGTAGTTGTGAGCTATAAGGGTTAAATAGTATTAAAACCAATAGGGAGATTTGATAACATTTCTCAATCTTTGCAGTATAATGACAGCGTATTTATATGGGTCTCTAATTCCGTATCTAAAAGTCAGGTATGAACCAAATTAAATAGTTAGCTTCCTTTTAACCTGCCTCTGCCATTTCGACTTCAAGGATGTAAAGATTTTGAAAATCCTTGATCACAGATTAAAAATTTATCCTATTTCGCCTAAAAATTGCATTTTGTTCCAGTTTTTTTTTTTCCGTTGCAAAATAAAGGCTTATTATAAATATTAGTCAAATCTATAATATTGCATGGTGGTGGGTGGCTATTACATAGTTGTTTACATCCTAATCTTTCATTAGACATTGTCCAATAAGAGCAGTGTAACAGTCTGTCATTCAAATGCTTAGTGCTAAACGAACAGTACAGTAATTATCAGCTACAGTTATCCTTTGTTTAGTGTCGGAGAATATGTCCCTGAAAACAAAATAAAATGACAAATATCATAGAGCTAAAAAAAAAAAAAAAATCGCTGAGGATAACAGCATAATTTTTGTTAAAGGAAGATACTTCTTTTGTTTTGTCTGTGATTGTATTCTATAATTCATCAGGAATCAATAGAGGATCAATAAATGCTGATGTCTATCGATAAAATGTTGTGTTTCTGGATGGTAACTATAGCAACTGGAAATTCAATAATATTAGTTTAATAAAATAACTCGATTTTGAAAACAATAATCTGGGTTGTTGTTTTTTACAAAAAGAAGCATTTTTTTTTTTAACGAAATCTAAAGGTCAACTACGTAAAGCAAAAATAGAATTGCCAAGTGCTCGTGAGATCTCCTCTTCATTTCAGTGAGAAGGAAAATGGTTTAATTATAGATTTACAAGGAAAAATTAAAGGAATAGGGGAAAAACCTAATGAGAGTCAAAGAGTCAAGCTCAACGCCTTTATCCTTATTACAGAGGATGTACTGCAATCAGCAGCTGAATGAGACGAGATGGAGATCAGTCCTATGCTTTCCCTCTTTTAACTCCGAGATAAGAAACGTCGTACCATTTGACAGAGGGTCGGGTGAACCTTGGGACTCATCTGAAGGATAAATAACCAGAAAAAAGAAATGACACACCTCTTCCAGGGATTGAACTTGATCCCTCCAGCAAGACACGCGCTTCACCATTAGGATTTTAACTGCTAAAAAACACAGACTACAATTCACATTTTTTTATTATCCAAGTGAGTTGTTTTCTTATCAGTTATTTTCTAGGATAATTTTTTTTATCTTTTTTCTTTCTTATTAACGACGATTTTTATTTACTTACTCAATAAAAACAACAGTGAAAGTAAATTAAAAATTCTAATTGATCCAATAAAAGTAAAAGTACTAATAAAAACAATATTCCGGTTTAATAATAATAATAATAATAATAATAAGCGTCGAACAGATGGCTGACGAGTGGTGAGCTGTTTGGGGAGACCGAAGGGTTCATGATCGCGATACAGGATCAAGTCATCCCCACACTCAACTACAAGAAACACATTCTACACGATGCAAACAGATATAACTGCAGGAAATGCCATACTACGCATGAGACGATCGACCACATAATATCAGGCTGTCCCCTTCTCTCCCCAACAGATTACCTCCCCCAACACAATCAGGTAGCGTCGATCGTTCATCAACAGCTAGCACACAAACACTCACTTATTAAGAACACAGTCCCATACTACAAGTACACACCACAAAGCGTCCTAGAGTCACCCTCACATTAACTGTACTTGGACCGCCCCATTCGCACAGACAAAACTATACATCACAACAGACCTGACATCACACTTGTTGATAAAGTCAACAAACATACCTATCTCATTGATATTGCAGTTCCCATCAGCAAGAACATGCAGATAACTCACGCTGACAAGATAAGTAAATACACAGACCTAGCACACAGCTCGAGAAGCAGTGGAGGCAGGACCGAGTATGTGTTGTACCCATCGTCCTGTCCGCTACTGGTCTGGTGCCTCACACATTGCAACACAGCCTCAGGACACTAGGACTTCATAAAAACACTTACGCACAACTCCAGAAGGCTGTGGTACTCAACACAACACGCATAGTTAGGAAATTTATGGACACAACCATACATCCTAATCATTCTTCTAATTTGATTTTTTTTTTTTTTTTAACACTTGACAATATGTGCTTTGGTCCTTGACCCGCCGCATTGCCTTAGCTGGGGAAACCCATGGTTTAAAGCTTTTTCGATATAATAATAAAAAAAAGCTTGGTTAAACTTGCGAATCCGGGCACCCCTGTTGAATTCAAGATGGCGGACATCGTGAAATGTGTTTGGGAGGTGAAGTTTGAAAGGTTGAAAATTGTTAGGAAATTTACCAATACATACATACATCTTGCAGCTGAGCAGACCTAACCTTACCTAACCTACAGCTAATTGTAGTAAACGATTCGGTTCTACGGATCTCATTAGCATGGAAGTTGTTTCGGGTGCATGAATTAATGAAGTAATCACGTGGTGTATCGCTCCGCGCGATGACGGCACCGCAGCACGAGAGGAGCCGGATACGCAAGTTTAACCAAAAGCTTAATTTAAAGAATACGAAAATACCGATTAAAACAATTCCTTAAGTTTAGTTAAAATAATTATGAATTAATTAATGATTAAAAACTGTCTTTTGTTTTTAACTTGCAGTTTATTATCAATGTCTTATGTAATTTCTATTGATTATTATATATTTGAAATAACTCTTATCTCCATGAATGCTAATCATCCAATGGCGGATCATTATCACATTGAAAAAGAATATTCTTATTAGTAAGTTTTTGAATTCGGCAAATTGTAAGATACAAACATTGCCTACAGCTTAAGTAAACTGTAATCGTAACTGGAGGAAGCCGTAAAATCAAAACTCTTGTTTAAGCTTTTTTTTTTTTTAAAGACTAATTAAAATTCATTTCCTAGAGCAAGGTTCTTCCGCCATTAAGCGGTCGATCTTTGGCAATTCCAAAAGTCGAGATCGCAGTTTGGTCCCTTCTCTATCCTTTTTTTTTTTTTTTCATGAAGAAAGTGAGGAAAAACGGTTAGTTCCATCTCCTGCCGCTGCAATGACAATGTCGCTTCGAGAGATGTTTTCTGCCTGGATTTTTTAACTTTCGAAATTTAGTTTTTTAAGTTTGTGGACTCATATTTTACGTAAATTTTAGTTGAATTCTTTCGTCTAATTCCTGCTATTGAACATGACGTCAGACTTAATCTATTCTTTGGTCCTGAAGGTCTCTGGATCCTTAACTCCATCGTGTGAATAGTTCTATCGCTTGGAATAACATAAAATAAAAATAAATGATACTGGATGTCGTGAGATCTTTGATGTGGGAAAATGTCTGTGACTTGACTGAATAATAGCGCTTTTCAGTTGATTTAGGACAAATTCGTTCCGAAATCAAATGTATTTTGTTACGTTCACTTTCGAAGACATGGAAAGATCTCGAACAAAATTGATCAAACTTGAAAAAAAAGATAAAAAATAAGAAACCGAATATCGAGGGGGAAAAAAAAAGCGAACAGTTCAAAGATCAGCTGAGAATAGAAGAATATTTGACAAGAGACGATTTCTTCCTGTTGTTTTTAGTTTATGGCTCCTTCCCTATTGCTCCGATGTGTACTAAAATAATAATAACCCAAATATTTTATTAAAATTTCAGTTTTGAAGGACAAATAGATTTTGAGTTATCGTGATCCGAGGCAGGCATATTTCGAATAAAAATTATTTAAAACTTTTCTCTTTGAGCATATTAAGCGATATTATGAAGATTAGACCAAATCAATAATATTCTAAGATAATTATATGTGGGGATATAAATAAACCCAGCCTCTAAAGGAGACTGATATCAATGAGACCAATTCTTGAGTAGTGAAATTCACTTTTGTGATGATGGATTTATGATTGCGTTAAGCAATGGTTGTTCGAAGACACTTGTAAAGATGAAGTAAAAATTCACCTTAACGATGAACAAACACTCCAACTTAAAGATTCCCCTAATCTTATCTATGCTGAGAATATTTTGTAACTGTCAACATGGCTAAAGTTCAAACTGCTTTCGCCTTCAAAATCTTTATCAAAAGATTACCCAGTCTGAATTTTTTTTTTCTTTATCTGATTTTTTTATAAACCTTAATTCTCTCTCAGTTACTTTTTATTTTGAGATTTAAATTAATTAATGGACGATGCTTTCGACGAAGCATTGTAGTTAGTTTTATCACTTAGAATTATCAAAACCTCTCAACACATTTCTAATATTTCCATTGGCCAATCAAAGATCCAATCACAGAAAGTCTCGGTTGTTTTCATACTAAACAAAAGAAAAACATCGTCTTTATATAGGGAGTTACAAGAACATCCTATTTTTTAAGTCAGCACAAGAATCTGTGCACTCTGAAGTAAGTTTCAGAATTGCCTCCCCCCCCCTTCCCATTTTTCAACGATAAATTGAAGAGTTTTCAACTTAATATCATGCGTGATTTGATGCGTCCCAGAAAGATAAGCAATGAAAGTCGATTTTTTTGATACAAAGTATATTAGCAAATTCATTGCCGAGGTTGTATCAGAAGAAGTTATTATAAGGAGAAAATTTCAAATAACCGCGTAGGCTATTAAGATATCCAATAGCCCATGTTGTAGGGAAAAAAAGGGAATAAAATTTAAATAATTCTGCACAATTTATCGTTATAATGGACGTTATATTTTCGATCAAAATCAAAAGGATGGTTCTATTTGTAATCTTTACTTGCATTGGAGTTTAATTTTTCTAAGTTGAATTCAGATTAACTTAGATTTGGCTAATAAGGTGGATACCTGTAAAGGGAACATCACCTTCAAGCAAATGGAATCCTTTTTCTCAGTTGCCAGTGGACATCAAAGACACTATCAAGTGTTTAATAGCGCTAGACCTAAAAGAAATAGCGACCAACCAAATGGTGCCTGTCAGTGTTGGAAGTCAGCTGATTTGTTTTGAAAACTATCTTAAGGGCAAGGCAAGCACCGAAAATAACAAATAGAAAATGACAAGCGCCGTATTAGGGAAGCGCCTTAAAGTAAGATAGACCTCAATTAAAACTATATGTAATGACAGCGTTGTTTGATATAATCCTACTCCTTACCAAAGAATATCATCGAAATTAATATAGTTTCAAGTTGCTAAAAAGAAAATATTTTTAGTAATATCAGTTTACTCGGGTAAGTAATTTTTGAGTAAACTTAAACACAGATGAGCGTGTATGGGCGTGGTTTTTTTTTTTTTTTTTTAATTACTTTTATAAAGATGTAAAGATATTGATATTTTTTTTTTTTTTTTTTTTTTTTTTTAACATAAAAAGCTTTAAAATATAATTTTTTACTGCTTTTTTTTTCCCCTCTCCGTATGTAACATTAGACCAAATTCATAATATCTTGATATCGTAAGGCATTAAAAAAACGTTTTTATAGAACGTTACTTGTTGTATCTACTTGGACGCTCCAGTTTTGCTGCTACACTCACTCACCTGGCGAATGAAATGGAGGAAACCCTCGGCCCCTTCCTTTGACACAGGGAACGGGCAAAAGATCCCTTACCTCCGTTGGAATTGAACATGGCTCCTCCAGCCCATAGATAAACTATAAAGTCCCTAAGAAACTTAGGAGATTACTAAGGGGGGGGGGATTTATAACAGAGTTAGGTTAAACAATTCAGATTTAGAAAACGGATTGAAATGGTTTTGATAAACATCCCTTAAACTAAGGACTAGGAAAAAATTTAATTATTGTAAATATCATTGAAAGAAAGTTATATAATGCATATAATAAGTTTATATGAGTTTAATCTCTCATTAAATTTTGGTGATTGTTCATCTATATAACTTTTTCTAAGGTCCAAGAACTCGGCTCTTTTTGTGGCTCAACTAATCATGCTGTGATGTAAATTAATCTTGATTTTATTGTATGTTTACGGATGTGTGTGATTTAACTTTATCTCCATTTCTGTTAAGAGAGATTTTATTTAGGACCAAAACTTTCTGACTAAATACCTCATTCCATTTTTTAAAACGAGTTACATTTCTTGGAGAAAATCTTGCAGTAGTTCTGTACTTTATATTTACTGTGGAATCAGTATTTTCTTCTTCAATTGGTGGATGGAAGATGTATCCTTCTATTATAGGGGCTTTGAAGGTCCACGAGGAAAGAGGTTGTGATGTTTTATTCGACAGCAATTCAGCTGAGTCAGTATTTAACGATTATTTGGAAGAAGCAGTTTTCTTTGATGTCAGGAAATGGAAATCAAGACATCTTAGAGAAGATCCCTAACGTCCATTTCTTATTAGCGGTCGTAGTATATTTATTACGGAGTGGTTCTATATTGAGCCGTGTTTTCTACTGTTCTGACCTACGCTACTTTTTCCATCGTGTTTTATGACCTTTCCCGTGAACACAGTTTGAAAGCGATAATTCCTGGCAACTGTATTTTAAATTTAATGAAATTACATCAAAGATTCTCGTTAAAGATAAGACACCATCTTTGGAATTTCATTTCTGTTAAATTGTATTTGGCGAAGAAATGAAAATAAATTTTTAATAAAAATCTGATATTTTTTTTGTTCCTAAAAAACTTCTTTTTGTGATTCTGAAACAATTACTGTTGTAGTTACAAAATCAGTGGAAAAAATAATAAAAGAATGTTTGCAGCAGATTTTTAGTAATTCTCAAAGAAATAAGTTTTGAATATAAAATTGATAAGAGCAATTTAGTTTTTAAATATGACTAACAATAGCAACAATAACGTAATTTCTATTCTACAAATATAAAGAATTTATAACGCTAGTTTTTTTATCCTATTTTTAAAGATTTAAAGGATGTTACGTACATTTATTTTTCTTAATCTAGATTTATTTATTTTATTTTTAAGCTTTTAAATTTAAATTGGTTTTAATTTCATTTCTTAAATTTATATTAGTTTAATTTCAAGTTGGAATTCATTAATCCCGTGACGCAGAAAAACTTATTTATTTTTAATTAAATTTTCTACTTTGTTTTTCTTCATTAACAAACATTTGGTTTTTGTGAGGTTATGTATTGACCCTGTGGTTTTATAATCTCCTTTAAGTCGTGTGTTTAAACGAGTGTCTTTAGGTGCAGGTGTCGTTTTTCGATCGACTGCTCAGAAGAAAACAGAAAGCGCACTTCCGGGAGTTTGGATAACGATTTTTCCGCGAAAGTAGACAGACATGGATTCGGGAAGGTCTATTCGTAACTGGGTGGGGTCGGTGGGCTTTTCCTTTCGTCTACACGAGGGTCTATTAGAGAGGACATTGCCACCGAGGCATCTCTTTTCACAGATCACCGGTAACGAAGAAATTGACGCTAATGTCAAAGAAGAAAGACTTCTCATTCACCCCCTTTCAAAATTGAACAGACGTTTCTAGAGGAGGATAAAGAAAGGCCAGCGAAATTAAGGACTCAGGTGAAACAACAATGTCAACTAAATGGATCATTCAATTTGGTATTGAACAGGAGGAGATTGTTTAATAGAGACTCACACGAGTTTAAGAAATTTCAATTGGAAACTAACTAGAATAATTGTTATTCATAGCTTTAGACAAGGATTCCAATACAGGATCACCAATGGAATGAACTGAAACAACGGCAAAATTTCATATATTTTACCTGACATTTCTTATAATAAAATAATTAAATAACAAAAAGTAATTTATTGGATTCGACTTTTAGAAAATGTCATCATTCTCGAAAGAACTTAATTCCTAGAAACGTCTCTTGGTGTGGATGGGTTTTTTTCTTCTTCATTTATTCCTTTATATCTATTTTGTAAAATGCAATAGCTTGTTTGAACAACACTAAATTTAAATTTGCGTTTATTGAGAATGAATTAAATCCACAAATACTTTTAAATAGTAGAATTCAACTTAATTTTAATTTTCATCAAAACTCGTGCAGATTTAAGATGGATTAATATTCATTGTTTGCTAAGATGATAATTGTTTCACTTCTTGGGTTTTATTTCGAATTAAGTTGAGCCTCCCCCACTGAACCCATTCGTTTGATAATGGTTAAGCTTTCCTCGTAGTCATTCAACCAATAAATAAGTAAAAAGTGTTTCTGGAAAATCAATCCTAAGATTTCTTGTATTTTGAGATGCAATGGCAGATGGGTTACGACCCTAACCTTCCTCTCGTTATGCCAATGAAGTCTTCACACGAAGACATTTTGAAATAGAAGAGAGCAGGTCTTTTCCTTAAATGTGTAGGCCATGTTTCAAGAGGAATTCATCGAGTGATTCCTAAATTATTAGAGGAGCGCACAGATACTAACCTAACTTCGGAAAATAGAATAAAAATAACAAATCTCCAACAATTTCTGTCTTTATTTACAAAAAAACGAAAGCTATTTGTATTTGAAAACTTGAATCAATCGAACAAAACAAGTGTCTGCTCTCTTTGATATTACACATTACTTTAAAACATTGCATTAATTATTGACAGCTTTTTTCTGTTTTTTTTGTTGTTGTTTTTTTTTTTTTGAACATTTAAGAAGGGCTTTGGTATATATCAATCATTTTATTTTGTCTTTTACAAGCAGTATTTGTTGGACGCAAGCATATAAAGTTCGTGTGATAGATCGGCTTCTTTGAATGCTGTGTCGGTGGGGTCTGTGGGTTGCCATGACGACAAATGATATGGTGCATAGACGACTGATATACAAATGTACGTTGCAAGAGCGGAAAAAAAAAGTATCTGTGCAGTGGAATGTAAATTTTCACATTACACACTTTTTCTTAACACATTTTACAAGTAATACTAGGCTACTTAAGATTATTTTAACACTAAATTATTAATCTTTTAAAGTTTGAATAATAATAAATAAGTATAATAATAATATTGTTAAAAAATAAAATGCTAAAATATTCAGTTAGTTTAGTTTCTGGATATTTAACTGAAAAAATCTATTTTGTTCTTGTAATGCTTTATTATCGTAAAGGAATTTCCCTCTTTCTATATTTTAAATGTTGACTAAATTCTAAATATTCTTTATTTGAAAGAAATCGTCATAATAACATAAGAATACAAGAATAGTTTTAACTCAGTGATGCATCGTAAACCTTTCTATGTATATTAAAAAGCCTATATCTAATTAGATAATGGGGGGTCTTATCACAATAACAGTATTTGATAGAGATTTTGGGCTTGAAATGAGATTCATTTGCCAATCTAAAATAGAGATTCTCTGCATAGGAGGAATGGTCCTTAAAATCACAATGGACTTGATGGTCCATTATAGAATATCTATTACGTAAACCAATTAGAAGTCTATTGGTTTTATTATGAATTTGCAATTCAATAGACTCCTTCCCTTTCAGCACAGCGTCAGTGGAGAAATTGAACAACTCCTACCTTACAAGAAAGAAATCGTTGGTTTCCTTGCAAGGCTTTGAGCCCTAAAATAAACCTTGGCTTAATCTCTTTATTATGTTATCTTTTTCGTTCAAGAGATCAAGTTTTACGAGGCGCAATTAATTCAGAAAAAAAGTAACGAAGTACAGTTTACAAGATTTGACTGTTGTAAATTTTGCATTAAGAAATTGTCTCTCTTTTTTTTCTCCCGAGATCTGTTAAATTAATTTAATTCCAACGTTAGAGTAGGTAAATAGATATTTGTGATAAGAGCCTCCGTTGGAGCGTCGAAGAAGATATCAAACGTCGAATAGAAAATAAATAAATAAGAATATTTCGGAAAGAGCCATTGGGAAATTACAATTGTGTCTAGGCAGGTAATAGATATCTGATTTAAATTAATTGTTTCTCAAAATAGTTATTTGTGAAATATATCTGATACAAAAGCAGTTTTTTTATTTAATGAAGCAAATAGGAATCAAAATTACAAGAAGAGCACCTGACAGAACTAAGTTACAATCAACTGAAGTAATGGGATGGCTTCTTTCTTTCTTTTATCTTTTTGTGATTCCGGTTTCGGTTTGTGACTTTTGCAATGTTTCGTGATACTTTCTTGAATATTAGATTTATTTCCTAAGGTTAGAAATTGCTTCACCGCCAAATTGAATAAGATTTTGAAACTTTCTTTTGAAACCGAAAGTACTAATAACCATTTGGTTGAAATCGCAACGCTTTCAGCCACAGAGACCTTTTGTTTTTTTACGAGGAAGTCCTTTTTAAATGTTTATTTTCCCATGTTGAATTATTTTGGTTGAATCGGATGATTTCTTGGATTACCAACTATTACAATAAAAATTATTATAAAAATGGTTAATAAATGCTATTGAGAATGATTTTCCATACAGGATAATTCTTGAACTTCACCAGTTCTAACATAATTTTAATGACTTTTTCTAAAATAAACACAACAATAAATAATGGCATTGCTTGTGGGTTGTTTTTTAATACTTTCACTAATGAAAAGAGGAATAAAGAAATACATTGAGAAATACTAATTATATGACTTTTAATAATTAATTTAGTATTAATTACCAGCCATATTGTTCTCTCCATATCACTTTGACATATAAAGCTGCATAAGTTCGACTTTTTTTTTTTTTGCAAAATGGGGAGGTGTGGGTGGTTGGATTTTTCTCCCCTACGTTTGGCAGACCCACATCTCGACCTTCTCTTTGAATCAACTTTATGCTATGAAAATTTTGACGGCTATAGCTCTTAAAAAGGATTGAATGCACAAAGAACAAACCTCACATTGGTTCCGACGTTTTCTCATACAGGCCCGTGTACCGAGACCTGGTTGTGTACTGATGACTGCTCGTAGCTGATGATTGCCGTATTAGCGTGAAACAGCTGTACTAGGATGTCATTTTGTATACAACTTGGTCTTACCCCTTAATATTACTAATCCATTCTTCTTTATAGTAATGAAATCCCATCTCCTGTCATTCTTTTTTTTTTCTTTTTTTGGCAACTGAAAAACTGCTTGCTGGTAAATTGTACTGTTTAAGGTTAATTTTGATATCCATTCTATAAATATTCAGTCTAAGATTTTGACTGAATTGGTTCTGATTGAAAGTAATAACCACAGAAACCCCTGCTGGATTTTATTTTATTATTAGAGATTTTAACTGAACAATAGGAATTAATTCGTATAAATGTTGATCTTAGTAGGCTACTAATTTCGTAACTTTTTTTTGTTTTCTTTATCATTAACCGTTCCTCAGTCAGGAACCGTTCAAGTATTACGTAAGCAAATTTTTAATAATTTTAACCCCCCACCCCCACCCCCTGTAAAAAAAAAAAATAAAAACCCCCCCCCCCCCCCTTGCACTTATGTAAGAGTTGCCAAATCATTTTAAACAGGAAATATCACTGAACAATAAATGAAAACAGTCAAAATTATATGATATTCATTCCCAATTTGAAATGTAAAAAATTAATTATAAAAACATACATAAAATATTGAGAAAAATGTCTATCTCGCACAGCGCATACTCTCGCGTGCATGTTTGTCTGTCTTATGTAAGCTTTGATCTGTTTACCCCCCGTCATCAAAAATAAGCACAGCTTGAATCCCTTTCCCTCCCCTTATGTAATACTTGAACTGTTCCTTAGTACTTTTGACGAAAAGATAAATCTTTGATAAACTTTTAATTTCTTTCTGAAATTTTATCATCTAAAAATGAACAACAACAAAAAACGAGGAATGTACATGAGATAAAGCTTATAAACATTTGATAAAACTGCTTATAATAGTTTATAACGAGCAGTTAAATATTGAATCACTCAGAAATTGTTTTCATATTGTTATCTTTTGGGGTTAGATTTAATAATTCAAGAAGTGTAATTGCTTTTTCTCGTCAGTCGAAGAAATGGCTTGTGACGTGGAAGAATCTGTTTCTTAATTCCAGAGTTCAGTTCGGATCATTTTTCATGGTCTCCCAACAGCAAAATACAAGTTATCCAATTAGATGGGGGCGAGTTATTATTTTTTAATGGACGGGGACGCGAGGAGCTTTCATGGCGCCACAAAGTTTCGCTTAGTATTTCTGAATCAAATGGACAAGTTAGGATCGCTCTTAAGTTTTGTTTTTTTTAAAACTATTTTCCGAAAGAAAGGCTTATCGTTTCTAATCTTAAAAACTTTTGTACTTGTTAAAAGATCTAGTTAAAACCTGCCATGCCTATTTATGGATGACAGACTGTTTCTCTTCTTCATATTCATTACGGCGGCAAAAGAATATCGTGAGATGATTTCAATGACTGTAGACGACATTATGGCGCTCTTTTATCGAGCAATTGATGAGTGATTGTGATTGGTTCTAAACAGAAGAACTGATTGGTTTTGATAAGATATCAGAATCTATTTGGGACGGAAATCTAAAAAAAAGGTTTCAGTAATTTTGTTAGCTCTTAAAATGATCTTTATAATTTATAAAAAAAGAAATAAAGGTGAAAGTAATGTAACAATAAGGAAAAGTTGGTGCAATGTTCTCTCAGAAACTTCCTGTTCATTTTTCTAGTATAACTTGGCAAGCACTTAGCAATGATACGTTCTCCTCCTCGTTTAAGTAAAGTTAGAGAAAAAGCAGAAATTTCCATCTTGAATGTTTTGTTGGTTGTAGGCCATGTCAGGTGTTTTTGTATCGATTACTTGCGATTTTTCTACCCATTTGTTGGTGTTTTATGCTGGGCTTCCATTTGCTAATTGCATTGGCTTTTTTTGAATCGATGCAACATTTTGACTGGATGGACTCCAAAGTGAAATGGAATAAAGTTCTATCCATTATTCTTTCACAACAAGCCTTCGTCCAGTCACCGCCATAGAAAGAAACAAAAGGCTATCTATCAAATATAGATTATTGATATTGAAGAGAAAGAAAACAATGGAATGAGACCAAAACAAGACCTGGAGAACATTGTTACTTTGATTTTACAACAATTAAAAATGGAATAGAATTAATTGTTGTGTAAGTTTACCTACCAGTCATTTATCTGCAGATCTAAGCAATTTAAAATACACATTGATTCAACGTTTAAGATAGATATTATCATTAAAAAAATAAAACAACATCGTTATATTTATTTATTAAGTTAAAAATGCCTTTTTGGAATTTAGCTAGATCAAACGTTTTTCAGATTAAGTTTTGATCATCGTCCTCTAAACTAAGACGTTGTGGATAAATTGAAATCTTTGTGTGATCGTAGTTTAGAACAGATCGTCAGACACATTGGTGAGGATGTAAATAGAAAAGTTTTCTTCCTCCTCCCTTTTGTTTGTTTTAACATTAGACCCAGAATGCTTTGTAGGAAATTGTTTCTGTATTTCTCGTTTGTTACGTTTCTAGAAGAACACTGGTTGATTTAAGAAGTTAAGGGATTCTTAAGCCCATTGCACATGGATCCGAAAATCGGTCGGTCGGATCCATGTGCAATGAGCTTAAGGGGAGCGCGTGAGACCAAATTATCGTATTGAAATAAAGGTAAGGTGAATTAGGTTGTTTTGGAACACAATTTAAAAATAGGGTGGTTCAGTCGAAAATTGACATATTCAAAACACCGTCATTCACCTTACCTTTTTTCATTTCAGTAGGATAATTTTGGTCTCAAACGTTTGCTTCCCTTCAGCCCATTGCACATGGATCCGAAAATCGGTCAGTCGGATCCATGTGCAATGGGCTTTAGAACGAGTTTCGTTCTTCTCTAACCATATTACAAAAAATAATAAGGTATATATTATATTATATTATATTATATTATATTATATTATATTATAAGGTAATAAAAATTATACTCTTCAATTGAAAATTTAAATGTTCTTTAATGAATATCCTGAAGAAAATAGAAAATAAGATTCTGATACTTTAAATTGTTTGTTTGAATGATTATCTTATTGAAAGACTGATTCGAAAAACACTTCTGCATGATGGGAAATGGAGATGTTTGTCGGCTGAAATTGTTCCTTAGAATTACAAGGAAATTTAATCTCCAGTTCTTGAAGCCATTCGAATAAACTTATGACAAAAATGGTAAAAGAACAGCTATTATCATCCTTGAATAAACTGATTTCTGAACAAACATTTGCCTGGTAGAGCAATCGGTATTAGGATCGAACTCATTGGATCGGGCCACTCCATTCACCTGATTTGAATGCTTATGATGATTCTTCATGAAGATATCATAAAGGACAGAAATAATTCCACAAGGCACAGAAATTCAAAAGTGATTGTAAATCAACTTCAGCATTTTAAGCCGATATGTCGATAATTATAAATGATAGTAAGGACAACATTATTTTCATTTAAGCACTAAACTCTCTGTTCATATGAATTATTCAATGTGAAACTATTAATGTAAATAAATATGAAGAAAAAGAAACAGTTTTTGGAAAACATACTTAATTCGTGAAAGTTTATTTATTTATTTATTTATTTATTTATTTATTTATTTTGGCTAACCGCCAATAATTTGAAATTATTTTAATTTTGAATTTGACAAATGAAAACGGGTTACTGATTTGAAAATGAGTCGATTACACAAAGGGGGAAAAAATAAGCATTGAGTAACATTCCAACTTTTGACCTGTGCCTCTTGAGCAATTGGTGACCCTGTTGTCCTTTAGCCCTTGGCCTCCCCCACAGTGTGAATAAATTTTAATTCGAAGCTAGGACTTCTTCTTTGTTTTTCTTTTCTTTAATAATTTAAATATATTTATGTAGTATTTTATCAGTATAATTAATTTAACAAAACAATAATTTATATATTTTTTTCCCTTTTTTGGTTGTTGAATTAGAGATTCCCTTTTTTTTTTTGGTTGTGAAATAATGGAACTCCCGCCCCGGGCCCCCAAAGGCGTTGCTACGCCACTGGTTGGTAGCATTGGTTTTTTAAAAGGCTTGTTTCCTTTGTATTCCCATTCGACTTCTAGTGGTGGACGTTATTGAGGAAATTTTCTTCGTGTTTCAATCTCATTTTGTTCACTTATTTCCGGTGTCTCATACAAATGGCGGATGATGAGTTTCCGGAAAGGTGACGTGAAAGGAAATTGTAGGTATGGTTTTGAGCTAATGAAGATTTATTTTGGAGGAAGTTCTTTTTATAGCAGTGCAGGCATCTTAATGCAAAGTTCTATCAACTTCCACGTGACTGAAGTGTTTGTAGTCAAATCATCCTGAGTGATTGAAATTGAAGGCGATTCGGTTAAATGCATAGATATATAGATATTTTATTTAAAAAAATATCAATGTTGTATTATATTAATAATTAATACACACACACACACACTGAATAGCAAAAATAATAATAAAAAAAAATTCTTTCTTAAAATGCGATTATAATAATATTGGAATTTAAATTCATTAAAGTAAAAAATGAATTTATTGTAATTTTTATATTTGATGGATAAATACTAATAGGAACCTAACAACAAGTTAGGCTCTAGTTTTATTGTACTGTATTTACTCAACGTTTTGCTATTATATAATGTAGGTTGCTTCTTCCCTCAGAATCAGGAAGATTATTTTAGAACTTTTCGATATATTTCCTAAGCCCCATTTTTATTTTTACATTAGAACCAGATTGTATGACTAATTTCTCCTCAGTTGGTTGTTGCAGGGAAATATACGTCATTAACTTTGTACCATCTGTGTTCGAACCAAACCAGAAACCTGCTTCACGCCCTCCCTCACGCAACTGGATTTCACGAAAAGAAAAGGAATAAAAAAAAACCCAAATCAAATACAAAGGACAGACAGTCGCATTCCCGTAAACGTGTACATTTAAGATCCGTTCAATGGCCAAATTACTGGGGTGTGGGAGAGCGCGCGCGCAGATATTCTCAACTTAGAAGTATTTTTTTGGTAAGTTAAAGTCGTCTCTTCAGTGAAATGAAACTATGTGGAGTCTGTCTGCTTTAGCCCAACAGAAAGAAACATGGAATCTATTTGAGCCGAGAATGAGAAGAAATAACCCGGAAAGAATTCCAACCCCTTCCGGGAATCGAATCCACTCTCTTTAGCCTACCGTAAAGCACTTGAGCTACTCCTGGACTGTTCCTTCGTTTTTAGTTAAATAGTAAATTTTAATCGTGTGTTAAGAGGAATGTTATCTTTATGTCGTTGTCCTTTCAATTAATCGTACGTTTTTGTACTTGTTATTTCTTGGAGTTGTGAGTTTGTATTTAATTAGGTCTTCTTTTTATTTAATTTCATTAATATGAACAGTTTTTTTCATAGACGTTCGCTAACAAAGTTTCAAATATTAATTAAGAAATTTCCATATCACTTAGCGTCAAGTCATCTTTGTAGCAATTGCAATGCACCGTAAAGACTTTAAAACCTGACAAAATCATTTTGTAATCTTGTTTGGTGATTGCGTAGTTTACAACTTAGAAGCAGAAAGTATCTTCCATTCTAATGAACAGAAATAATCCCAGTCGCGCCGAGATAGGCTCAGACGTTTCTGCAGACTTTGGCTTGTGTTTGGAACCTGGTTGTTTCTCTAAGGACTTTGTCCATTTTGGAATGGAAGAATGGTGTCGTAAAAAAAAAAGAATGAATCTTTTGTGGTGTTACTATTGACACACGTGGTATGCTGTGAATACTTTGTGCTTCTCTTATACGTCAGGATTTAACTGATTTGTATTTACAATAGTTATTACTGAAGACAAACAAAAAAAAAACAGCCTTGCCATGAATTGAAATGTGTTTCCTTCCACCAAACAGGAAATTACCAACTACATATTCCCTTGTAATGAAATACAATGCACTGATAGGCCTAAAGTAAAAGTAATATTTTGACATTGTTGGATTTTGTTTTATATTGTTTTCTAGTAACAATCAGTAGAATTTGTTTGCAGACCCACAATAATCATCTTCCATATAAGCAAGGAAAATGAAAATATCCTAGCAAAGGATTTAGAAGAGAAGATAGTCTTCTCGACAATTTTGGATGAAAATCGTGAGGGAACTAAATAGGACTTACTGTTCTGTTTTGTTTGTACCGGTGTAGAAAGAATTTGCAAAATTAGATGTCTTAAGTCTGGGATAATTTAAATTTAACAAATAACTTATGTCTAATAGCCTTTTTATATTTACCATTACACACGTCATAAGGCAGGCCACAACGCAGGCAATGTCAGGGTAGATTGCGAGTGATTAGTGTACAGCTTTACACTTACCATAACGCCTTCCATCACACGGAAAATTTAATTGTCATCATGCCTACGTTTTATTTACGAAAAAAATAGCATTGATTTATATAAAAATCATTTAGTCAATGCATCGGATAGGTGAAAGAATGTTTTTAATTAATTAAAATAGGAAATATTCATGTTTTTTTTCATCGTTTTGTGTTTCTTTGTTTTCAGTTTCGATAAATAATTCAGTCTCGTTAAATCTCGATCAACGACGATATGTTTTCGAGATCTCGATCGCTCGTCGATTCAAATTTTCAAGCCGAAATTCTGAAATGATTTTGATTAATAATGTAACATTTTATGAAAGCATCCACGGAAACATAAGGAAAAGATGCCCTCCTATCGTAAAAATCATTTTTGTAATCGGTAATTTCGAATAAATAGATACAAATCGATTGGACTTAAAGTTCTACAATTCGTCACCAGGAGCGTTGGTGTGACATTGCGCCATCTGATATGGCGCCATCTCTTCAAAAATAGAGCACGGTCTATCTATCGCAATGTCCTCGCCATGTGTGATGGCGACCATTATGGCGAGGTTATGGCGTGTGAAATGGTAAATGTAAAACGGCTATTAGATATGGTTGTCAATGGTTTATAGATTCAACACTTCGTTGACACTAAATGTTCTTAGAGAAGATCAATAAATTTGATTATTTATTATGAAACGGGATAGGCGTATTTTTAATAAAACTATTTCTCCTTATTGGAAACATTTTTCCAAGGATAAGTTAAATGTGGCGGATTAATTAACTACTGCGAAGATGGATTCCCAATGTAAATACTGATCCCCTCCGATACAACTCCATCTACTAACGAATGTAGGTTCAACTTCTTATAGGAACTTCTTGTAATTTTTTTTTTATTATCCGAAAAAATTGACAGAAAAATAACGATGACTGTTATTAACACTTCTAAATAAACAGCATTCTATAGGCTACTGTTTAAAGATTGCGAAACCAGACAAAGGATTAATTAGTTACGATAATTTTCTCCAGTGATTAGCAGGGTACGAACACTGATCATATGTGCAGGGACGGACACACCAGGTGTTGTGGGTGTTCAAAAGATACGCTCTCAAATAGGGGGCGCATAATTTCTTTTTAACTTTAATGAACGATGTTACCTGGGTTTTAGAGATTCAATTTGGAATGTTCTGTAAAGCTAACATTCTTAACGACCTAAATAAGTAACGATAGAGTTTAGAACATTCACTAACTCATTAGATGACATGAAATTAGATATGTTATCAGACGTATTTTTCTACGTAGACCAAATGTCCATAGGAAGAATTTATGAGGAAAAATAAGTTCACTATGACAAAAAAAAAATAGTTATTTTGAGTGCCAATTTTATTTTAATATTACAAAAGATTAGTAATAATGGCATTTTTTTCAGTTGTAATCAGTAGGGAATATTAACCATTCTGTTTGTTGAGATCAAAAGGACCTTTAATCCATCTTAACAAACACTTCAGCCAACAACAGGCATCCCAAGTGTAGTAGAGAAATTAACGGGATTAACCAAATATCCCTTAAAATTACTAGAGAAACATTATTATCTTGTGAGAAACGTTACAACAGCGATTTTTAAACTGCGAGCCGCTGCGTCTTTTCATCGTAGCAAACTCACGAGGTCACCTTGGGAAATTTCAGATTTTAGAGATGAAATAAAAATATATATTTTTTTTTTTTTCCATTTATGTCTTATTCTTTCCAACGACTATCAAAATGTTAGAACGTAAACTCCTAAAGTTGTTTGAACCTAACTGTTTAGTATTTCAGTTGACCTCCACTGTCGTCAAAAAAACTCAAGGTGCCCTGATGGCTTCGTTAACCAAGAAATTTCGAGAACATCTGACTCATTTTGTAAGATGGATGGAACTTTTATCGATCAGTGAGTGTTTCCTCAGTTACCTCAGAATTCGTGATCGTACCAAGATCAATAGACAGAGGAAATCTGTGTAAAATAAGCTAATAAATAAGATGTCGATTAGTGCTTAATTCAATACCATTGGGCATGTAATTAAAATAGCGTTTTAATATTCATCTTAAAATCCTTAAAATGGATCTACCAACAGCAAATGTTGATTATATGTATACAATTATAGCAAACTCTGAAATATAAAATTTGATAGAAATGATTGGATTTTATTTGTTAGGTTAAATGTACAGTAGATTTGGTTTAATGAGAATTGCCCAAATTTAAAAAAAAAAAAAAAACTATATAAAAAACAAAAACAAAAAAAAACCACATTAAACACATCTAGGAGGATTAGACAGTACTCATAAAATTTGATGCTGATGAATTCATTAATCTTTAGTTCTTTTTTATACAGTCGGACCTCTATTTAACGAAGTCGCTAAATCCCGAAAAAAAAGTTCGTTATATGGAAAATTCGTTTAATAGAGATTCACCTTTCAAAATTACTTTAAATTATATAAAACAGATTGAAAATACGTAAACAATAAATATTATTAAAAAATAATAATTTTAATGACATAAAGCATATATTACCACATGCGTACGTAAATTTTACTAATAAAGTCTGTTAAGAGACTTTTTCAAAAAAAAAAAAAAAAAAAAAGTTTTCGCTCATAGTACGTCTGGCATCTTTGCAATGCACCAAAAACCCCTTCAGGCGTATTTTCTTCACATTGTAATCCGCGTCGGATTGTTTCAAATGATTTTAGCATGTCATCATACGATGGTTTTTTTTTATTTCTGCACCATGATCATTTCCATTTTCATCATCATCTTCATCGCAATTCATTGCTGTATTGTTTTATTTTTCACACTGTCCAAAATATCCGATTCAGTTAGTGTTTCCGAGGTCTCAACTTCAAAATCAAGTGAAAGATAATCATCAATCAGCACATCATCGTTAATTTCTTCTTTTTCCCTCAGCTGTATCATCGAAAAAGTTCGTTAAATAGGAAATGCATTTCGCTATTTGGAGGTTATTTTACGAAGAAATTGGCAAAATGTTCTTGATTCCAAAGAAATGTTCGCAAAATAGAGGTTCGTTAAATAGAGGTCCGACTGTATTTCAGTATTTTAGCCTTTATGTAAATTGTCCCCTAGACTGAATCTACAAATACCAAAGTCAAATAAGACTAAACTCTTTAAGATAGGAAAAAGTATAATACTTATACAAAATAGATAACTGAAGAGCTGTTTTAGGATAATAGTAGTTTTATGAAAAACTATATAAAACTATTTTTTTTTTAACAAAAGTATTTTTAGTGAAAATTAGTAAACATTGATGTAATATTATTGTTTCATATAATATTACCACTATATTTATAACGAAGGTATAATGGTTGTATCCTCAACAGAAGTAACGGAGGTAAGACTGCTGCGATCGCCAGCAGAACGAGGAAGGTAAATTAGGAGAGCCAGTTCGAAGATAGCGATAAGGACGTTTCAACATCCCTAATCCACGTTCCGACCTGAACAGCAAATACAGAACAAGAAAGGGTGGAATAGAATAAACAAGCCAAGAAAACGTTTCACCGAAGTCAGATGGATCCTTCCGTTTGATGAATGAACGAAGGTGTATTATAGATAATGAGTTCGGAGCATTGCTTCTGGCTGGAAGTAAACTTCTATTGATGTTTGCTGTCGGATAATCGGATCGAAACCACATTGTTGTCAAATTTCTGATGACCATTGGTTTTCTATATGCTGTGTTGCTCTTCACCTCTGATTCAGCGAAGGGAAGGATCCGCCTGACTTTGGTGGAACGTTTTCTTGGCTGTCTTATTCTATTCCACCCTTCCTTGTTCTGTACATGAGCTGTTACCATTTGCTATACAGGTCGGAACGTCCTTGGCGCTACCACAAAGGAGTGTTTACCAATATTTGCTGTAAAGTAGATGAATGTCCAAAGCCGGGTGAGGTCTGGGTGATCATGAGACTTGTCTGAAGAAGAAATAATCACGGAAAATTTTCCAAACCCAGCTGCTGCAGCCTAGAGACAAGTGTCTCCTTTGTAGTGTTCTTAACTAATAAATCATTCTAGATCAATTTCTTCTTTAGCCTATTATTTGTTTTATTGAAAAGTAGCAAAATCTATACATTAAGGCTTTACCGAAAACTGTCCCTGCTGGCACAAATTTACAGTTGGCAATCAAGTGACCCTATACTTTGACCAAAAAAATACAGTTTCTTGAAACTCAATGTGTAAAACAAAAATTACAGCAATATGTGACTAGTTTTCTGTTAAAATGCTTTTCCTTGATTATAATTCGTTTCATAAAACTATTGATAGTAATATTATTAGTAAAAAAACTAATGTATTCTTTCTATTACATCAGGTCTGAAAATCTCACAAGACCGAAATAAGGAAAAGTACCTTCCAATAGATCTTCTTTTTAAATACAATAAATACTTTAAAACGTATTTTCATAATAATAATAATTTTTAATTCCTTTAAAAGAAAGTTCCCACGCTTGCCCTATACATCTTCAAACTAAGCAGAGCTATTACATCTGCATTACACTTATCAAATTCAGAATCTGTTGGAAGTTAGATCTTTAAACTATTTTCCAAATTCACTTCAGTCTGAGAACATTGTTTTCACTCATTCCTCTTCCTGATGCAGATGAGTTCTTCACACACTTTTTTTATCAATGCACTAGTAAACTTTCCCCCTTCAGATCAAACAATTGCGGACATGAATTTCCAAAAAGTTAATAGAGAAACTTTTTTGTTTTCGAGATACATACTGATAGATCCCTCAATTGTTCACAAGACTAGTTGTAAACTATATTCTAGTTATATATTTCTATATTTTCTTTTCAACAAAAACTGCAAATGTGGAGCAAAATAATAGAATTCTTAAATTTATTGTTAATTTTTAATTTATTCGGATAAAACAGCTATACGAATGGAACAAGTCAGTAACACCACCTCTGGTTCGTATACAAGCGATTACCCGGCATTGCATAGACGCATACAATTCATGGATAGGTTCTGAGTAGTAGCATGGTGTGCAATTAATGGGCCAGTTCGGCTATATTTCGGGATGGACATTAGCCATGATCTCATCATGGCCTAATCCTGTTAAATTGGCGATCGGGGCTGCCCATGGAAGGGTGTCGACGTTATGGAGGCAGTCTTGAGAGAGCGGTGCCGTGTGTGGCCTGGCATTATCCTTTTGACAAATGACCCGGGATGCTGCGACAGGAAATTTTTTCCATGTCTGTATTCATGGAGACAAGTAAACGCGAAGATTTCCAAAATTCTATAGAGAAGCAATTGAACTTAAATAAATAAATAATTCTTAGATAACAACCAATTGATGTTCTTATAATCTATTGTAATCCATATTAAGTTAATCCATATGCGTTGCTTTAGTGAAAAGTAATTAGATTTAATTGACTTAAAATCAGTATTTGCTAATTTAATCAATTTTTAGCAAAAGAAACATGAAAGATTTTTTCTGGACAAAAAAGTGGATAAAATAATGTGAACACCTGTGAAACTCCCAAAATCTTTATTAGTAGGGTATTGACCCACCCTTCGCATTGTATCCGACGTGAGATGGACAAATACAGATCATGTTCAAGAGAATACGCAGCCTTTCATCGAACAGAGCAGTCTCTAGTTGGAAACCTAGCACGCACTTCAGCCTGCAAAATATCCCACAAAGGTCCGATTATCTTAAGATCGGGAGATTGAGGAGGCCAGACGAGGGGTTCCACCCACTTCATATTCGTGCTCTTAGAACCATGCTTGGATACTGAGCAGTGTGAATGGCGGCGTTGTCGTATTGGAACAGAGATCGTTCTCCAGGGAACACAGTCTGCAGCAAAGGATGGAGATGATCGCCCAGAATGCTGAGATAATGCTGTGCTGTGATCTTCCATGCAGGAATACAAGTGGTTCCAGATCACCAGATCTGTCGTAATTCAATGATGTAATGAAAAAAATATAACCGTAATTTCTGAAATAGAATTCAAATTCCAAATATCGTTTGAATGTTAAAAAAAATTATTTTTCTACAGTTATACGATTTACTATATGGTCTTGAATGGACAAATGAAGATGGTATTTGGATGGTGTTCATTTGTCGAAGCGCCAAAATATATTTTTTTAGATTATTGCTCCGTATATTAGCGAAAGGTGTAAACTCTCTATAAAAAATTGTTCCTGCTTGCTATCTCAACATAATTATGGAAAAATCGATTAATCGTAACGAATAAGATTT
Organism: Thereuonema tuberculata; assembly: GCA_023159025.1. Taxonomy (NCBI): domain Eukaryota; kingdom Metazoa; phylum Arthropoda; class Chilopoda; order Scutigeromorpha; family Scutigeridae; genus Thereuonema; species Thereuonema tuberculata. Next base: position 13,558,508 of record JAFIDM010000002.1, read on the forward strand.
GTATCATGTGACTAACGACCTTTGAAGGATAGTATTAATTTTGATAATGATCAGAATTGTCCTGTGAAAGCATCTTCACACACTTCATACCATAAAAAATGTGAAGTAATACATAAGCTTTTGCATTTATGCGAATATCTCAAAATCGAATTTTGGCGCTTGGTCAAATGATGCATAACACCATCCATTTTATCCTCATCTTTTGCAACAACACTCTTTGACTCACTCCGAAAAAAAATAATCCAATAGTAATGAAACTTCACAGGCAAACATTTTCGACGGAAATGATCATATTGCACCCAATATATGAATAGCCGAGCTACAGCGCATTGGAATTGAGCATCGTGATGGTGTATATAATGAGCGAATCTCGCTTTCAAGAACAAAACTTCAGTGGATTTTGATTGCGTTATCCTACCTTGACTTTAGCAAGCCTCGTCGGCGAATTCGCAGCCACTGTGACCATATGACGGAGTTTGAAAGAGACGTGCCATCGGATTACATGAGACTGGATGAAGAAACTGACGAATCACTCGACATTTGGACGATATTCGCAGGAATGGGTTCTGAACGGCAGATTTTAGCGACAAGAGGGCAGCGGACGGCCTAGGGCGACGACAGAAAAGGAAGATAGAGCGACTGTCAGAGCAGCTGTTACAACACCAAATTCGTCGTATCAACCATCCAACGTGTGACCAATACTGAAGTGATCACTCGGACCATTAGAAAAAGACTAGGGAGCAGAATCTACGCTCGCGGTGGCCATTACGCCGCCTACCACTGACCAGTTCCATCGTCAAGAGCGATTGAAGTGGTGCCGGGCACGATCAATGTAAAATTCTGCTGATTGGGACGAAATGTCTTTAATGATGAGTCGCGGTTTGAACTTCGCCCCGACGACCAGCGCAGACATGTCTAGAGACGGCTCGGACATCGTCAGGATTCCGCTATTACTGTTGTATGCCACACGGCCCGACAACGGGGACTTACGATCTGGGTTGCTATTTCATTTGATAGCCGGATCCCTTGGTAGTCCTACGTGGCATCCACAGCACAGCGGTACGCTGACGAAATTCTATGACCCGTTGTGTTGCGTTCCTTTCGTGGCATCCAGGGCTTACTTTTCAACAAGATAACGCCCGGTCACACACAGCACGCCTCTCCATTGATTGTCTTCGACACACTTCCTTGGCCAATCAGATCTCTCTCCTATGGAGCACAGTTGGGATTGATGGGGCGTCACCTGTGACCATCCCAGAATGTCTACGAATTAGTCCACCAATTGAAGGCCATTTGGTAAGAAATCCCGTAGAACACCATCCGCCAACCGTATCAATCAATGCCACGTCTGTTAACAACTTGTATGCAGGCCAGAGGTGGACCAACTGATCTGTTCACTTTATGTAGCTCTTTCTGTCCAATAAATCATTCAATTGTTCTGAAATTCTAATCATTTCGTTTTCGGTATATGTGCATTAAACGTACCAAATTTTGTCGCAATTGGATTATTCCTTCTTGGTGCGGCGATTTTTTTTTTGTCAAAGAATGTATTTTATAAAGAAGATATTACGTTTCACCACCAGTTCTGGGGTAAGGTTAAATAATTGTTGTTTTTTTGCATTATATCCAGAATAACAGACTGAAGGATGTGTATTACACTCAAGATAACTGCGGTTATTTGCTATCTTGAAATTTCAGGTCAGAATCCTAAGAATCGCTGTCACTTTGTTGACTAATGTTTTGATCAAATGGGAAGGAAAAAAAAATAAATCGAGTTTAGGTCTATGGAGACATCCAGGCACTTCAAAGTGGATATTTTTCTTCGTGACGTGAAATCATTAGCAAATTGAAATTGACATTTACACAGCTGCTGTTAGGAGCACTGACATTTTGCATTGAAGTAGGATTTTGTATCTACAAATACAGCTGCTTTGTATCCTTTTAGAATTTAATGCATATAATTAAGGAATCTCGGCCTTAATAAAGAGCTTGATTGAATTCAATAAAAGTGTTTTATATCTTTTAAAATAAAGATGGTTTAATCTTAGAAAGTTAAATTTTAAATAACCCATATATGTACATTGGGTTTTTTGACTAATGCGACTCCTGGCGGAAATCTCGATTGTCCTTTAAAGCCCAAATCACGTGGTCGGTTTTCGTCCTAGTTGGCAGATGTCTATTTCTTAAGTGTTTTCATTTCTTGAAGTGATACCGGGTTCGCAAAGGACTATGGGATTGTTTGTCTCTTCGAAAACTCGACTGGTTGACAATTTGCTAAAATTCATTTAGTATTCTACGCATTGCGTAAATGCGACTTTAACTCGTAATCAAAACTGAAAATGGAAAGTTTTAGATCTCGTCGTTGACTGATTCTTTGCTTTCAAAAGCAGAACCAATCACATGAAGTATTTCTTCGGACGTGTGATTTAAGATCAACGAAATCCAATGACAGAACATCAAAAACTAGGTCTATATTTTATATGAAAGCAATGACCAACATTTCTCCGTGGGATTTCTCCTGAAGAAAAAAGAAAATCCCGATTAGAACAAAAAAAAAAAATATTTTAGAATATAATTATAAGTCGAAGTAACCACACCAGTCGAAGATGTCCACCAATTTTGATAATTCCAAAATATTTACCTAAAGATTATAAAATTTTATATAATAGGTTTATTTGTCTGCTTTGATGTAATCTTTTATTTCTCGTAAAGATATGCTTTTTATTTAGTGAGAAATTACAATCCATAAACATCACTACACAACACTGTTAAAGTGTCGTAATTAACGGTAACTCAAAGAACTATTTATCTATGGTGGTTGAAACTGCTGAGCATCAAATGTAGATTCCATTTTGAATTAAATCGGTCGGTGAGTAGCCAAAAATCACTGTTATATGTTGCCCTATAATTACGATTATATTACTAAAAAACCTATTTATCACAATTAAATTACGATTTTCCTATTGATTTTGGTGCAAATTGTACCCAGAGGTAGGCAGGATCTTATTAAAGTATGATTACGATAAATCAACCATTATTTATCCTAGGAAGCTAAATTTGACTGATTAAGTTTAGATCAACCAATCTGTTATTTGAGCTGCTGTTCCTGGGTCACCAGTAAAGTTGGCATTTCAATTACAAATTTAATGGAGCTAGAACACAGGGAAGTGATTATTGGCAAAGGATTGACAAATGAAGCGTAACTATTGTGTTTTACTACGTAAGTGTTGCCTATCACTTTGATGGCTTGTTATTTTATTGGAAAATGTTGCTGTATTTTAGATTCATTCCAATGACGTGGTTGTATTCGTAGAATATTTTAGCAGGGTTTTTCTTTTTTCCTCCAAAAAGGAAGCTGTTTGAAACTTCCCTATAAATTAAAAGCCTTTATTTCATATATATTATTGGTTTTGGAGATATTCTTGAGTAAAAATGAATAAATAGTGATGAATGGACGATTCGTGCCCCGAATGCCTTTAGCTGGTGGAGGATATATTAACACGCAGCCATTGTTCAAAAGCAGAGAGAAATGAGAGTTATGTTTATCTTTTATTCTAAATGGCGTCTCCTCTTGAAACAAACAGGAAAGGTGACTTTTTTTTTTAAAGCCCTCGTTCATTTTGTGTGATTTGAATGGTATTTGTATGTATACACAGGTGGTTTTATTCCTTTACCCCTCCCCAAAATAGTCCGTTCATTGGCATTGGACGATAGCTCATTATCCTGTCTCTGGAACAAAGAAACCCCTTCCTTTCGAGTCCCCCCCCCCTCTCCCGGAATTCTGTCTGTGTGAGTTTACTCTGTGGAACGATGCTTTCTATGTCTCCGCTAGGAGGTGCTTGCGATTTCTTCTGCCTTATAATAATAATAACAAAAATGAACTTATTGAAGCTGCGGACGGTTATTTCAAGTTTTAATTTTTTGTTTAGTTGGAGTTTCTGTTGTGTGAAGCACTTGTCCGTCTGCTTTGTCTGTCAGTCGGTTTTCCAAATTAAACAAAACGAGTTGATGGCCACTGCACGGGTTTTAAAGAATAAAAACTTGACATTTTTTGTAATTAATTGATAGAAATTAATGAATAAATCCATGTTGAGGGATCCAGTAGGAGAAGTATGTACTATTTATGGAGTAACATTTTGAAGAACTTAATTTAGGAAAGAGGAATTTCTCTTTGAGTTTGATTTTTGCCTCCGAAATAATTAACATCATTAAAAAATAAATTGTTTATTAAACTTTATTTTATTGCAGTTAAAAAGACTATTTATAGCATTGTTAAAAAATAATAATTTCAACTTAATT
>JAFIDM010000002.1:13567806-13650123 GCA_023159025.1 Thereuonema tuberculata
TTATTAAAATTTTCTTACTCAACTTTACCATTCCTAATTATTAATCGTTCTAACTAATTTAGTTTTGGTTTTGACACATTCGTCTTTCAAGTACAGGTACCGTAGGAATGTCAAGTTTTTCATTTAGAATGAATTTGGAAGATATTTTCTATAGACAATAACTGACTCGGTGTTTTTGAGATTGCGTGGGAGTCAAAAGCAAGTGTCCGATGTGTTGATGACAGTAGGAGTGCATTGGAACATTTTTTCAAGTTATCTGATTTTTTTTTTTAATGTTAGGAAGAGGAAGGACAATAGAAAGATTTCATTAAAAAAAAAAAAAAAATAGGGATAAAAAAAACCACACACAAACAAACGAAATAAAATTGTTGAAGTTAAATCTGCATTGTATATTTTATTCTATATTTTTGAGTGTTATAAAAGTGGCTGATAAAATTAAACTATCATGTCACTTTAAGAAAAATGTCATTTTGTATTCATTGTTTTTGTTTCTCAACAAAACAAAAAGAAAGAAAGAAAAACAAACGTCTTTGTTGTTGTTCTCTTAGTAGCATCATGTCAAAAGAAATTCTACGTAAATTCAAGTCAGTTAAGATTTTTTAAAAACATCGCAGGACATCAATATATTAAGGTAAAAGTATGTCCACGTGGCCCTCGGGGACGCATCAATAACACATTGAAATCCAAAAATATACAGAGATTAAAACTAGACATGGATGAAAATAAATTCATTTCACTTTACAAATAAGTTAATCTATATTATTTAATTTTGTTTAATAATTCCTATACACACTTCAAAAATAACTTCATATAAGATTTAGTAATTTTGTTCATCAAAAATCACAAGCTTTTATTTTAGGAAACAAATATTCAATTTAAAATGAAAAGAAATTTAACGATGATTCAAGAATTGAGTAAGCAAACGAAGGCACAACGATACAAGAAAGGATTCGCACCCTGAGTTGTCACCGGGAAGAGACCGTTTCGTCCTTATTAGGACTCATCAGCCATTTACTTCAACCAAAAGATCTCCTCCTTCGGCATCAGATGGAGATAAAATAACAAATAGAAAAATGCCAAACTTAAGGCATCTTCATAATTCATGCACCTATAAAATCACAGATTTGATACTAATATATTTTTCTTTTTTTAATTCTGCATAAATAAGAATATGATTTAATCTTTCTGACAGTGCAACATCCTTCAGTTCATTCATTAAAATAAAATTTATTTTATTTTACTTAGCGGTAATTCCCATTTTTATCCTCTATGTTGGAAATTCAATATAATTTCCTTGTAAATCTTGATGTTTTACGTATTAATACCATATTTTAGTAATTTGTCTATTTTGGGTTTATACTGTCACTCTCATATGTAACAGAACATTTTCTTTATTCAAAAACATAAATAATATCAAGTAAACTAAAGCTAAATCTTAAAACTAAGAATAAAAGTTTCAGTTCTGAAGCAATACAATATTGAAATCCCTTTGTAACAGTCAGAAATTTGCGTAGTTGAGTTGACCATGCCGCAATACTTCTGTTGCCTAGCAACGCACGTGCAAAATTCAATTGCTGCGGATGAAGGCACACAAGCTGGGTTTTTTTTTTTTTTACATATATAAATAGGCCTAGATTACGTTGTAAGTTCTTTGAAATGTTGATAAATAACACACACAAACACTTTCCTGAATATATCATAGGAAATTAATTCTTGTTGGTCATTTTAATTAATTTGAATTTAAAATATGTATAAAAATTTTACTGTGTAAAAAGTTGAAAATCCTCAAATCTTCAGTCGGAATTTACATTTTACATGTTTTCTAAAGAAATTGCTATTAAAAATAGATAGATATGGAATACATTAGATGTTTCCGATAATTGTTAATAAGTTGTGAAGTATTGAAAGACCGAGTATTTAGTTTCTATCGCTAGGAATGAAAATGTGGAATTTTGGTTTCGAAAGATTATCAAGTCACACTTTTTTTTTTTATTTTCCATTGTTATTCTCATTTTTTCTCTTTTGGTGAAATTGATATTAATTAACCATTAATAATTAATGGCAAAAGTTCTCAAAGACAAAGGGAAGTATAATTATCAACGTGAGGAGTTAAGCTCCCCGCCCCCTGTTAACATTTTCCCATTCCCATCCTTAATTACATTTCAATTCGAATAACATTGAATTATACTAAACATTTACATAGCATTTAAAAACAAGATAACTTTTGCTTCTTCATGATGTCCATTTGCTAAACCACCCTAACTTTTACGGATTCTCAGACGTCTTTATTATCTTGTATTTCTCTTAATTCCTTTGTTAGTGGGTCAAGTTTCCTAAATGCGATTGAGGTATTATTTTTGACTTGAATGTGTGGAAAATCGTTTCTTTTCTGTAGCGAAACGTGTCAGTTCGTTAGTCTCTGAAAAACAACTGCATTGTGATGATAAACATAAATTACATTGATAGGGAATTTATCTTTTTCTTCAATTGCTTGGGTCTTATCGTGTGGGTATTCAGAAGTTGACATTCCAACTAAATCTTGTTTTTCTTTTTGTAAAGGGATTCCTTCGTTCTGTCGCATGTATTTTTCTACTTCCTTTTCTTCTATTTTGTATTTTGATTCGATAATTATTTCTTGCGATTGCTGTTCACTGTCTCATTATTTTTTTCTGCATTTGAAAGTACTTCACTTTTGATAGTTTTGTTATTAATAGTTTATGAAGAGCAACTATGCTAATGGGACATAGTATCGAGGCCAGTTGATAAATGCTGCCGCTCCAATGCTATTAATAGCTGAGGTTGCATAATGGTATTAAAAGGCTCTGTCAGTCGGGTCACAACCCCTTCTTCAAGTGCTCTTTCCTTTGTCAACCGAGAAGTGGTTTCAAATTATTGTTAAATACTTACCTATTTTTAATTAATAATCATTTAATTAAGGTATCTACGGAATTAAAGCAACGTGAAATAATCAATTCCTTTTTTTTTAAAGTCAAATGCTAAACGTAGATAATACAGGCTATTATTGTTTGGGATTAACATTTGATAGATATTTTAATATGCATTAGAGACTAAGAAAGAAACTTAAGTTTGGAATTATTTAAACCAAAAATCCGTACATCGATTGATGAAGATTATTCAAAATGTTTTTACCGAGGATGCTGAAATTTTAGTGATAGGTAGGTAGATCTTACTAAAAGAAATATTTTGATTTGAAAGTAAAAAGCCAGGAAGTAAAAGCTGTTAAAATACTTTGCGTATCGTAATCAAGGTAACCCAAAACTTTCGTCATCTAAGAAAAGTAAAAGTAATGGTTTCAAAACGATCTCACATTTGATAGAAATTGAGCCTTAGATAGGGGATTTGAACCAAAAACTATCACTTTATGAATATCCTGAAAATACACTGTATTCACAATGAAATAAAACTTAATTATACAGAAAAACTGAAAGTTTACTGGGTTCTTAAGTTAGGAATGCACAAATTTCACACTAACATTATCATTATAATAATTGAAGTTAGAACATAAGATTTATTTCCGAAGTGGACGGTTACGGCTGAGTCGATTGTTTAGTACAATGATTATTTTGTATTTCTGTGGATATAAATGTGGAAATCCATTCGGTCGACATCAGACACCCATTCGGTCGACGAAAGCGACAAGTTACAGGAGCCAAGAGCATCAGAAGTATTGGATGTATCAGTTGGACCAGGTCAATTTTGCATAAAATAGCAACAGTCAAATGACCTGGTCAATATCGGCGATGTTGTGTTTGTTCTTTGCGCTAGTGATGTGGCGTGTAAACCTTCTACAGGATATTTTGTTGCAACAGAACCAATGTCTTCAAATTACTTCTTGATTGCAGTTATTGTTTCAGTGTTCGGAGAAAAACCCTATTCTTCAGCAAATAAACGTCTTCCGCAGAGATGTTGCCCTTCGACTCATCAGTAAACTTGTTGATGACAGACACTCGTTGCTTTAACATCAACCGGAATGCACAACTTTGTCTGCCTGCCATTGTGAATTATCGCACGGTCACTAACGCGCTTTCAATGACACGAGATGCTCATATTGATTCAAGTGTATGCCAACTGTTGAACAGTTAAAGCATTTCTGTGCCCGCTTTAAGTTAGGATACTGTTATTCTTGTGTTAACGTTTAATCTCCTCTGAAAATGGCTCCCAGGAAGAAGTGGACCGATCTAACTGATACACCCTGTATATCACGACTTCCTGCCTTCGTGAATGTAAAAATTGAGATAATTTTGGTAGAAACTAAGATAGAGAGTTAGAGATATTTCTGTGTGAGTAAAAACTACAGTGCTTCAATTGAAGAATTCTATTTGTTTTCAAGGCTTGAAAGTATTCTGTAGTATTGTAATCTCATGACTTCTTACATTCCCTCATTGGTTTGATTTATATTGCAGTTCCATTTTCTGCAAATGTAATAAGATGAAGTAAAACTTAAATCAGCTTTCCGCTTGACACCATTGTTTTTATTGCGGAAATTCTCCGCTTTTCGTAGACAGATACTAAACACAAAACATCTTAACATTGTTTGGAAGGAAGTTATGAATAAACAATTGGTCCGGGACGTTAGAAGCAATGTCAAGGGTATCAGTGAAATACAAACTCCAGGTAAATTTCCAACATCACGGAAAATGTTCTCCTGTCATTTTCCAAAAAAAAAATTAATGCTACCACAGCTAGGTTTTGCGAAAACAAACATTATTTTTCTAAAATGATGTATCAGAAAATGCTTTTTAATTAATTAGAACAGGATGTGTTTTTTTTTTTTTTTCTTTTTGAATTTCTTCCTGTTGAGATCATAATCAATCTACACATTCAGATTTAACAGAAAGCTGGAATTAACAGAATTAAGTTTTAGGAATAATGTAGGGTTTTCTGCACCATTCAAATAACATTGTAAAGAAAATATCCTCTGTTGCTTATAATCAGTTTTGTAAAATAAGTTACTTCGATTAATCAAATTCAAATGATTGGAAGTTTTCTTTCTCGTCACTAGGTGCGCTCGTGTTAAACTGCTAATGCTTGGGAATGCAAGTCTGTCCTATTTGACAGCCAAGTTAGCTATTGCTTCATTGAATGGCAGGTATAAAAGAGACTTTAATGTAGAAATGCATAGACGATGAATTCACAAAGGCATCTTCTCTCATATTTAAAATGTTCTCTCTTCATTTTGAAAGGGTCCAAAAATAAGATTTTTGGATGTGAAATTGGATTCTATCGTATCACTCATTGCATGTAACCCTCTGTATGTCTGTATGAATTTAGGCTTATTAAAGTAAAATCCACAAAACATTTGCTTCATAGCTAATTCAACAGATTTTAGTTATTTTATTATCTAGCTGCCTAGGTTTAATAAAGAGATTCTAGTATTAGAGAAGTAATCTCAATAAACATTTTTCAAAGTGTTCTAATGAAAACAATGAAACAGCTGCCATTCCAATCCTATGTAGGTTTCAGCTTTTTTTTTGTTTTTCGGTTTTGTACTGCTATCTTCGTAACTTCGCAGTTTACAAAAGTGAGTAAAACTAATATTTAAAAAAACAACAAACACTTCTCTATAACAGTTTCTCTAAAAGACTTATAGTTATAAATTCACAATTGTATCTTATTTGAAAATTTCTCTTCATTTGCTCTTTTCTTTATGAACTATTTTGCTTTGATGTAGTGTTACAATAAGCTTTATTAGTTATTTTTTCCTTCGTATGAAATAGAAATTATAAAAGTTTTAATACGTCTGAATCTTAAAAATTTACCTAAAGCAACTTTTTTCTTCTGAAAGTTCAGTTCTTCTGTATTTCTTTATTTTACTCTAAATATTATAGGTTGCTTATGAGTTTGTATTTAATTCCCATAAAAGTATAGACCTGTTATAGTCGAGTTTTTGGCCACTAACTAACAAATGTTTGAATAATGACATGAATTTGAATGGACCAATTGTTTATTCGGAACTTCCTTCCAAACAATGTTAACAGGTTGTGTTTAGTATCTGTCTACGAAAAGCGGAGAATTTCCGCAATAAAAACAGGCGCACCACTAGCAGATGGTGAGCAGATAAAGAAATAATTCTTTTTAATAGCCAATATCTTGAAGGGAAGCGTCCTAAGGGAAGATGAACAAAGTAAAGGTGAGAGGATCGTGTTGTAGGAGGACACTTTTGATACCTTTTCGATTGATTTAATAAAATCCGTTTTTCTCCATGGTTTTAAACCCTCCTTTTCTTTTTTTCTTTGCTAATTACAGATCACAGGTTAAGGCAGGGTATGTAGTGTTGCTTCTGTTTTGAAGATCTCCTTCTTCTCCTTATTTATTTCTACTAATCGGAATATTAAGAAACACGATAAGTAATGGTTGTCTTTTGTGTCTGTCCGTCTGTCTGGTAAATCTTATACTTAATGAACTACAGATTACAAAGATGACGACCATATTTTAACATCCCAGGAAAGATTTGCTATTTAATGGGCGGTTTGTCTGTAATAGCCTACTTAAAAACAAGTAGTCTAATGTCTAACAGAAATGTGTTAAACAGAGATCTGTTCAGCAGAACATCCAGTTATATCCAATCATCACTTGAATCAAAAATTAACACTTATTGTTATATTTTTGCCGTGCTGGCGTGGTCGTGCGGTCTCGGCGGCGGTCTGCTGTTGCGGCCAGTCCGCCAGTACCTGGGTTCGAATCCCGGCAGTGGCTTGGCTGTTTCAATTTCCTTTCCTGTGTTGTTCGCCTCTTCTTCGCTTTCTCTTCGGTCTGACGTCATTCCTTAATGGCGTCCTGGGGCAGGCAACAGGAAACCACCCCAGTATCTTTCCCCAGGCGTTTCTGGGAATTCCAAGTGAATTCCATAGAATTGGACCTGTCTTCGGACAGAATATTATTATTGGATGGATGGTTATATTTAATGTATTTGTAAATTACAGAATGTATATCAATTTGGTCCAGAAATGGACATATGTATGTTAAGGGATTAAAATATCATTTTTACGTGCCACGAGCCATGTTCAGTGAAACTGCATTGCTGCACTGGAGGTATAGACTCCCAACGATTCTCGACCATTGGAAGTTGAGTCGGTAGACGACGCCCTTCCCGCTTTATTTTTATAACAACTGGTTTTTTTTTTCTCAATGTAGGAATTATTATTAATCCCTGACAGTCAAAACAAGAAAAAAAAATGAATTTCTTTATTTTTTCCCTCCTATCGCATCTGTCCGAGTTCTTTATTAATCTTTTGAATTTCGATAGAGATCCTTTAAAACAAGAGTTTATTTATTTTAATTTTTTATCTCCATATAAAGATAGTTTTGAAGGCTTTTTAACAGTTGATAAAAGTGTTTGATGAGATAAATTCTAGTCAATCAAATGAAGATTACAGAAAAAGACTTAAACTACGCTATTTAAAATCTTATCTGGAAACTCGTATGTGTCTACTTTTGCATCATTGCAGGATGTTTATCAGAAAGGATTGTTTATTGTAATTAAATATTTCTTTATTGATACGTGGATAATTTCACTAGTCATCATGAACAGCTTTGTTCTTTATATTGTCAAAATAAACAAAAATAGAACCAATGCATCACGGGAAAGAAGTTCTTTGTGCTTGATTAAAAATTAGATTGCTTTTAAGTTTTGTACAGAATTCGCATCAGTGAAAAGTCTAGAAAATCGTATTTCAAAGTTTAAAAATAAAATTGCTAGAATATAATAAAAGTTTCTATCTAGAAGATTCCTTACAAAAATGCCGACATTTCAAAAGTCTTTCACATAAAAGATCCTTCTGAAGCCGTTAGAGCCTTACTGAGAGAGTGGGACAGTTAGAACCTTATCAGCCATGGTTAAGCAGCGTGCAAAAGCTCAAGGGCGTACAAGGAAAAAAAGCAGTTGAATCACAGAAAAAAAACAGTGACCCTAAAAAAAATAAATAAATAAATACGAGATCAAAACATGAACTACAAATTTTTTGGTAGCTTAACGCTTGTCAGAAGAGGGATTTATCCTCAAACCAGGAAAAAAAAAGGAAAAACCTATAGTGAATATAGAAAAATGAATAATTCATAAATTACATGCCTTTTGTATTGAAATTTCCTTAACTTTTTGAGAAACGCCACTTTGTTTTCTATATTGAAAACTTATTGAAAATTGAATGAATATTTCTAGAAATATCGGTTAATATTTTGAAGAGATTAAATTAAAATTATTGTTGTTGCTAATGTTTGTTATTTATTATTTTATTTTTTTTCCTTCGATTTTTGTATCCATGGCTGATTCTTTAAGAAATACAGTTGTTTATGTAGTATTACGCATGCGCAAATTCAAAATGCTAAAATAACTCTGAGCCACTAGCGAAGCTGGCTGGGAGATGTCTATAAAAACGGCCCCTTTTTTTTTTTTTTTTTGGCGGCAATTTTGGTCTACTATAGTAGTCTGGGAACGTCGTTTTGTCTCGAGTAGCCTATGTTTGATGTAGATTGAGAGAGGCGGCACAAACTCTAGTTACGAGATGAATGTTATCAATGCATTTACGTTTAGAGCACAGAAGTGCTACATACTAAGTATTGTTTGTTATGATCTAATGGGAGTAAATATAGCAATATATTTTGCACAGAGCAGTGTTTGAAATCCATTGTTTCATACTTGGTAAAGATCTGTAATCAAGGCTTAGCAGAAATCAATTAGTTTCTTGCCCTAGGATTTGTTAGAAGTCGATTGAATTCTAAGGATCAGACAAAATAATCATTATTCACACTTAAGTCTAAACTACAGTGAAACCATCTCCTTGAATTTGTAGGTGTTAATAAATTGATTAAACAAGATTGTTTATTAGAGCTACTATTTATTTTTCAGTTATTTTAGTCAGTATTTTTTTTCTTTCTGTTCAACTAAGCGAAGATTACTTTTGATGTTTTCAGTGTTTTTTTAACTTTGATCAATATCTTCTGATAATAATTCGTTTCTTTCAGAAAAACACCGATAAAAAGCTGTCATTTTAAGAATTGATTGGAATCGCGTATCTTAGTTCAAACAGTGGTGACAAGAGAAGAGTTAAGATAAAAAAGAAAAAGCCAAGCACAGCTAATTCTTAGAAAAGTGTTTTAAGTTCGTCCTAATAGTGGGTGGAACTTAACTAATTGCTCTTCTTTAAAGTTGTTTAAAGTGAGTTTTGTCTGTCTCTGTTAAGGTATCGTTGGTTTCCTGTTGCTATGAAATGTTATTCCGTGAGGATGATCTCACGGTGGGAGGTGGGTGAGGGCGGAAGAGATACTTGGACTGTCATCTTTGGAGGAAATTCTACTTCTTCTTCTTCTTCTTTTGTTAACCATTATTCGTTGTATGGTTTTAATTTGTAGAGCAATTTGATAGCTAGGTAGGATTTTATAGTTTTGGGTCTAAAGTTTGTAATCCCCTTTATGTGCATCGCACATAAAACAAGGTTACAAAAGAAAATGTAATTTTTGGTCCAAATAGTGAGTGGTCTGTCCGGTTGCGAACAAAGATGAGAGACTGCTCAAATTTTAGATCTAGATAAAAGTTAGTACAATAAAAACAACAACAAAAAACCTATTGATTTTGATACATTTCCACCAAAAGGAACTAGGAATATACAAAATCCATTGCTATAAGATTGTGTTTGAGAAACCTAAAATTACAAGGGTTGATACATGTTAGTCATTGTTTTCCCTGTGACTGAACTTCAACAGAAATTGGTCCAATTGGGGCCGAAAACTAGTAATATTGGAGTCTCCGCTATTACTACGATAAATAAGTACAAATTATGTAAAACTGCTTAAAGTTCTTATCAGTCTCTTGAATAACATGGACAGAAGTTGTGACCCTAGATTAATAGTAGCAGAAACCTCCAGAAACTTGGCTCGAGTGAAAACAGGACTGAGATAATATTAAACACACTTAGTTTCTGTCGCTGGATTCATTGTAGAAGATTTATTTTGGATTGATTAAACTACATTTAAAAAAAAAGTACTAATTTTGTTCAATATTTAGTGTTTTCGTAGACCTTCGATAGATTTCGTAATTGTGTTGAGTGAGTCGGTAATTTAGCGTTGGGGCTAAAGAATCTAATGAAATTAGGTAATTTAATTTGAAAGAAATCGTCGTTGCCACAGAGTATTTGGAATATGAACGTGATCGTTAACAAGTGGTTTGTTTTCATATGCAGTAGAGCCCCGATTATCCGCGGAATTGGGTGGCAAAGGCTTCGCTGATAACGAAAATTGCGTATAACCCGAAAAAAGACTAAAAATGAGATGTAAACACGAAAAAAAAAATTCACGAAAATAAAAATTGTTTTATTATGCAAAAAACATAATATGTGAAACTTTTATAATATGTACAGTAAAGCAAAAACCTTTGCTCTACGTTTGCATCCACAAATGAAAGGCCTTACAGTATTTTCCCTGTTTTGTTGGCTTGAATTAAAATTGGTTTTTTTGAGGTTCGTAATTAAAAAAATGTTTCGCGGCACCGCGGATAATCGGGGCTCTACTGTAGAAAGAATAAGTTCAGTAAAACAAGTTCACACATTTATATAATAAACATTATTAATGAAACACATTTTCTTTTCTTCTTCATTTGCAATATTTCGCTTTGTCCTGCTTCATCAGGCTTTTAAATACGTCGAATAGTTCTTACAAACATAAAAACAGTCTTCATAAACATAGAAGCATTTATGGTAAAGAATCAACCTATACACATTTCGTTCAATACAAAAAGTTCACACATTCATAGTTTTTCAGTTTGGACATTAAAAATTCGTGGAAAAAATGTTCAAATAAAACAATGAACATATTCTTCTTCTTAATAAACATATAAATAAAAGTAATGAGAATTGATCTTTAGTTTGAATATTTTGTACTTAACACTAACATGGCTGCAAATATTTTCTCTTAAGATTCGAAGATTTTTGGAGCAGTTTTTTTTTTTCCTAACTTTGCCAATTTATAAAAATCATTTTATAATTATGAATCATTTCGATAAAAGACGATATTGATTATCTTAAATACGTTCAATGATAACTTCTTTTTCTTCGAGTGCATTTCCACTTTAAGTCGATGTGATTTATTGGTTTCCTTGGACTAATGCATCATGTATGTAAGACACTGTACGTGCTGCGGAGTTTATAAATAAGAAAAATCGTTTCTTTTCAATTCAACTCTGATTCAACCTTTGAACTTTCCGGGAGTTGTTTTGTCGTTATTAATTTGTATATTTGAATAGTCGTTGCATTTACCCTATACAAGAAAAGCACTTGGTTTCGAATGGGAAACGAGGGAGAAAAAAAAAAAACTTTACTCCCTACTTTTGTCGACACTTAGTGGCAACAAGGAAGCGTGGCTGAACAACTTAACGTTTAGTCACGAACACATAGAAAATTTAGAATAAATAAAACTATAACACACCGGTTGCTATCAATATTACATTGAAATCGAACTAGAATTAGTAGAAACATCTATAGGTTTTTGGTAGACTAGAATGAATTAATCCAGAGAATTTTAGTCAAATACTTTATTCCGACGTAAATTTAGAGTTTCTATATTTATCAGTTTGTTGTTGAGTAGTTTGAACCAAATTTTTATGTTACCAGTAAGTGAAACTAAGGTGTTTAAACGAAATATATACATTACGAAGATATCTAATATTAAAGACATAAAAACCTACCAAAAAATAATAAATAAAATCACTTGTGTCGGAACTTATATTGTATTGAGTAAATACAAAATATATGAAATAGTAATTGCTTATAAATCATTAAATCATTTGAAAGATAGTGATTTACTGTTTGTAAAAGTTTAATTTATTATTGTTATTATTATTATTCTCTTTGTGGTCGTATGAAAAGAAGAAAACTTGTAAACGAAAAATAACATTTTACTTCAACGTCAACAGAAGAAAACTTAATGATTTTGAGAATCTATAAGTTTCTAAAGTCTTGAATAATAAAACGTTGTAATTATTAACAGTTAAAAAAGGACGTAGTAGAATATAATTGGGAATAGGACTTCTCCGAATGCCTTGGTTTTCCTAATAAAATTTCTTTTCTTTCGTTTCCCCCGCCCCTCAATTATTGATTAGTCTGTTATTATTATTTTTTTTTATTTTTTTGTTTTTCAAATTAGATGTTCTTTTATTTCATTAAGTGAATAGCGATTTTTTTTAAAATTTAAAATTAAAAAAAATAAAAATTGAAAATTAATAACAAACTAGATGGGCGCCCGTCTCATCGCTCCGGAAGCGTCACGTAGGTAACAGTATTTTATTTATTCAAAAGCACAAATTACATCAGATAAACTAAAACTTAAAACTAAATCTAAAAATAAATTGCCGTTTAAATTCCACAGAATACATGCAATATAATATTGAAATTCATTTGTAACAGTCGGCAGTTGACCATTCAACAATACTCTGGCAATGCGCTTGCGAACTTCAGTTATGTCGAACGTACGCACACAACCTGTTTTTTTAGTAATATTGATGTCAACAAACACCATAGTAATAGATGATGTTAATTATTGCAGGAATTAAGTCATTTTATTTTCGATATAATTAAACAAATTGAACCACTAATAACTCCAGGGAATTGAAGATTGTCATTTGAATGTTTCCCATTTCTTTTGTAACATTTTTTAATGAATAGAATAGTTTTTATGAATTAATTCTTACAAAGTGTAACTTAAGGCAGTCGTCTTTAATGATTTTTCCTTCCTTGTGTTGATTCAAAATAATCAATAAAAGAGGACTGAACCTTTTTTCTTTGAGGGAAAAGTGTTTTGAATAAAATTGAAATAGTTGACATTTGAATAAATGAAATAGCTTTAAATAGTGTCTATTATTTTCTTACGATATCTTATAACTTAAATAGTATTTAAGTTTTTTTTTTCATTTGTTTCAGTGATTAGAAGTAGTTGTGTAATTTGTAAAGAAATTTTGAGTGATTAAAATTGAAAGAATTTGACTGTCATTAGAAAATTCTCCTGTGGAAATTGTGAGTTTTCAAATGTTGTTCCCATTTAAGCCTAATTGGTTGAGTTTATTTGAAAGGGAGACGTGTAATACGATTCGATTGGCATTTGGTGATATATGACTGGCGTTGGGGTTATCTTGGCAGAGGTTATCGTATGTACGAACAGCAAATAATAAAGAAATAACACTTTGAAATTATTGGTGTTAAATGAAGCAGCTGTTTTCATCGTCTGAAAAACGAAACTTCTTGTAAATTCAAAAGATAATAACGTTATTGAGGAAGCCCAGGAAGAGTGAAACAGATACGTTATCTGGTTTAATTTGAATCTGAGATAAGATTTTTTTTCTTTCTTAAATCCACGTCCTACTTCCTTAGAATTGCAAAATTTCGGAAGTTTCCAGAATTTTATCTGAATACTCTTTTATCCAACCTGCTAGATCCTACGAAGTCTGATTAAAGTATGGCCATTTTTAGACCATTTGCCATTGAAACAGAAGGAAGATCTATATTTAGCCTGAATTTATAAATAAGTTTAATCTCAAGGGTAAAGTAATTTAATATTTAGTCAAATTATCAAAGCCCTAAGTTTCGTCTTTCATTAAAGTTCAGTTTTAAATTGATTCCTTGTTATTTATTCAACGTTTACTATTATTCAATGGTAATAGTGAAGTTAGTAATTAGGTTTATAATTAGCGGTATCTTTTTTTTCCATCAAACTAATTGACTTCCAAAAACTTCATATCCCCAGAAAGACTGAACTCACTCTTTCCACCACCATAGCAACCCCTTTTCATCATTTAGCGTGGGTGGCTTCTGTTTGTGTGTTGTGCTCCAGCGCCACAAAAGGAAAGGCCTCCATCACACTTGCTGCTACCTCTGGGGACTTTCTTTGATTTTTCGAAAATTTAAAACACAAATCACATTATCATTTTCCCAATTGTATCCTATTTCCTTGTATAATCTCTTTGATTATATTTGAGATGGGTCTGTTTTTGTCTCGATGTGAATTAACAAATATTCTGAAAGAGTGGAGATATCGAAATGATTGAACCGTTCTACCTACCTTCAATCGGATGTATTTTAAGATCTATCAAGAACAAAGAGCGAATCCCTTCTGCTGCCTATTTATCCTCCCCCTATTTCACAACAGAAATGGAACGGATAGTGTTGCTAGAATAAAAATCTTCAACATGCGAATGGTGTTCAAATGAGATGGATTTTTATCTTAAACTAAATGAACCTGCTTTCATCTCCTGCTGATCAACTACAGAGGATTAGTAAATCACATGATTTATAATTATGGGAGATAATACTGGTGAAACTGATTATGGCAACCGAATTTAAAGACTAAATCAGATTTAGAATATAAATAATTCTAGTATTTAATTGCTAAAAAAATAATAAATAAATAAATAAAATACATAAATAAATAGTCTTTTAACTCTTCATAAACTCAGTAAAAGAATTTGTAAACATTTAAAATCATTCTTTTGCTGATTTTCTTTTAATAAAATACTCTAAATATTAATCCAATCATCAAGAATTTTTCTCTTTCCTCTGTTTCTAAAATGACAACCACACCCATATTAACTGGAAAACCCCTACTTCTGTTTTACCCCTAATTGTATTACACCCTCTACTGGTTAATTGAATTGGTTTTGTGTTGAAAGCTTAAATTGATTAAGAAAAACAAGAAAATTGGATTTTTATCAAATGAATTAACTAAAAAGAAAACAAAACTTGGTGGTAGCATTGAACTGAAGGAATGTTATTATTATCATTTAAAATTAAAATTAAAAAAAAAAAAAAAAACTGCTATGTAAGATTACAAAATAATCTCTCGCAATATTTATGCTGGGATTTTAACAGCAATTCATGCTTTCTAGTTTCTGAAAATAACTTTGGTTTTCTTTAACTTAGAATTGTAACTATACCAAGTAAATAAATTGATTGTTCATTTATTTGGAAAGAAAAAAAAGATGATTTCCATGATTATCAAGGGATTTTTAGAATCAGAAACTCATACTAACAAACACTCGTCAAGTGGCTCAGTAATAGTCAAGAAAAATGGTTATTATAAATACTACAATTTCAGGTTCTTTCAGGAATGATTTTTCTCTTAAATATATGGATTAAAAATATCGTGTGAAAATGAATATGTCGGTGATATTGAACTCTTTGAATGTCTTCTATTATAAACCTCCTTAGAAGACATCCTCTGACTCTGAAACTAAAACCAAAAATCAAACACAACGAAAGCGAATCTCCTGAGCAGTGAATCGCAAATGGATTTGAGCTCTGATAAGGTTTTCGTAAAGCATTTTTCATGTTTTGATCCGTTGCTTGATTTCCTTACTTGGCCTCAGAAAGAAAAAAAAAAAAAAACCATTCCCAGGGAATATCAAATAGATTGTTCTTATACTGAGAAACTAAGTTTTCCTTCGTCTTGATTGGTGAGAAGTTCCCTAGACATAGGCTGTAATAGCAGAGTATGTAGATGAGTGATGTATTTCATTCTGTTTAGATTCAGGAAATGATTGAGAGAGAAAATGATTAAGTAGATAAACTAATTCTACTAAAACAGACAAACAGGGGTTAATTATCACTTGAATGTGGAGCAGAAATTGAAATCTCCAACTGAGCAATTGAACAACCCTGGAATTATTGACTCCATTGTTCTGCTTCACTAAATAAAAAACCCAAACGTATTAATAAGAAATTTCAAGGAATTTAACCAATTAAAACTTTAATCTGGATTTAAAGACAGAGTGTTCCTGACACAAAACTGAATTTCCCTCCAATTCACTTTGAACCATTAAAACAGATTCGCTTCGTTGGCTTGATACCAATTAGATATCGCTAGCGGCGATTGACTTCAATTCGTCATCGGAATAATCATTAAAATCAGTTTTAGATTTGGAATTTTTTTTTTTTTTTAATTAGTTTTTGGGAAATAAATTATTTTTAGTTTTAAAGAATAATTGAGAGAAAATTTGATTTCAAATTGTTTGTTTGAATTAGTTTTTACTGTAATTATTGTATTTGCAGGAAGATATGAGATAATGTGGATATAATTTGTCTGGTTTTTGAAGTCACAAAATGTTTAGCAGATTTTCAATTAAAAGCTCATTTCCACTTCAGATATTGTGTATATTGATGCTCTTCCTTTTTGTAAGTTTAAAGAGATTAATGAATGATCCCTAATTCTATATATTATCCTTGAAATAAATAAGTATATTGGATAGATATGTTTATTGATTGTTATCAAACAGTGTTAATATATGTTCAAAACTTAGGAAACTTTTTTAACCAGATCTTGCTTTGATTTTATTCATTTATTTATTAAATTTTTAAGTCCAATTATTGTGAAGTTCTAGTTTTCAATAAAAGCTTAAAGAAATGTCAATATCGTTTAATTTCAATATAGCGTAAAGAAACGCTTATCGTGACAGCCATTTTCCTTCAAAATCATTATGTAGGTACAGGAGGAGGGGGAATTAAACAAAAGCTTTAAGCTGCTGCTCTCTCGACATTTAGTGTTAAGTTGTTTTACAGACAAATTGCAATATTTCACTAGTTTTTGATTGATTTGTTTAAAGAGAACTGACATAAGAGAGTTTTTTTCTCTTCGATTTGATAAGAAACGACCTTTTGCCGAAGTCAGGGGTTAATAAATATTGAAACGCTTTTCTTTTTGAATTTGGAGAAACTGTGTTGTTTGTTAGCGTAGCATCTTTTTCGTTGTGGGATCACTTATGGAATAGAAATCAATAATAAAAGCAAAAACTTTTCGCTGCTCTGAAAAACAAAACAGGATAGTCATTTATACCTGCGTTGATGACTACCTTTTGAATATCATAAAGAATGACCAATAAATTTGGCAACAGGTCAAATTGAATTGTTTAATAATAAACTGTTTATCATAAATCTTGAGCTTATATATATTAGGATTTAATGCACCGGGTATATTTTGTAAACACCAGCTGAAAGGGTAATTTTGCAGAATGATTAAAATTATTTAAAAATATAAGGAAGCCGAAAAGAACGGACAACTTTGAAGAGGTGTTTTTTTTCTCCATTGGTGGAAGAGGTGCAGGTGTGTTCATGCGCAATCGATAGAACACCCCCGCGGAGGCTTCTCATTTCGCCGAGGGAGAAGAGTAGTTGTTTACTCTGTTGTGTGGCTTCACTGATTGTGGCAAACTGCCATTGGCTGAAATTGGACTAATTAAAATGTAGACAACAGTATTCACAAACAGACCAAGAGGTTCAATTAAACTGAATATTGTCTTGAAAGCAGAATTAAATCGTTGATGATAATGGATTAATTATTTCGGAGGACATACAGGGAGATCCATAAGGAGCGTATAGATTTCACGAAAAGCGTGATCGATTCAGTTGAATTCCTTGAAATCTTAAGATGTCACTTAGAGAGTTTTTGTATATTATTTCCTTATCTCATAATCAGTCGAAACAAAAACTCATTAACGACGAAATGATTTAAAAACATTAAAAGCTGTCTTAGGAGAACTTAATTTCAGTTCCACCAAAACCAAAGGCCATCGCTGATTGGCTGATTTTGTATTTTTTTGGGTACAATCTCATTTGTGAAACGGAAACTACAAATCTCTACTTTTTTCTTACGCCATTGATCTCTTTATGTTAACAAAATGTAAATAAACCTTAATTAAGTAAACAAAATAAATCGGCATTTATTGAAAATTTAGTCCATTCTATAAAATTTTGACAGTTTGGATGTGTTCTTGAAGCAATTCTATTCCTCATTTGTAAGCAATTGATCTTTCATTAACAATTTATATAAAAAAAAATATATAAAAAAGGACTATGAATTGCTTTTTAACCCAGATGATATTTTTTTCCAGCAGTTCTCTTACGATTAAATATATATATATAAGTCTTTGTGATTAAATATGTAGACAATTTAAATAAGTGGCGTATATAGAATATATTTTCGGGGGGGGGGGGGAAGATTAATATAATTAAGTAGACACCCCATGGAAACCTGTCTGTTCAACCAAAAAAAAAAAACGTTGGGAGGACATATCTTCATTATTTCGGAGGGGGCCCGGGCCCCTTCGGCCCCCCCCCCCTTATATACGCCCCTGATTTAAATAAAATTATATATGATTTGTTCTCTTAACTAGTAAGAAATATCGACAAGAAGGCAATTTTCCGTTTGTGTTCTGTAACTGTTCTTGGCTGATGCTTAGACAATCGTTTGCTGAAACCTAGGTGTAGGATGTGTCTAAAAGACACCAACTTCAGTTGCACTGTTTTTCACATTGATTTTGGACTCCTCCTTTAACAGAGTTGGTTGTTTTCTAAGGTTTAAAGAACATTTAAAGGTTTCTATTTAAAGATGAAATAAGATAAAATAATTTATAGGAGGAATTCTACTGAGTTTAGGGTGGCTTTGGTTTTTAGCTTCTTTTGTCTTTGAATTATGTTAACGGATATCACGTGTCCGTCTTCAGTCCGAGAAAGTTTCCTCCCAATGCATTGGAGGACGAAATTTTCTGAATAATTTATAATTAGTCTAATATTTAACTGAAGTCGAGCCCTGTGGATACATATTTAAATAAATATTTTTTAAAAAACATTTGTTTGTAAAAAAACAAAAAAACAAATCCCGTTGCTTTAAAATTATTACTTGTTTACGAGAAATTGAAGCAGGAAAAGTTTGCCCATTTGAAATCTGTCCTACATTGATGAATGATGTTTCAGAAGATTTTGTAATCGTTGGGGAAATCTTTAGGGGATATTTCTCTATTCAGAAAAACAAAACCCATTCCTTTACGAAACCTCTACAAACTTTAATTTGATTTCTTTATGAAATTCCTGTTCTGACTTTTGTCATCACGTGGAATTAGGTTTAATGATCTTTGATTGAATTTGATGTGAGGAACTTTTTAGTTGGTTGTTTCACAAAAAATATAAATATATAAGAAACATTAAAAAAAAAAACAAACACAGATACCGGTGAGATTTATTTGAATGTTTTTGTTTGTTCAGTAAATGTTTTTCTGATCAAATCTTACGAAGTAGATGAAGTCGATATGTTTACAGAACACACGAATTGTAATGATTTTTGTTTCTTTGCATAAATTAATTTCTCGTTGCTTCTACGCTTTATTTTCTTGTTCATTATTTTAGAATAACTCTTAACCAATTGATAGGAGAGGATTGATTTGATCCTTTTCTTTTGGAAAGAGAGTGAAATCCCATTATTTTTTTAGTTAAAATGGTGTTAATTTTTGTTCATTCACTTTCGCTGCCTCATGGCTTTTTCTTTTCACAACATTTCTTATTTCCTTGGTTGAAGAAACTGAACGTTTTTCTTTCTTTCTTTGAATTCCTGTTTTTATTTCAATGCTGAATTCTTTATAAGCTGGCAGTCGTATCGGCTTATGTAGGTTTTTTATTTTATTGGCCGTAATTAGCTATTACAGAAATGTAACAAAATATTTGTTAATCATTGATATATGTACCGTATTAGAATGATATTTCTATGCGGGAAAACAAAAGAAAACAGCCAATTAGACCTCCACGTCCCACCACTCTCACAAAAAACAAAACTAAAGAAATAAAAGCGTTGTCTTCAAAATTTCGGAGATGAGGATTAGGTTTTTTTTAACCGGGGTCATCTTTCGGAAAAAACAAAAAAAAAGCACCAAAAGAAAATAGGCTATTTTGAGATTCCGAGGAACCCAATTACGAAGTTGGTCTATTGTTTTTAATTTTTTATTGCTGTTAACTTTTGTTGTACTTTTCTTGGAACTTAAGACTCTTAAAGAAACTGGCGAGAAAAAGTATGTGATCCATCAGTGTTAGAATTTGTACTTTCATTAAATTTTTATTAAAGATGTTTTTAAATTGAAGACGGCTTTAGGAATAACTCAAGGCAAACAATAAGAAAACGCCGCTTGGTAATCAAGTGAGGAATTGAGTTTCATAGCTAGGAAAGGACAATACGCTTACATGAAGATAATAAAAGTGTTCCATTACGCTGTGAAATGTAATATTTACACGCAAATACATCCCTTATAGTTCGAAGCTTAAAGCAGGACAAGTGGTGCAATTTAACAAATAAAAATCAAATCGAAAATAAAGGTTTAGAATAGGACTGTTAATATTCAAAAGTAAAATAACCTTTGGAAATATTGTGATTGAGAGAAACATGTTGCATTGCACTAAATGTTTATGCTTAAGATTAAAATATAGATGATTTTGAAATTATTTAAAATTACACTTTTTTTTAATTAAGAAAAAAAAAATGATTTGATTAGTTGGATGATTTGAGTTCAGGTCGTTTAAGAATTATGTTTATCAAATGTTAATTAGGTGTAGCCTTTTATGTGATTAATCTCTAATAATAGTTAATGAATATCGTTGTATTATTTTGAGGCTTCGTCTGCACAAGATTCTAACACAGGCTTAGTATGTAACATTATACAAAGTTAAATGAATTCCTGGAATTTCAAAATATCCCAATTTCTTTTTACATTTTTTTATGACTATTATTTTACTAAGTTCTATAGATTATTTTACTAAGTTCTATAATAAGAAAAAATATTTTAAATAAATTCCGCAAAGAAATGTACCTTGCCAAGACTTACTTTTAGCTTTTAATTAATTAATATCTATCTCGTATTTCAAACTCCTGCAGGGGAAAGGGTTAAAAACTGGGGGGGGGGGGGAAAATGAAACCGAAACCTACATCTTGATGTTCTTTTTTTTCTGCGCATGCTCATTAAAAGAATGCGCAATTCGTTTCGTCTCTGTACTCAAAACATAGTAACAGTGTCACAGACAGCACCGACGTTCGATCCATTGCCTTTGGGAGGAGGGAGGCATTGTTCGATGATTGTAGGAGCGATGGTGTTCGCCAAAATAGATGAGGTCGACATCATTTGCTTGGAGTGGGTAGAAAGGAAGGAAGGAGGGAGGGTTTATTTTCGCTTCTCATCCCTAAGAAGGTCTCTTGTGCGGCTCTGTTGTTTCGTTACTTGTTTTACTTTAATTTCAGAAGCGATTAACAAATCATCCACGAGAGGGAGTAATTAAAGCTCAATTGCCTCTCTTAATCTAATAAAAGGGAGCGAGCAGATTATTTTAGTAATTTATATATTTGCCTATCTGTTATCCGACTTCAATGAAAAAGAAGGATTTATCATTATTATCATTATTTAAAAATAAAAAAACAATATTAAAAAATACGATGGAATTTAATAGACTTCCAAAACCAAAAAATATACATTTTGTTTCTCAATTTCTCCTTGTTTTTATTCCACTTTCCTACACTATCTTTTTTTAAAAAATTCGCTATATATTAAGGTCACCAACCGTCCTCCTTTTGGAAGCTCTGTCCTCCCTTGAAAAGTGTCCTCCTAAATGTCCTCCTTTTGTACATTCTGTCCTCATTTTTGATATGTGAAGTTTAAAACCTTTTTTTTTTTTGGTTGAACAGATAGGTTTTAGAGGTTTTTTTTTTTTGGTTGAACATTTAAGTTTATACCCCTGCTAACATTTTTTTTTTATTCAAATTATTTGCGTCCTCCTTTTTATTTTAGAAAAATGGTCATCTTATATATATAAAATTATATCCTAGATATGTATTCTCCCTCTTGATAAGATCCTAGATTATTTGTTTATAATCTTCCCGCCATGATGGAGATAATGGATAATCGTTTGTTTATTTCAACGTCTGAAAGTACTATTTAGCGGACGGGTAAATGTTTTCATGCCTATTTAAGTAATGATTGGTTATATTTTAAAGTATTCATCTTCATTGAACTATTCATCGTTCAGTGAGGTTTGAAATTCGCCTTTTGTAGAGCTTTTAAATCAACTGTTTTTACGGGACACAAATTTTTTCTGATAACGATGACCATTTAAATACGTCTTTGATAATTCAAACTATTCCAATGAAAAAGAGACAGTTTTAATTTTAAATATATTTTTTTCTAGAACCAATTGAACTTCAAATAGGCCTCAAGGTTTTCATTTTGAAGTTCGTGGTTTCCTTTTGCTAAAAGAACGGTTTTTATAATATAAAGTGTTTTTTTTTTTGAAGAATCGGGGAATAAGATCAAAATAACTGTACATAAATTTTAAGTTGATTTAATATGGCAAGAATCGAATCAAGTATTAAAAAAATAAATCTATTAGCCGTTGTAACGTGATCATATTCAAGTAGAGAGACTTCGCGAGGTTAGTTAACAAGAAAGAGACGATAGATCTTGTTTTGCTTTTCTTTAAAAAAGAAACCAGAAGATTTGACTGATATTAGTTCAATGTTTAGAGCAATGCAGAAACAATTAATTCCTCTACTAATAATCAAATGAGTAAAAAGCTGTGCATAAAAAACCCCCATCAAAGTAATAAGATGAAATGCCGACAAAAGACGAAGCTGGTTCAGGGAAAATCGATGTGGTGAGAAGTCATTCAGCTGAGTTGCTTTTACTGCAAATGGCCTCTTGTTCGTGGGAGAATCCATCCTTTTTTATTAAGTTGTTGTTGAAATTAATATTGTGTATATACATAAGAAAGAAAATGAAGTCAGAATAACAAAAAAATAGAAACACAACTATAAATACGAGGTCTGTTTATCCGTTTCTCTGTGATGAAGAAAACCCTATAATGCTATTTCTTGTGAACTGCTAATTAATTTTTTTAATCTTACAATTTGTTAGTTAATGTAATGATTTTTGAGACATTAGTTATTGGTTAATCAACTCCTACCCCCTTCCCTTGCCCTCGTTTCATGGATTGGCGGGAAGGACTGATGATTACGACTGGACTTGCAGATTAGAGAAAGAATCTGGTGAAGGACATCAGATGTCGAATTAAACAGTTGAACAGAAAAACCCTGACCTCCCCCGATAGCATTGGCAGTTACATAAGAAGAAGAAGACGATGGACCCCTTGGTATGACAAACGCAACCGACTCAAATACTCAGAATAATATTCAGCTAGAACAAAAAAAAAATTGTTTTAGAATAACTGAGAGGAATTTCTTAAAAATATCTTTTTCAGTGACTTAAGCAAGGGTGAGCTTTTCACTTTTTTATTCTAAAGTGATAAAATTTAAATAAACATAATTTAATTGAATAATTGTTTTTAAGAAGCTTTATACATAGAGATAAAAATACAGTGGGTTTTTTTTTTTTTGTTTCCCCTCTCCCTTCCTTAAAATCTCCCCTGTAATAATCTGACTGTTGAAAGCGGAAGTTAACTATTTTGTTATTGTATCCTAAGCAGTGGCGTAGCAAGGGGGGGCGGAGGGAGGGGAGGGACCCAAAAATTTCCTTTTTTTTTGGTTGTTAAATAGGAAATTCCCTTTTTTTTTTTTGGTTGTTGCTTAATCCCGCCCCGGGCCCCCCAAGGCGTTGCTACGCCATTGATCCTAAGATCTGTTTTTTCTCCTCCTTTCACAATGGCTTTAGATTTGTTCTCATGACAATCTTCAATTCCTGTTAAGTGAATATAAATACTTCTAAGGTTTTTCTGATTCATTGTTGTTTTTATTGTAAGTATAAATCCATATTTTGACCTTTACTTCAATTGAGAATATATTTTCGTCCAATTTAGGGGTATTTTTTGGATAGTTTTAGGAAACCTGTTTGGTTCTGACAGATACGAAATCTTTTGAAGCCATATTTGTTGTTGTTGTCGTAAGTGCATGCATTTTTCTAAGCTTTTTAGGTCATAAAAATCCGGGCTCTATTATATTACGAATATTTTATATTTCCATTACATATATTTAACATGAAAATATAAAATACATTTATCTATTTTACTTCTTTAATAATTAACAATACGTATATGAGTGAGTCACTACGATATAAATTACGTTTGTGTTATTTTGTTGTGTTTTAGGTAATGAAATCCAAGAGTTGTTATTACTAAACAGATTAAGAGAATGACACTAGAACAGTAACTGAATGAATTTGTTGTTGAACGAAAAGGAAATACACGACTTCGTTAACGATGTTTTTCACATTGTTTGGTAATGCTATATTCGGACAGTACATGCCCTTTGTGATTTTTTTTTTTTAAACTTTATTTTTACTGTTATTTATTGGCTACAAGTTGACTGTATCAGCTGCCTTTTTGTTATTTATGACGGCGTTTTATCTACATCGAAAAAGCAAGATTGATGTGGATGGTTTCAATTGAATAGTAAAGTTGAGACGCTGCTGCCATCGTGCGACCAAATTCGGAAACACTCTTGGCTGACCGTATTGATTCCAGGTCTCTCAGACAACATTTTACTTTCGGCTACACGAATTGAATATTAATGTTAATTTCTTTTGAAGTTTTTTTTATTTTATTTTCCCTTTACACTATATTAGCAGATTAACAATTGTGAAAATATTTGAAAACCCTATTTGAAAACCCTATTGGAATATTTAAATATTTGGGTTAATAAGTATTAATTGAAAATTTATTTATTAAAAAACAAAAAAAAAAAAAAAAAAAAAAAAAAAAACAAAAAAAAACAACAACAACAAAAAACCCAGCTATTTGTAGATCGATTGGATTATTAATTTTTAATAGAAGTACACAAGACATTTATTTTGGGATTTCAAGATTTGATGTTAGGACATTGAAATACCAGAAGAAAAAGTGAATATCAAAGAAATACCAGAAGAAAAAGTGAATATCAAACTCATCTAGTAGAATATTTTACTAAAACAAAATATTTTAAAATGTGCTCAATCGTATATTTAACAGAATTCAGTAAAATGAAATACAATATTTAATAAGCTGATTGCAAGAGACGCTATTTTTAAAGGATAAATAAAAGGAAAAGTTTATTCTTTTCTTGTGTTTGGCCAAGTAATAATAACATTTAGACATTGGAGGGAGTGGTAATGGATGGTAGGGGTTGAACCCCCCCCCCCTATTGCTTCCAAATTTATATTTTATCCATAATTACTATTATTGTAAAGTTTTAATGTTCAAATGTATGACCAACTGTTAAACTTCATATTTAGCATTTATTATTCCCCCCCCCCCCTTTTTTTTTTTTTTTTTATTTGGTTGCTAAGTTCATGTCTGATTGTAACCCACCCATCCCCAATCTCAGAGATTTCACAGAATTACACATTTAATTAACAAATACTTTTCATTCTTTTTTTTTTTAATAAAATCATTAGGCAATAAGAACAGTTGGTCGTACATTTGACCATTAACATTTTACAATAATATTAATTCTGGATAAAATAGGAATTTGTTACTTCTATTTGTTTTATATAAAATAGTATCTAAAATTCGTCTGTACTAAAATATTGAATATTTCAAAATATGCTGGGGATAAATTTGAACAACCTCATGAATTGAATTGAAGTTTTGTGAAAAATTAATCTGAAATTTTTTAAAATTCCAGATGTCATTTTGTTTTAATCAAGATCAAAAAGGTAACCTTTAGATTTATTAGCAATCACGGTCAGAATTATATATCTTAAGTCAAATCTCAAATACAATTAATAGTTAATTAATTACTTCGTAGTTAACTTCTCTTTTGTTTTCTTTTAATATAAAATTTTATTTATAATGCATTATCTTTTTAGTATTAAAGTAATTTGAGTAATCAATAGCATAGCTTGCGGGGGATGGATGTGAAAAGCGAGGAGGAGGCAAAACAGGACCTAATTTATTCTTTTTTTCTTTTTCTTTTGGTTGGTGGCCTTTGGATCATCCGTTCCGGCCACAAAAGATGACGACATTGGGTCTAAGGTTTTGTCTTTCAGATGATTACAAATATAGAAATTTAAAATAATTCTGTTTAAAATATAATAAAATTCATTAATCAAATGGGTCAGCGTTTGAAGTGGAGGTGATGTTCATCCTCTAACTTAATTGGCAGAGAAAGAAAGGTTTAGCAAAATACCTTTTGATGATTTTATTTACATTAAAGACCACATATTTTGTAGACTGGGTTGAACAGTTTTAGTTGACATTTAAAAGTTTATTTTTAATTTGGAAATGTGAAATCTCATTGTTGTATTGTCTGCAATAGCTAATAAGTTTTCTGTGAATGTATTTGGTGATATATTGTTTGTAGATGGTTTAATTGACTCATATAGGCCTATCAGTAGCTTTGTATTCTGTTGAATAATGCTATTAAAAGTTCCCCAATTGATTAATTACTTTGAGATAATTGCTTTCACAAGAACCAACTCATGTTTCATCAATTTCTGTTAACCGTTGACCTGCTAAGCCTGTTTTATTTTTATTATTTATTCCTAGAAAACCAACTGGAATATCTTTAATCCAATTCAACTGCTTCTGTATGACTGGATTATCATTATTATAAAAATACAAAAGACCCATCGTAAATTTAATCAATTACATTAAATAACGTGGATCTAAATCCATTCCTTTCGGATGGCACAAGAGGATCTTTATTGTAAAATAAAAATAAAATCAATGAAAAATGTAAATAAACATTTGAAAATAACCTTGAAATGTTGCTGATGAGAAACTTAATGAGAAATGGAGTTTCTGTTGCTTTAACAGGGGTGCCCATGCGGGGGAGTTTGAGGGGGGGGGGGGGGGGGGGCGTGGGGGGGGGGGGGGGGGGGGGGGGGTGAGCCATAAGGTCTAGAGGGGGTGGGCACCTCTGAAATCGAGGAGCTTAACTATAAATTGTTGAATAAAGAATGGTTGATTTTATGTTTAGGACTTTTTTTTACTAACCATGCATTGATATACATTTGCCGTTCTCTAAACGTTGGCTTCGTTTTATACAGTTTAGTTAATTGTTGTATTTCCTTGGTTTTGATTAACTGTCGTTATTTGTTTCCCAGCATTCCACGTGAGGGTTAATGACTGTTTACTCATAGTAAGTTTACGATTGTCTACAAAGATTAGTAAACAACAGCAGTACTAAAACGTATTAATGAAGTAGACGAACAGAATAGGTTTAAAATATCTGTCCTAAATCTCTATTTTGTTTTAATATTTATTTATGAAAAAATGTTTTTATTACATAATCTTTGTGTCATCGTGGTATGTAATGCAGTGGATACCAACTTGAGGGATGCGTCTTCATAAAATTCTACAATGCAATATTTATTGTTTCCCTCCAAATACTCTCATCTCTTAATGAAATAATTTGGCGTTGATTTACAATTTTAGAAGAATCTGAAGAATTAATCTAATCTTTTGTCAGATCTTATTATCAGAGAAATAATCGTTCCATAGATCCATTATTTCTCTGATAATAATTACATAAATCTATCGGGAGGTGGATTAGCCCAAGGATTTTCCTAAGTGTTGTAAGACTCGACCTTTTGTAGCCAAGAACAGTGGAAACTTCCAGAAATAATTATTTGTTTTTGTATTTGAAACACTTACAAGTTAGTGTTTTTACTTGTAGTGTTTTTAGTAGAGCTTTAATTACTAAAGTTTAATCTTCTCTTCATCGTCCATTTATATAAGTTAATAATAGTTTAATTGTAAAGATTATAAAATTATAATAGATTAATTTAAAGATTAAAATCTTTAATTTAAAGATTATTTCTCTGAATTTAAGTCGGATGAAGTTTTTGTCTTCTAATTCAGTTTGTAGCCGAAAATTTATTTTGAAGAAAATCTTAAGATTTTGAAGAATCTAATGAATGGGCGAGTGGGGCTGCAGTCCAGTGCGCAGCGAAAGCTACTAGGCCTACTATTAATCAATCGAACTGAGTCTATTCACTTTTAACATTTATTTTAATATACTGTATTAATAAACATAAAAAAAGATAAATTGATCATAAAAAAGATTTAATAATTATAAATTTTGAATCCTTTTTGTAGTACTGATGTTTTTTCCTTTTTCGTTTCAGGTCGTGACAAGATGAAGCTGTCGCTGGCGGAAGTGGATCCTCGGCGTCGCCCTCTGGTGGCTAAGAAGCGGAGAGGGAACTTACCTAAGGAATCTGTTCAAGTACTCAAAATGTGGTTGTACGAGCATCGCTATAACGCCTACCCCTCGGACCAAGAAAAGTTGTTGTTGTCGCGGGAGGCTGGGTTGAGTGTGTTGCAGGTGTGTAATTGGTTCATCAACGCCAGGAGGCGGATCCTACCCGATATGATACGACGCGAGGGTAACGACCCCCTGCACTACACCATCACTCGCAAGAACGGTGGCGGTGGCATCAAAGGCCCTAGGGATCCCCCGGCACCCGTCCCTCAGAAGATGGAGGAGGAGGAGGAGGAGGAGGAGGAGGAGGAGGAGGAGGAGGATGAGGTGGAGGAGGACGAAGAGGAGGAGGAGGAAGAAGATGACTCTGAAATGGGTTCTCACCCGTCCTCCCCTAGCTCCCAGAAGACGTTCGCTGCTCAAGACTTTGGTGGTTGGCAGGGTCCATTGCAGCAGCAGGAGAGGGAGGAGGAGGAGGGTGCCAGGAAGAATCCCGACGAAGAGGAAGACCTCTTCAGTTGCTTTTATCTATTGGTGGATGCGGCTATGGGCCAGATCGAAAAGTGGAAGACGCAGGAGGCGAGGGTAGAGAGGATGGCAGCGAGCTAGCATCGGAGTTGTCCCCATCATCACCACTTCACTTCTTTTCCTCTTCTCCTCATGCAGATGGATTCGTTCCCGTTCGTTTAGGCCTTCTCTAGGTTCAGCCCTTAAACTTTTACTTAGCAGAATTATGTTGTGCGTGTGTTTAATGATTAGTAGAAAAGAAGAGAGGGATCATCGTAGCCTCAGCTATTCTCTCTCTTGTGTTGTTTTATCTCAAAACCACGATACGTCAGTTTGTGCCTCTATTTTAAAATGGCCGCCTACTGGAAGTGACGGTGGCGCCACCCTGCGACAAGGAAAGCAGATGGTTGCTTTTATTGTTAGGTTAATGAGTTTTATTTAGGAATAGAAATAATAATATTTATAATAGAAATGGAAGGAAGAAGGTTTTGACTTCAAAGAAGTGAGTCGGAGAAAAGTTCTAATAAAAAGTTCTACTAAAAAGTTCTAATTATAAGTTATAATTATAAGTGTTTATTTTTGCAATTAACGCAAGAAGCGAATAAGTTTTTTTTTTTAAAGCAACAAAACAACAACAACCTGAGGTATTTTTATGTAATTTTTCGATCTTTTAATCAGATATCTTAAAGTTTTCTCTCTTCATCCAAGGATGTTTACTTTGTTTATATTTCCAATCAAACTTGTTGGTTTTTATAAAGTATTACTATTATATGATGTAAAGGATTTTAAATATCCTAAAAAATAAAATGGGAAAAACAGGGTTACGTGAAAAATTATCGTACAAATTATTACTGTTGAAAATTGAAGTCATGTTTGATGGCAGAAAATGTAAGAGAATTAAGAAGAGTTTGATTCAGCTACTCTTAAGCAGATGTTTGGTCTGTTCTGTGGTTTTTAAAGGTTTTCTATTTACTTAAAAAAATGCTTTTATCAATTTTTTTTATGACTGAAGCTGTGAGAGTAATTGTTTCGTGTTTTAGAATAAAAAAAATAACTGAAATCTATATTAAACTACGTCTCCTCCTCAATATAAGTAATTTGCTCTGTCGAAAAGTGTTTTGGAATAGGCTTTTAGCGCCGGCTTTATTTCTTGTCTAAAAATGTTCCCTTTAAATTAAGAAAATGTATCCTATGACATTGGTTCCTGTTGACTTTAAAGGAATCACAATCTTATTAACATGAGAATTTGTTTAACGTTATTTTTAATACTTCTGGACTGGTCTTTGTTGGAAGAGACGGATATTTCCTATGTCCCTATGCAGTGATGACAGTCGATGTGTTATCTAAGCAGCACTGACCCACCGCGTTTTGTTCGGTAACGTTCAGGGTCAGTCCTGCTCTGTTCCCTCTGGTAGAAGTCCATTTCACAACTTGGACAGACTCTAGGAGTTGAAACGTTGGAGCAGATCTTATCATGTGACCCGGAACATTCCATGTTACGGAGAGATAGGAGGAAAAAAAAAACCCACAACAAAACCCCAGCCTATTACGGTTTTGGAGTTTGATTTGTAATATTTTAAAAAAATTATTTGATATTTTTTATATATACTTAAACAGTTGATGTTTTAAATAGGAAACTCCTACGACAGATTGAAGGGTGTGAAATGGCGTTGGAGGTAAAATCAAGTTCAAACAATAAAATCATTCGAAGCCCCATATTCACAAGAAGCTTCTGACCATTTATTGTACCTGAGATTAATCTAGTCTTACAAGGAAAGAACGCGTCATTTCACTTCCTCTGACTTTTCCAATTGTCACGGAATTAAAGGAATTGCTTTATTATGGACTTTATATCTGAATGAATATTGAGTAGTATTTATCCATTTCTTTTAAATTAAAAAAATAACATATTTGAATAAATTATCAATACCATAAAAGCGGTTGGATCAAAGGCTTTAATATTATTAAATTTAGTCACAGAATTGTTCTTTTTGGTTGGAAATTTTAAAATTACGTAACTCAATGAAATCAAACATTTAAAAATCTTCAAAATAAATAGTTTTAAGATGTCATAAGTAGCTAAGTGATTAAAATACGTAATTTGTAAATTAAACGTTTTACTTTTCGCACTTTGCCAATAGAGTATGAAACATTTTGACAAAAAATTAAGTTTACATTGATGAGGTTAGTTTATGGTGAAAAATAGGAAATATATCTGAAGAAATTAATCCAAGATGTCATTTTAAGAAATGTCCTAAAGGAATTCGTTACTGGAGGCGACACCTGAGCTATTGAATGCTATTTAATTAGAATTTGACGAATGGAATAGTTCACCCCTTAACTAAGAAGTCTTTTGGATAAGATTTTCACGACAGATATTCTCGAAATTGAAAATGTTGCTAAATTAAGTTTGTACTAAGTTTAATGTATACTTTTCCCTTATCTCTGTGATAATAGATTATCTTTATTTACGAGTTAGGCTTTTATAGAAGCCCTTTTGAAAGCTTTCAGTTTTATTTTTATTTAGGATGTCGTCCCAAGATCGTAGCTGACTTCCTACTGCTCACGAAACCCACTGAATAGCCTATTGCTGAATACACACTTTTTCCTTGGTTACACTTTTTTAATGTAGCTAAGATTTGAAAAGTTGTTTGGGGCCTCCGACTGTAATTCTATATTGATGCAGGCAGACATAGTTTGATTGTGAATCCTCGTGGAATTGTCTGCGGAAGTTCTTGGAGGCATCTGCGCTCTGTTGGTGAATCTTGAATAGTTTTTACCACATACTGGAATGAAATATAAAATGTAATTTTCATTGTATATCAAAATGTCTTAAGAATTTTGGTTTAAGGCTCAAATTAGTTTCTATGTAGCCTCCCTCGTAATAAAGACAAAATAAATTTATTTATTTTATTTTTTTGTTGAAGTTCAAGCATTTTTCTTCCCAGATGCGCATTTGTGGGAGTGATTCGATTATTACAGAATTAGTTCATCTAATCTCATAATTGAAGGCGAAACCCATTTACCAGAAAAGTCTCCAGATTTTGAGGATAATAAAGATTGAAATAAGATTAATCCATTTAAGTCTTAAGGTGTTATCTATTAAAAGAAAAAAAAAAGAAAAGATTGTTTGTTTGAACATAAAAACTGTAACTATTTCATTTACAAATATATTTTGTGCTTTCATTTTCTCTTTTATTGTAATTGAGGTTGGACTTGTTTCTGTGTTAGTAAATGAAAGTAAGATATGAGCATCATAATTTGTTTTGACAATCATTACAAAATATATAACTACGTTCACTGATGTATTTCCTGTATCTTAATGGTGATTCATAAGAATAAACTGTACTTAGAGAATAGGAGTCAATAGAGAAAGGAAATTCACCGTAGCTTTCAGAACTGTGAAATAGATAAAGAAAGCAGCGGTTAAAGAAATAAAGAACCTACAAAAATATAGGGGTGGTTAAGGTAACTGTCCTGAGGCAAACTGAAAGAAAAACTAAGTCCCAGACGTCTACTTTTGTTGTGAACTGGAAGCAGCAAATGATGCATTTTATTCTTTTTTGAAACGGAAGCTGAGGCTTCCAAAGGTTGTCTAATTGCTGGAATCATTTGAACTAGGAATCTTCAGACTCCAGATGAAGCTACAAAAGGATATCTGATCCCTCGAAGTGACACAGAGACACTATCTGTGTTTACCTGGATCGGCCTCTTCTCAAACCGTCCCAAGAATATTTTGATAAACTGTTTGTCAAACTACTTCAAAGAATGTCACTGAGGACTTTTCTGATTCTATGATGAAATACCAGTTCTGAGTCGTTTCTTCAAGAACTGGAAACCAAACCATCACCACTTACTCGTCACTCACTTTAGTGCTCGAAGAACTATCTCATTAAAAATCCTAGGGTGCCTAGAAGAGGTTTATTTTTTTGCTCACAGAATTTTTAATTTTAGGTATTTTTTTATTCAATAGTGCCCAGTGCCTTGTGTATGTTTCGATATAAGGAAAAGTTGTTGACTGTTTTGAACTGAAACTCGTTGCAGCATCCGTCGACCCATGCGACCCTAGTGGTAGAAGATGAAAGCAAGCCTTGAAAACTTGGAAGTTTACCAGGAGAGAAGCTTTTTGTATTGGTGCTTGTTTCTTTCTTTTATCACAAAAAGAAGTTAGTCAATTGTTTCTGGTTAAAATAAGTTATATGAAAAGAACAACAGGAGCTTATTTGTAAATCGGATTCCATTCATCCGAAAAAAATAAAAAAAAAATGAATGGGCCACAAAGATTTTTAAAAATCACAGATCTTAATTATTAAGGTTACATGAATGGAATGATGGTTATTTTCCCCATCGCTCTTTTTTCTTAAATTACAAATATTGTGATATTTTTTAAGGGATAACTAAAAGAAAATACCCAAGAAAATGTGATATGTGAACAAGGTGAAATTTAGAACAATAAATTACAAAGATAATGCAAGAATTATACCCTTCTATTACAAACTGTTAACATCCTTAGCTAAGACATGAAATGTAATATGTTGTGAATATACAAAGGAATTTGGAATATACTAAATTTAACCGTTTCTGATCGTCATCGTTAGGTTTCTGCTCCTGTTGACACGGAAGAACCTTATTCCAAAATATTGCATCCCAATGGATTGAATTTAGTTCTCTGAATTGACACCAGGTGCCCCTCCGTTCTTTTGGTAGAATCTGCCTTTATGAGAAAAGAAAAATAATGGCTCTCAATTGATACTTCAACGAACCAACTTTGGAAAAGTTATTTAGTTTAAAGAAATGTAGAACTGTTTTTTGAATAATATTAATGTTGCTTTTAAAGGTAGTAATTTATTTATTATATCTAGTAATAATTTAAAATTCCTCAAAGAATTAGGTTTCTTAGCTTAGTTTTCGAAAAGAAGTTTGTTGGTGAAAGCAATAGAGTTGATTATTTTTCTTAACCATTTGTGTCTTTTAATGTTTGTATTCAAAGTGTTAAGAAACACTTACACAAATAAGAAAGAGGGATTATCAATAAAAATTGTACCCAAAATAATTATATATTAATATCACCTCTGTTTGTTGCTGTTATGAATTCAAACAACCCAAAACAATTAAAACTATTATTAATAA
Organism: Thereuonema tuberculata; assembly: GCA_023159025.1. Taxonomy (NCBI): domain Eukaryota; kingdom Metazoa; phylum Arthropoda; class Chilopoda; order Scutigeromorpha; family Scutigeridae; genus Thereuonema; species Thereuonema tuberculata. The sequence continues at coordinate 13,601,377 of JAFIDM010000002.1, forward strand.
TATTATTGGTTTCAAATCATATTTAAAACTTGTAAAAATATTGAGAGGACAATCAAGTTCAGACATGTCGACAACTTTTCCTTTACATGTTATTATTTTTTTTTTTTGTGCAATATGTTTTTTACATTTATTAAGATTTAATAAATATAAAAATATATATACATCTGTTAGAGACACAGTGCTTTAACATTGCTTTATCAAATAAAAGTCTATTGTACTTTGAAATGTATTTCTTTAATTTCAGCGTTTGTAAGAAGCAAAAATATTTGTTGTCCATAAGAAATGTTGAAATATGAAATGTTTGATAACTGCCATATAAAAATATATATAGAGTCCATTTTCATTGATTTTGTTTTTAGACTATAGCAGCTATATTTGATTCCTTGTTAGATATTTGTTGTATGTTGTGTGGAATGATTATTACTATTGTCATGGTTTGATTGTGTTGAGACATCATATACTCTTGATATACTGAAGGTGTGGTTTGCTAATATATTTTACGAGTAGACAAAGAACATTACAAATTAAAAAACCTGCTAACATATTCCAGAATAATAGTAACAACTAGATGACAGAGTAGATTTGATTTGTAGCAAATGCAATTAAATCTAGTTGGAAATATCCTATAAACGTAAAAAAAATATTTTATTTTAAAGATTTTAGAGTTACAATAGAAAAAGGGATCTTAGACGCCCTCTGTCGACTGATGGATTTTTTTTGTTTAGGTTTCTCATTTTCATTTCAGAAGAATGATAGTTTTGTGTAGCTGAGAGGTTTTTCTTTTGTTTACTATTTAGAAATATATATATATATAGTCTATATATATCCTGTTGAATGGACGTTGGATTGGTAGTAACTTTGAGATTGATATTTTGTACTATTTCTTTTTTAGTTTTTGAGTCAAATCAAGGCATGTTTTAATTCACATCTTCAGAAGAAATTGGAAAACATTATTTGTAAATCGCTAAATTATTTTAAATAATACACTGGTGTATCCAAGATAAGCAAAAAACAAAGACAAAAGAGTTACTTTGCAAGAAATTAAAAAGAAGAAATTGCTGAATAACTTCCCTCGTTTTCTTAAAAAATGCACCCATTTCATTAAAGATAATTTTATATTGAGTAAATTCTATATTACTTTTTATATTTTTATTAAATGGATTCAAAAAGGAGATTTGTAACGCCTCTCTGTGTACGCAAATTGCTTTAAAACCACATTTTTAGTCAAATTTTAACTGTGTTAATAGTTAAAGTAGTTTGAAGCTGTTTTCAATCGAGTAGAATAATTGTAATCCTTTGATAGAAGGTTTCTTTCCATGCGATTCAGACCAAAAGTTTTCGAAATACAGTACTTCCTGTAAATCCAACTTTTTCTTGCAAAAAAACCTATTAATTTTTAGATAACTTTCTTGTTTCCAATGTATGAAGGCTAATGTTTGCTGACTAGAGGCGTTTGCTCGACGATAGGATATTTATTTCTTCAGAAAATTGCTAAAAGAGAATTTATTATTTCAAAAAACCTTGACAAAATTACAGTTTAAATTTAATTTTTTATGAAAACTTTGCTCAAGGGATGTCATTGAGGTCACTTACAATTTCGGGTTTTATGCGAAAAACTCTTGGTGTTAGAAAATGATGAAAACAAGGAGGATTTCTCTGGAATATTCCCCCACTACATTAGCAAAAACTGAGAGTAAATTTTCTGTCCAAGATAAACATATAATGAGAGAAGAAATCGAAAACGAATTTTGGATTTAAGTTGGAATAGACCGACTGAAGATGATATTCAAAAGAATAAGTTTCTCCAAACATCTTAAAAATAAAGAAAAAAAAAATATTAGAAACTGAAAGCTTGTTTTCAGGATAGAATCCGATTGTCGTTTCATGTGTCTTCTCTAAGAAATTTCTTATTCATTTTCTTAGTCCTAGTAGCTCATAACAAATCATATCTGACGGTTGTTTGCTTACGTCTGTTTTCTTCTAATATTGAGGCAACGCTTTCGGGTGAATCCGTTTGCAATCAACGTTGGCCTAAATCTTAGATCACATTACAATTTAGGTAATCACAATATTTCTTAAGTCTCTCATCTTGTTGGATATTTCTGTGTTTTTACTTTACAAACCCGGAAAACAGAATTCATTATCCACCAGTTTGAGAATATAGCTTCACTGAAGAATTTTTAGAAATTTAAGATATTTTTCCATTAATTCTTAAACTCTTTTTTTTTGTTGAGTCCTTGGCGATGGAAATAGTAAAACTTTTCTGATATTTTCTACATCAATCTCTCACGAGATGTAATTGAAAACTGCCTTGATTTGGACCATTCCTGTGCTCATCGTTTTTATCTTAACATTATTTTTATTCTTTCTTACATCAATTTTAGTGATTTATTCTGTAAAAACCATTATCAATGTAATTCACATTTTGGCGGGAAGACAGCGCCGTTACATTGGTTGTAATTCATTGAGTTCCCCCTAGGAGTCTTTCCTAGCTGTGATGTAGATGTAATATATTTGTGTGGTGAAACTAGTCTAGCGTTTTATTATCCTCTGAAATGATTTATAAACAAATACAACTAAGTATTACGAATTGTGATGGGTCAAAATAGTCTCGAATGGTGACATAAACCAGTAAGATTGAAAACTATTTTCATGTTATGCATTATTTGTTTTTCTAGAATGATTTTAAAGTTTATAGATATAAATAAAAATTAAAATGGTTAATCTTGTGTTGTTTTTGAAATTCTTTTGGTCCGAGTTTATATTAATAGTCTTAATATTTATGTACTTCTTAAAATTATACAGGGGGGCTCTTTAGTTTGCTGCTGTGGGCGAGCAGGGCAGCAGTCTAGGGAGCAGATGCTTCAGGTGTCCTTTATTCTGTATTTCTATTAGGGAGGATATTTGAAATTGAAGATCACTGACAAAGGGATAACATTTAAGCAAAGTTGTTTTTTTTTCCTATGACTATAAATCTAAATTATTCTTTCTATTGGTTACCTATCAAGGATAAAAGCTACATCTGAAATAATCTTCGAATGAACAAATGGAATACATCTTCGACTGGCGTCTTCAGTCTCATCAAAACAACTTTATTCATGATTGGTTTATTTTAACAAAGTACACTAGGGAAAGAATGGAATAAAAGAATAGAAAACGCTGCAATCAACCTTTCTTTTAATGTTGTTACCTGAACTATTGAATTTTTCTTTAGAAAATACATTTCAGCTGCTCCTTACAAATAAACACACAATTACAACAGTCCAAAGATGTAAGAAATTCAGTTTTCACTATGTAATTCTTTAAGAAGTTTAATAAATTGATAGTTTTAGGCTTAAAATAGCTATTTAAAATCTGTTATTAAAATTAGTTATCACACGATTTCAATGACAGTCATTAATATTTCAGCATTCTTAGGTAGGTAGTTTTTACGATTGCATTTTAATAATGTATTTTTGGCGGATTTAACTCTTAAATAAAATTGTAATGAAAATAAAACTCTTTTCAAACATTGAAGTTAAAATTATCTTAATTACAGGAGGATTAAATGTATTTCACTGAAAATTGCGTTTTAAAACTTTGTTGTTTATCTCTAATCAAGAATGTTTTCACGTGAGACCAAACCTACCAGATGCTTTGCGGTTAACATAAGGTCTTTAGATTTTGTTCTTTTGTTTTTTTTAATCATGAAAATTGTCATTGTCATATTAATTTTTCTTTTAAATAATATTAAAGAAAAATAGTTCATTTTGAATTTAATATTTGGATGTGTTTATTTTCTGTAGGAAAAGAAAAAAGCTTGAATTATGTGTTTGTCTTCAGAAATCTATTCGAATCTAATAAATCTCTCAGTCAAGGACAAATGTTTCAATAGATTATTTTGACAGACTTAATAGAAATGTAGAAAGAGTTGCCTTGGAAAAAAACCCATTTCATTCAACATTCGAACACGAATTTGTTTAAAAGTCTTTCAATTACTTTTGTTTTATTCTAACTTGATTAGTAATATTTTTAACAGAGGAGGTAAAATTGTAATCTAAAGGTAAGTAAATTGCAATAAATGTTTCTTCTAAGGAAACGAAAGAAAAGATTTACATTCTAAGAAAATAAAACCTAAAATAATATCTGAATGTTGTGAATATCTTTATAGAAACCAAAGTAAATTTTTTCAATAAGTTTTTAGTTTGTTTTTTTTTTTTGTTTTTTTTTGTTTTTGTTTTTTTGAGAATGAAAAATAAATTGTGTTTATGTAAATTGGATATAAAAAAAAAAAGAACTGAAAGAAAACTGAAAAGGAAATCGTACTCATGGAATTTATTAACGAAATGGTGTGAATAAAACGAATCCGTTCGCCTGTCTACGGTTCAAATATCACTACCGCATTGTCTAACGCTGTATCCTGGTCTTCACTAGCACAGAGTTCACTTCAATCGCTATCAAATAACCTTTTATGATAGAAAAAGAAAGATTATTAAATTCGGAACTAACCACACAACTTTGGCAAAAACAAAGTTTTTATTTAGTTCTTATTTTTAAATTAAGTGTGAAGAATTAATTTTCTCCAACGAAATGAATAATTTGTAAATTCTTCACTTTATTTCAAGTTTTCTAGTAAAATTCAATTGAAAGCTTTTTTTTAGTTATGTTTGATTGTATGATTTATAGAACATCGTTGATATGGTCAATGAACAATGTGATAGGATCCAATCTTATGATTATTAAAGTATTGCACTGTAGGCTTAAGTCGATCCTTAGGGTCACGGGAGGTAAGGTTCCTGCGTATCCTTACGAATGGGGCTAATAATGAGCTCGGGTGGTCAACTCAATGCTCACCCGCCTTTAACTCCATTGAAATCATTAATAGCTCAGAGTAAATGTTAGTTAATACAACTTTTTTGGGGGGGGATTGGGGAGGGCTCTAAGTTCAGTTGTTTAAGTTCATACAACTCCTTTGTTGTATAAAACAGTTTGTCAAAATTGTTTGGAAATGGGTTCTGAGCAATCTGTTCATTGCCTGATATTGACCCCGAGTCTGTCTGGATGAAATTAAAATTCACTGATGATTTAGTGGGAATATTACAAAAACTTTGAATAATATTTTAACTACAAGGGAATCGCCATTAAACTTGGTCTATTCAGAGCACTTTGTAGCTGTAACCAATAAGCGGATTGATAACTAAATGTGTATAATGACGATTCAAAATAAAAAGAAAGAAAAAGTTCTCCTATGGCGTGCTTTACAGCAAAATACACGAATGAACAATCAACAAAAACACAATCGGAAGGCATTGATTCGTTCCGTACGGGATACGCCTGCTGTTTAGCGATAGAAGGACTACGGTACTGCTCGATGTCTTCCCAATCGTAAAGTTGTAAAATTTCAAGCGATGAACAGTTTCGATCCACGGCTGACCGCCTCTGATCCCACGTGATACTTCGCACATGGAGTGTAATACGGTCCCTTTAAGTCTGACAAATCTGCAACATTTTAACGGTAAACCCTATTCTTTAAATGACCCTAAAAACCTGAAATCACACGAATTCAAATCCGGAGAACGTGATTGCCGAACAATAGGAAAGGATCGACTAATCACCCGGCGATCGGTGAAATGTTTGTGTAAACAATGGTGTAGGGTGAGTCCAATACGTGGGAGGAGGGCATCATCTTGCGTAAAAGTTGTAGACCCAAGGCATTGTCGCTGTTGAAGTTGGAGAAAGACAAAATTTTGGGGCATGTCATGATATCTCAAGGCCATTATGAGGTAGAAGAATGGTCCGATGATAAATGTGGAAATGAATCCACATCAGACGATTACTTTAGGAGATTGCAGAGGAGTTCCTGGAAAACACGTGGATTTTCCTTGGCACAAATGCAACAATTCTCGATGTTAACTGTTCCATGAGATAAAAACGTGTCTCGTCGCTCCACAGGATGTTCCAGGCCACGACACATTAACTTCTATTCTGGAAAGGGCGATCAATGCAAAGATAAGTCGATGGTCCTTATTGGCAGCAAGCAACTGGTGGTTGTGGCTAATCTCTCCTGGAAAAAATGCACATCTGACGCAATATCTTCGATACCTCTAACTGCCGTGACACTGCATGTGCACTACTCGCGCCAGAAACATTGAATCATTGACTGTTCGACAACAGCCGTCACAGCATCGTCAATGACTTCTTCAGTGACAGGTTGAACTTTTGACAGTTAATCCTTATTGGCAGCAAGCATCCAGTTGTCTCGAATCGACGTATCATGTTCTTCACAGCTTGTACAGACATTGGTCTAAGGTGTAAGTACTTACGACGGCGAAATTCACGAAGGGCAGTCACAGCATTACCATAGCTTTCTTAAAAAAGCTTCACAATTAAAGCACGTTTCGTTAAAGTAATAGCCATCATAAGAATGGCACTTCACTAGTTGCAATCATCTTTATCTCTAGAACTCTGCTGCAGTGCACGTGCTTATGCAAATGAGATTGCGTTTTCGTTGATTGCAGCCCAAAACGTGACATTGGTTTCACTAAGTTTATTCGTAATGCTTCCATTTATTCGTAAATGGAAAATTAAAAAGCTTAAAATGTCATTTTAGGTTGGTCTTAGGTTGGTCATGTGGTTTTTTTTCCGTGTATTTTGCTGTAAAGCGCTCCGTAGGAGACCTTTTTGAATATTTTTGTTTTTTGATTCCTAGTGCTTTTCCGCATCCTTTGAATAGTCTTTATAGAAATTTTGGTGTCAATCCGCTCATTGGTTACTGCTACAGAGTGCTCTGAATAAGCCAAGTTTAATTCACTTTGTATATAAGCTTTGGAAAGAGAGAAAGTTAGAGTTGAAATTGAACAAATAATTAAAGCTTTTTACGAGCAGATGTAAACGACGAGATAGATAGACCAGATAAGACTGCATTCACATTAAAATAATTTTATAAAATGTAAATATGTTTTACATTTTTTTAATAAAATCCTTTTAATCTGAACGCAGTATGGTCGGTTAAAAGAACAAACAATACTTTATTATTTATTTTATTATTATTAATATTATATTATTTGATAAAAGTATAAATATAATCGATACTGCATGTGAAGGATTAATAATGATCCAAATCTCCTTGGGATCCCAATGTTTTATTTCATTAGTAGATTTTAAGAAAGACCTGAAATAATTTAGATGTCTTCTCTTCAAATCTCTTCTCTTGGCTTTGAGAAGGAAAAGATAAAGTTCCATTGCTTTTAGTTTTAAATTTGGTGTTTCTACCATTTAGACTCCCTCGCGATTAATACGGTTCAGTTCATGGATGATATTTTTATGCAGATTTTTTAAGTAATTTATTTTAATACGGAAATCAATTCAAAATTCGTTAATTTTTCATTTGCCATTTTTGAATAAAAAAATAATTAAACCTGAAGTGCGCAAAGAACGTCAATGACTTAAAGAATTGCAAGAACAGTTTAGGACGAAAAATAATTGTAATCTTCCTCCGACTGTTACTGCTTGTAACGAAACATTGGGAAAAACAGTCGCATGATCTCTCGTCCAATCAGAGAGCGTTTCTCATCAACTATCATCAACTAGGTACAATTACATTAAGTTACATGAATGTATATATCTAACAAATTTTGGAGGTTTACGAAAACTTCGGGGAGGGGCGTTCACCCTTTCTTTATCTCAGAATAGATTTAGCAAAAAAAAAAATCCTCAACATTTTATTTTATAATAAAGAAGGTTTAACGTGCATTATTATCGTCGCGGCGAAAGTTGGACCCGCCATCACATTATCATTGACTAATTTCTCCAGTATCAATGCCGTAAGCTCCGCAGAAAATATCAATCTCAATTATCAAAAATAGGAAATATCAAAAATCTCACATACACCTTGAAATCGACGAGCAACGTTAAGAATAATTTCCCTATTTGATTTTTGAGACCTTTTCCTCGTCGAAATGTTGAATGTGAATCAACGACCGCCATTTTCTCTTACATTTGAATGTGACCGACAGGCCAGGAAAGGAAAATCTATCATCTGCGTTGCATTCTGGGACGTTCATCTTTGGCCGTTCTGATAATAATGTAATATGAAAAGGGAAGAAAAATCTATAAAATGCCCAAATCCGTTAGGATTGTTTGCTTTTAACGCATTGAGCCATCATCGATAGCAATCCGGGACAGCTTTTTCTTTGGTTGTTTGCTTTCAACTGGGTCCCACTTCCGAGCGCGGGAGACGGGATCATAGGTACGCACGCATTCCGATCTCCATCATCGAAGCTAAATCTGGCTGATGAGTCCTAATAAGGACGAAACAGCTGTCCCAGATTGCTATCGATGATGGCTCAATGCGTTAAAAGCAAACAATTCTAACGAATTTTTGCATTTTATAGATTTTTCTAACCTTTTATTTTATTTTTTTTTCCTAACTAAATTAGTTATATTTCAGTAGGTTTTTTTTTTTTATAGATCAAGGAATTAATGAATTGATTTCAAAAAAAAAAAACAATAGGAAAAATTGTTAAAATTTGAATTTAATTTGCTTTTTGACTTTCCTCTGATTCTTTGTGTGTTATTGAATAATTTACGTGCGTTGATTCTTTGTGTGTTTATAAATGAAAATAAATATTCCACGTTTTCTTTAAAAAAAAACCCCTCAGAGTTGGTGAAATGTAATTGAGTCTAAAGAATCGTCTATATGTTTCAATGATATATGCCTACTTTGTTTCAATGAACTGAGGGGGGAGTTGTCTGTTTTAACCCCTCGTGTCATTCGTGATGGTTCGTGTTCAGTTGCCCTAATCAATACACGGATTCGGCCGAGTGTAAAAGATGTGCTTTGTGCTGTTCCGTGCAAATCTCATAAGACCACAAGACCTTAGCACTGGCGATTGTGTGGGTCTCCTTCAAGCGAAAAAAAAAGAGCATTTGTTTATTGTGTTTGATTTTGGGGTTTGCAGACGGTCATAAACAAGTTGATTTAAAGAGCGATTGGCACCAAGGACAAGTGAGTAGTAAAATACGACAAACAAGTAATTAAAGGAACGAACAATATTAAAAAACAATGCCAAATGTAATTTTATGTGTTTTATTAGCTTTTTACTATAAAAGGAATAACTTGAAGTAATACAACGAATGCTTTCATTGAAGATTTAAATTGTTTGAGAATGAACGGGATTGAGATTTTGGAAGAAAAACAAAAACAAAAAAATAACAAACTAGTTTTAAGTAAAAAGTACAAAATGAAAATGAAAAAATACTATGGTTACAACAGTGATGTAAAACATAAACTTATTTTTAATATTTTCTTGATGTATTAAATTCTAATTTAAATATTTTCAGTTTATGTATATATATATAAACAAATTTTCAAATATTCGCATTATACATTTATTACGAGAATAAATTCAGCACCTTTTTGCCTAAGAATAACTAATCAAATATTCCATCATTTTTTTAATATAAATTAGACAAATAGAACGAATAGACAAATTCTAAGATTGAAATATAGTTCTCTTAATCACAATTAAGTGACAATTCAGATTAAATAAAATCTTTTAATCAAATGAAAAAAAAATAGTTAATTCCAGCGATTACTTCGATGCAAACGGATTAGTTGTAGAAGGACACAATAACACGGAGACAGGAGACGCCATTTTTGTATGAAATTTTTTTATTAAAATGACTTAACAAAAATCAACTTGCTCATGAACGCCTCCATATCAAGACCTTTAACTTGATATCACATTGACCCCTGTATTCTCGTGTAGTTACCGAGAAAAAGGGCTTTCAGGCTAAATGGTTTTCTATGACGCCCCCTAACTTGAAAAGCACAACCAAGACATCTCAAATTTTTATCAGATAATAACCTAATCTAGCTCTTTACATCGTGAAAAAAATGAAGAGGGGGATTTGGGTGGTATACAAGTAGGTTATCACCTCCATCCTCATCCTGAATTGTTGAAATATTGAGATTTTTTAAGTAAGAAGGCTTAACGTGCATTAAGATTTTCTTTTAAAATTCAATTGAAACCTTCTTCTGGTTTTCGAGATGCCGAAGTGTCATGGCCGTCTTCCTTCAAACCACTCAGCTTCCGGTAAGTACTGATTTCATAAGCATTCCTAATTGAAAATCGAATGTATGCAGAGTATACAAATAGGTTATCACCTTCATCCTCATCCTAAATTGTTGAAATATTAAGATTTTCTTTTAAAATTACGTTGAAACCTTCTTGGTAGCTGTCCTGGATGGCAGTGTCTGCTGCTGCTAAAAGGTGAATGAGATCCACAAAATAAAGAGTTTCTCACCTCTGTTACTCTCACCTCCTCAACATTTAGTTTTATGATGGTGCGAACCAAAAGGAATAAGCCTAAATAATGCACAATTATAAAATACATACTTTTAAAAGTAGTAAATTGAATGAATCGAGGCTGTATCATTATCTTGAACTGGGTAAAATTTGGGACAGAAATTTCAAAATAAAAGATAAAATCAAAATTTCTGTTATATCCGTTTTTCAGCATACTGTTCGGTTTGGTTTGGATTAATTAATGTAGGCTACGTGAGGTTTTTTTATTAAAATTATTGGTTTAGCAGACATACAGGAACTAACAATTTGCTACCTGAATCAATTACGATAGCCATTATAAACATCTTTTTTTTTTAACTTTACTTTCAGATCAAAGTATCCATACAAAGTGATGGCTCCTAAATCAAAGGAAGAAATAAGAAAACTAGCAGCTGAAAAGCAGTCTCAGAATTAAGAGCAACTCAGAGAACAGTATTTGCTAGCAGAAAGGAATCGTTGGAAAAAAAAAAAGGCAAGATGGAAAAGTTAAGGATTTTGAAGAAATGAGCAACAGAAAAGCAAGAAGAATAAGAGGCGATTGGAAAGCAAGATTCAAACGCCATTACAAAAAGAAAGAAAATCAGGGAAAATACTTCAAGACGTCCTAGCTCAGAATTCACCACCCAGGATGCCAAATCTAGATATCGCAGGCCCTTCGGGACAAAGAGCTACAAGGAAACAATCTGGACGTTAGAAGGTGCGCAAAGATACAGCCAATGCGTTCAGAAATTGAAAAGTTACGTCAGCAGCTTAAGAAGGAAATAGCAAACAAACAAACACATGTATAAAAGTCGCTGGCTTCGAAAAATAAATCCCCAGAAAACTCAAATTCAAGAAACTGGCACTAGAACTAGAACTAGAACACACCAAAAACTCCTAGAACAGCCACTAAACGCCTACTTGCTGGACCAAGGAGTTCGGTGATACAAACCTTGAAATTTCACACAATTTGAACCTACAATTGAATAACAAGTATAAGACCTTGCGAAATCCAAAGAAAGACAGATGTTTGGCAAATTAATAACTGGAAAAATCATAAAAAGTATCGGCAAATGTCTACTATTGGAAAACTTTTTGGAATCACTAATACTGTCCAGAAAAAAAATGAAGCCAAACACTGTTTACAGACGAAAGAAAACAGACAGCCTCAGCAGCATTTGAGACAGCTGCATTTGTATGCTCTTTTTAGATAGACTATCCACATATGGCCTGAATGAAACATCTTTAAGATCGCTAGAGGCGGATGTCGACTACATTTGCTGCCCAAAAATACAGTCCATGTACTTTGGAGGGTTCCAGACAACAGGTCACCCTTCATAACTGTGTACTTTACACAGCTGATGCAGGTGATCCAACGTATGAAATCATTTCAATCATATCGATTTCCCGTAGGCATGATGCTGCAGCTATCTGATTGTACCTAAATCCTTATTTTCCAACATATTAAACTTGATTATCCAAATGTGACCGACGTGCATATTTTTAGTGATGGTCCCACTTCACAGTACAAGAACAAAAGTAATCTCTATTTGTTATTACAGTATTGCATTCTCATGGTTTTACAAATGTACATGGAACTATTTTGTATCGGGTCATGGTAGAGGTGCAGCTGATGCAGCCCATATTTTTGTTTCACAGGGAAATAATATCCCACATGCTGAATCCTTCTACAATGCATTATCAGGACGATCTGCGGTCACTAGTATTTCTTGAGAAAGATGAAATATCTTCAACTGATACCATCTTGGATCAGATAGCAACGGAACTAATTCTTGTGCCTGAGACTATGAAACTACACCAGGTTCGCACAATAAGAGCGGAGAAATGTTTTCCAGAGTTCTGTTATGCTTTTGCTCAGAGACATGTTAATGTTTCAATTTAAAATCACATATTTTTCTGAAGTCATGAACTAATTGCAATTAATCATCAAAATGTTGTTCAGCAACATCACGTACAGAGTTTTAAAAGCTATCGATCGCAAAAACTTCTGCAAAAGTGTCTGTGAGGATTCATACCTGACAAAATAACGGACTTTGATTCTGAAACATTTGAATTTGAAATAAGTTCGTTACACCCAATCGCCAATAATAGGTTTGTGAAGCCGAGTAAAGAGGATAAAATTTCTGTAACTGCTATTTCACCTCCGTCACAATTTCTCACCTGCTTTCGTAACTACTTTTTAGCTAATAGCTCATAAAAAATTAAATTGTAATATTTGTGCGTTGTAAGTATCAATGAAAACCAATGTCAGCACTCAAAAATCAATTTAAAAGTTTTGGCATCGTTAATTAACGCAATGTTTATCAAGTAAAACAAATAATAATTGAGCACACACTGATATAGGAATTCGTTAAAATTAAAATTAAAATATTTATTAAAAGTATTTAGTTACTGCGCGACAAAGAAGATGTATTGTTCACAAATGTCAAGATATTTTTATATATTATGTAATACCGGTATATTATTTTTGCAGAAGTTTTATCTGTGTGTGAGATACACAAGAAAGTATTAAAATAGACAAAATGTTATTAAATTTTGTGCGTAGTTCCGTAACATGATCACACCTACATATACTTAGCCGAGCTTATTAAAAGTATTCTAAGATCTTCAAATCTGTATTTTGCTTCATTTTCAAAAATAGGCTCAGTTCTCTTTGCATTTTACGAGAACAATAAAAAAAAATAAGATCAGATATTAAAATTAATTGATTTTAATAAAAACGTCTTCGCCATTTCAGCTAAAAAGTTATATAGACAATGCAAATTGTTCTTATCCTCCTGTGAAACTATCCGGCGTTGCTCGAATCGATGTTCATAAGGATTTGTTTGTTCCAAAGCATTACAAAGTTGTTTGGGTAATAAAGAAATATTCGCAATTTAGAATAACTTTGTTCTCGATGGTTTATCAATATCAAATTCCTACAAAAGCTTCAACTTTTTAGAACAATTGCAAATTATTCTTCAAATATCCCGCCAATTTACGATGTCTGGAGACAAGCTTTCGAAGAACATCAAAGAATTTATTTTTCAAAAACACTTCTAAGATAATTCATTTTAAACTGAAACCTTTTTATAATAATATTGGATTGTTACATGCAGGGAATCTTTAAGTGGGTAACTCTGTCGGATGAGTAGTAATAATCACGAAACAGCTTCCCACAGTTCTGTATCTATAGCCTTCAGTGTACCTACGAAAATGCGCACTTTTTTTTATATGCAACTAGCTGTACCCGGCGTGCGTTTTAATGCCACTAAAGGAAAGAAATGTTTGTGTTTTAATTCTGTTTATTGAAGTGCTTTTGAATACACAATATTTTTTGTTTTTCTGATCTGATGCATACACAATAAATCAGAAGGTTTTCCGACGTGGAAGAACAATTTTCCAAATTTAGTCTCCACACTTGTAGCGATTGTCCCTGTGCTTTGTTGATGGTCATTGCAAACGCGAGTCGCACCGGAAACTGCAAACGTTGAAGCCGGAAATACACTCATTTGTTGAAACAACTCGCGCACCAGGTATTGTAAAATGGTTCTACTAATTCAGAAACCTTCGCGGGCGTTCGCACAACAACTCACCAAAGTTTCTAATGAATCGCAATCTGATAAATGGTATAGGAACGCATCTGGGACAAACAAACAAAGAAACATTCATTTTTATATAAGATAGAGATCGCAAATAATAATTGGCAATTCAGGTCGATTCCTTGTGTGTTCAAAACTATTTTTTTTTAAAGTAGTATATTTGTATTTAGTTGCTTTTAATGGAGGATTGAGTCGATTCCAGCAGAATAGGAAGAAGATAACATACTAAAAGTGATAAAAATCAGTTGTTTTGCCAATATTTGGGATATTTTGTTTCAAGATTTAATAAACTATTAATTGAGAAATATTCTGATGGAGAGAGGAAAAAAAAACCTAGTAGAAGAATATCAGAAATAGATTCTTTATTTATAAAAACCAATTGAATTAAAAATTAAAATGACAATACTTTTCCGTATTCATTCCAATGATTGTCAGCATTTTTGTTTATTTTTAAAAAAAGTCCTTTATTCGAAACCGAAACATGAAAAGAAAATGATAAGAATTTGTTAGCAATCAAGTGCATATAGCGCCAGCATAAAATAGAAACTGAAAGTTATCTAACAACGCAAGTATTAAAGCGTTATTTCGTCCGCTATCATCTTATAACAGTTTAAATTTTATTCAATCTCAAAAGTTTCGAAGCTCCAAATCATTTAAGTAAGCTTCAAAGTTTATTTAACTAATTAATTCTCGTAATTTTGTCATTGTATCTCTGTTTTTAATATGGATGGAAGATATTCTGAAGAATTCTTGGTTTCGTAGCTTTGATAGCTGACAAAAATAGGGTCAGTGTTATTCTCATTCACTCTACCCTCATGGGGGGACATTCCATTAAGACTGTATTTTTCATTTCCAATAATAATCAGTTATAATCAAATTATATATATTTAAACTAGTGTTTATAAAATATATATTTATAAGATATGTTTATATTATAAAGTAATGGATCCAGGTGATCATATCAGCAAATATATTTGATTCGAATCATTATGTCGTCTATTATGTAACATGTCAGCCTTTCTGTACTACAATTGATTATCTTATAACAGAAGATTAAGACAAAAGTACAATTACAACAAACAATTTCCAACCCTTTCTTTTAATATCCCCCCTCTGTAGAAAGTAAAATTGTGTAAAATCTTTGATAAGGTAAAAATTTTCCATCCCACTACTTTTCCTACTTTACCCCCACCCCTCCTTACAACTGATTTTCCATATTGTCTTAACTTACAATAAACAGAATCATTCAATTAAGTAATTTAGATTTAAAAGCAGTGTTTTGTTTATTTTCTGAAGTAAATAATGACAAAAAAGCCGCTACGAATTCAATGATTACTTTGATTTTATTGCAGGAACATTTTTCTGTCGTTAAAAATTACACGGAAAACAATTGTTGTAAACATGAATTGCGATCAATTTGATCAAAGAAGATATTTTATTTTATAATTATTACTTAATTTACAAATTGAAGCGAGATTTCGGCTGCTGCAGATTTCCTTACTTCAAATCATTTTTAGCTGGAATTATTCCCTTTGTCAGATTAACGAAAGGAGCAAAAATGCTATGGAGAACATTTTTATTAAACAACGCCACAGTTTCATTGGTCGCTCTATGAATGATGTTCATTAGCTGAAAAAGAAATAAACAAAGAAATATTATTAAAAATTACTTAGATACTGAAAAGAAGAAGAAAAGGTAATTTTCTAACTTTGAAGCACATCTTCTTATGATGTGATTGTTACCAGTCAATCTTTGCTGAATATGAGATTTAATAACAGGTCTGAGATCTGAAATTATTTTATAAATTTTAAGTTTGTGATGAGCTTTTATCAGTGGATGAAAATGGGATCCTACATATATTGAAGACGATCATAAATAAAAACAAAACGAAGTAGTCATATTTTAAATTTCTCAAGTTATTCTTTAGTAATACCGTATTTACGCGCATAATTTCCCCCATCCCGTATTTTCCCCACCCCAGTTTTTGTGGATTACCAAATTCAATTTTTATTTTTATCGCATAATTTCCCCACCTCTACTTCAACGCGTTTCCAACATGACCTTGACTGGCGGTCAACTCACGACGACGCGACAATGTACCGTTACTTCCGCATTTCTCTATCCCACGCTACTTTAGGGGAAGATTCCAGCCCCATCCCGATCAGTACAAGAGCAGACTCCTTCTGAATCAGTACAACAATTTCGAGTGTTTTGTGAAAACGTGAAGTTCGCGAATAAAGTTAAGTTCTCTATTAGCAGGCAGCTGATGCTAACGTCATGCGGTGAGCAGCTATAAAGATGGCGGGCTGCGCTGCGTGAGTTACGAAATTACGTCACAGTCGCACACACACTTCCGTGTATGCCTATTGCTTAACTGTACTTTGAAGAAAAAACAAATGTTGAGATGTGATTTCTTATATTTTAAATGTTGCGTGTTAATAAAATTGTTGTTAATTACATTTCTTGCTTTAAAAATCAATATTTAACATGGTTTTCCTTACACTTTCACCATATTTTTTTTCCTCAAATTGAAAAACATCGCATAATTCCCCCCCCCTTTTTTTTGTCAAAATATTGATGAAAAAAAGGGGAAATTATGCGAGTAAATACGGTAATAGAGTCGGTTTTTCGTGTGAGAATTAGAATTAATTGTATTTTGATAATTGGACGGAATTTCCTCCCTTTTGTGACATTCAGCTCTACAATATTTTGATAGTTTGCTGAAGGCAGAGGCGTCACTAGGGTTGGTGTCACCCAGTGCGGTAGCTCATAACCTTGTAAAAATATCTGTTCAACCAAAAAAAAATCTTGTAAAAGCATTTTGGTGTCACCCCTTCTGATGGTGTCACCCGGTGCGGTCCGCACCCCCCTAGTGACGCCACTGGCTGAAAGTAAAGACAGTGTTTCATCGGAGCTTCAACCAAATCTTACGAATCGTTTTGAAATGGAAGCAAACATTCAACTTTCTTCGCGGAAGTTCTTGAGATACTTCTTGTGAATTAACTTATTCATTCATTTTATTATTTTTGGATAAAAAGATTTAAAGGAAAGCAGCCTTTTTGGACTGACAGGAACATCGTTCAAAATAAAAAAAATACTTAATAATTAAATTGGAAAGGAATATATTAATAATACAAAAAACAGATATTCGTTTTAAAATAAAAAATGTAAATAGTTGTATAGATTTTCGTTTAAGCTATTACTTATAATAAAAGGTGAAAAAAATAATAGCTTTGGGAGAAGTTTTTTTTTTTTTTTTACAAATGCCCGGGCTCGTAGATTAATCATCTTTCGTAAGGCCAACAACAAGGCCTATGATGCCTTTAACCGACGAAGCTTTGCCCAGGGTACGCCATAGGAGGCAGCATCAAGTAACACCCGCAGGAACGGATAGAAGGAGAAAGAAACATCCATGCCACGACCGGGATTCGAACCCAGGTACCGGCACACTGGCCGCAACAACAGACCGCACGGCCACGCCGGCACGGCTTTTTTTTTTTTTTTTTTTCGATTATTGTAAATATAATTGAAATGAATGAGAGTTCAAATATTTAGAATGAAGAATTAATATATTTGGAAAGGAAACTAAATTTAAAAAACAAATAATTTTATGCACTATAATACAATTAAAATTAATTTCTAACATTGGAGTAATATTACGGTAACTAGCATAAACGTCCCTTCAATAATGACTGTGATAGCAATGCGAAGGCTTTGATTTTCGATAGAGTATTTGGCCGTCCTGTAATATATGATGGACAGAAATCAAAATGAATGTATTTCTAGAAACAGAAATGAATTTGTTAATTGTAAGGCTTGATTATAAGTCGCACTGCAGTGAAAATTGGAAAATACTCTGTATTCTTGCGTACACACAGAGGGAAAACTACGTATAGAAGAGATATTGAGTTCGATTTTCTTGTTATTCAAATTGAGAAACATCTTTTGTTTTGCTTCACTAACTTTATTTAGTTGTATAATCTGAAAACGAATAGTAATAAATGGAGAAATAAGCCGTTCCGACAGAATCTAGTGGATCAGGAGGAGGCCTCCCACCAGGCAGATGGGTCGGAACCTGGCTTCGAATCCCGGCATCGGTATGGATATTTCCTTTCTTTCCTGTATTTGCCTGCTTCTTCTATTTCTCTCCTTCCGCTGCTTTGAGAAGGATTCTAAAATCCTAGGGAATATTTGATCCTTTAAGAATGAAAGTAATCGTGGATGTTCCCGCGGCCCTACTCAGAGTGAAGAAGAAATACAAATGATTGCTCATAAATTCCACAACATTTAATTAAACTTTAAATCTTCGAATGAAGCTATACTGTAATAGTTTAGTTTATTTAGTTTATTGATTTCTCAGTGAATTTTTGTATTTTAGAGCAAAGGGAAGCATAAGATACATCGATATATCTTCATCTCTTTAAGTTTTCTAATTGGAAATCCATTAGGAAGGAACTGATTCCTTTGAAAACAGGATTCATTGAAAGGAAAAAGACTCCATTTGTTTAGAAGAAATGAAGATATTCAGGGATTCTTGATTTTTGTCTTTGATTTTATTTAGGGAGAAACAATTCCTTCATGATTATCCTTCTGATAAATTGAACAAGGAAAGGAATCTTAATGGTTCAAGAGCATTAGGGGAAAGGTTTGAAATTTAGAAGATAGATTCGCAATGAATGCACTAGAATTTCATTTCGTGTTTTTTTTGGTTTCCTGTGATAATGCATGTAGTGATATTCATATATGAGCTCAGTTCTAATATTCAGGTGATTACATAAAGAGAATAAAGGACAATGTTAACTTTATGTAATAAACAAATCCAAAGGTAAAGAATGAATGGAAATGGTACTTCCATTAAAATGTTGCCCCTACCTCCCCCAACCTCTTTCTTATTTTGTAAAATTCAGGAAACAGAGTAAAAGAACGTATCCTGATCTGTAAAATTACTTCAAATACTACATTTGCTAATACGATTGATTAGCTTTTAATTTTAAGTTTCTAAACCTAATAAATTTAAATTTAATAAATTAAAAAATTAATAATTTTAAATTTAATAAGTCGAAGCACGTGCAAACAAAATGGATTATGAGGTTTGGTGGATAATAAAATTCATTGGCACAAGTGAGAGCTACGTATTTATATTCTATAATTTTATAGAAGGGAATTGTTTGGGGAAAGCTTCTATGTGGATCCACCAACAGAAATTAAAAGACACTCGGATCTTGTCCATAACTATGCATTGGAAAAGATCTATTCAGGGGAAATGGAGGGAAACCCACTTACATACAAAGACACATCTATTACTTTATGATCTTAAAAGAGTTAGGATAAAAAGAAGAAAGGATTCGCTGATTTTATAATCTACTAATTTTAAAAAATTCTTTAAAATTTAGAATTGATTCTTTTTTGTAATTTAAGCTTTTATTTGTTCGCTCTGTTGTTTGGGAATTCCAATGGAGATTATTTTGCATGAATTATATTTATTTTCATTCCGTAATTTATTATTATTTTGCTTATTATTATGTTCAATGCAGTTAAAGGTAGTTCTCATCCATTTCTCTGAAGTTGTGAAATAACGCTTTTATTTCTTTCTAGGTATTACATAGAAAACAATGAGAGACTCTATTGATAATGAGAAAAAGGAAGGAAAAGTAAGGAATTAAATGATTTTAGTGATAGACTCGTAGTAGTTTTCTATGGAAAGTCTAAGAATCAGAAATTAGTTTCTGAATTGTCATTTCACAATCACTCTATGTTTGCCAGTTTGGTTTTTTATATAGAAGTTTTTCCTTTTGATAGACATGTTTTTTTTCAATGATTTTTGTTCATAGTATTTGCTTTTTAGTTAATATAAGATAACATTTTGAAATTAATTCACAATTTATGATTATTAATAAAGCGATAATATTCATTAGAAATAAACCTTTAGTCATGGACTATTTTCTGACGCTCAAATTTACTGTAATCCTCCAACTGTGAGAGGGTTAATACATTCATGAACTGTGATGAATATGTTTTGCAATGTTTGGTTATTTTGCTTGAAAAACGTTATCAAAGCGACATTTTCTATATATTATCATAATCTGTATTAATTTCTTCTAATAAATAATTGATACTTATCATTAAAAAAAAAGAAACTTTTTAAAAGTTCTATCCAGGAATTCTTATATCTGAAAATTTAACCTTGATATTAAAAATAAATTTTAATTTTTGGTTTTTAATGCATTTTTGTTTTACAGAAGCCTTACCTCTGTCAGTTTATCTTGACCCATGTGACAGTCAGGGTCAGTCTCTAAGAAATCATTTCCTGAGCAATCGGGGAGACTCCGGGGAACTTGTTTTATAAATTTGAAAATAGGAGAACTGCTAACGAACGCCACAATTAAAAAGAACACCAGCAATTGAATGACTTCTGAAAAGAAACAAATACAAAATATTTGATTAAAAAAACCAAAACCAAAAAAAAACGCTCTTTTCTATTCTCAGAATTAACAGATGGGGCTGATAAGTTATTGTTTACAAAATTCGATTTAAATCCTTTCATTCCTTTTTAAAATAAAGAAAGTAAAAGAGCTTTTTTCAAACGACTCCAACATGGGAAGAAACATCATAGAGGAATCTATAGTGTCTTAAAAGTTTTATAATAAAGAAAAACATAATTAATAAATTAAAATAGAACCACAATAAGATCTTTGATTTAACAATTGAAAGATTTTTCTCATCAATTAATCAGAATAATTTACAATCAATAAAATCTGATAACAGAAAGACAAATGGAATGGAAATAGATTAGAGATCTATCAATAGACAACAGGAGTTTTAATCCTTTACAAAATTACAGGTGTTGAAACTGAGATGGAATGATTGGTGACAGCTTGTGTTTGACTGGATGTTCGTCGATATTTTTGTCATTAAAAGCATTCAAACAAAAACAAGTGAATATAGTTTTGTACTAAACCATAAACTTAGTCGACCCACAATAATAACAAAATCTATCTCCATGACAGCAATGCCAAATATCTCGAACATGGGGGGGGGGGGGCACGTTAGCCCTGAACAATCCCCTATTGCTACGGTGTTTGGACCTCTGAACACGATGGTGAAATCCGTTTGTCGATCCAACCTTTCATTCGGGAGTTGTTAGGGGTGGACAGACACGGACGGACGGACAGGAGAAATGCAATAGCTACTGATTCTGATCGCTCTCACAATACCTCCCAAATGGGTCTGAGCTAAAAATTAATAACAAAACAGTTATTTAATGTTCATTGGTTAGACATAATTAAATGAAAAAAAAAAAAGTCTTCATTGTTTGCAATAATTTTTCTTATTATTGTTTATTTTTTGGATCCCCATTAACAGTGAGATCCACAATCTCTAACTCACTTCGAATCTGGTAGAAGCATCTCTTCCGTTGCTACTTCGTGTTATGGTTTGTAAAAAAATCTGTCATTTTTTTCCATACCTTTAATTGAGACAGCCTGTGTGAATAAGGGACCTTAAATTCTAGGATGAAAAAATTGATTATTTCTTCAAGGAAAAATGGAAGGCAACAATTAGAAAGTAAATCTGATTCTTATCTCAATCTAAATCTAAATCTTATATACATTAAAGATTTGAAAAATAAAAATCACATCCAGTATTACAAATTTTCACTGTTTTTTAAATTCAGAAAAAGAACTTAAAAAATAAAGGATATATTTTGTTCCTTCAACAACATCCAAGTTCTATGGATACGTCGAAGCGAAATCCAGTTTGAGAACAAGGAAAAAGAAAGGAATCACAGGTGGGTTTTTATTTTTTTTTATTTTATAATAATTACATTATTTAATTGATTGAATAACAAAATACTTTGAGTAAGAATCTGTAGAAATCTTTGTATTTTTCTGCCTTTTAAAAAACAATTTAAATTTATAATTGTGGTTGTGACATGTATTTTTGAAATCTGGAATTTCCATTGGATCAGCAGGAAAACAATCGGAAATAGATTTTGAATAAAGATATAAATACAATATAGATTGTGAAAACTGATTGATTGATTGTGAAATATAAACTGTTACAGTTTTTATAAAATAACTAAGAGATAACTGAAAGCAACTGATACTTTGGGTACGAATGAATTATTTGGGTAAGGTTTATAGATAGTTAGGATGTTGAGTTAAAACAGCTTCTTATTTTAAATCTAATTGTTTTTGTTTAAACTAGAATCACGATTGAGTGAAGGAAAGTATTTCACAAAATATATCCGAATATGTTTAAATAAATAAAAAAAATAGTAATAATTTCTTACTTTTGAGCTTCATTGTGTGGTGAATGTGTGTTTAGTAGACGAAGGTGGTTCTGACTTCATTAGGATGTTGTTGTCATCTTTTATTAAGACAAAAACAAGGATGACGACGCAATGGTGCAACATTTACCTATTTTTCAGCATTATGAAGAACAGGTCAAAGGTGAAAAGACTTTTCTTTTTTTCCGATTGTGTCTAGAATTCACAAGTGACTGATTCATGGGGCTTTCGAAATGGAATGTCATTAGCTATTGGTAAGATGTTTTTCAAAAGATGATTAAGAAATAGTCGACCTAATAAAAATATATGATGATGTAAAATTCAAAACATATATATTTTTCCCGTAGCTTCACTATTGAGCCAATCTCCGGGAATATTGACTGAGTTTTGTCAAATTATTTCTTCTCTACGAAGGATCAAGAGGATTCCTCTACTACAATAATAAAACAAGGCAAAAATCTTGAAGCACATTTCTCACCGACTTTCAATAACGATACCGACTTGTTCCATTTTCGGTCACTTCCTGTGAGACAGGAAACAACCACACACCGGAACTCGTATTTTTCCCACCTCAACAAGGGTTCAAAGAAGCTCTGACTCATGTCTGTCCGACTGCTAGTTTGGTCTGTAGAGGTCGTGACAGAATGAACGTTTCACTCGTGTTTTTCTATTGTTGGTATTAAGTTTTCTTTATTTAATAGTAGGTAATTCTTTATTTAATGACAACAATAAGTTCCAATCAATTCCAGGAACTATTTACATTTAATTCCAGAGACAATCATGAACAGATTTTGTTCCTTTTGCACTTTCGATGAACAATTTCTCAATTGATAAATACACACACACAACTGTTTGTGAAAATTGCAATACCAAGAAAGAATCACGTTATTCAAGTGAAGTTTACGTCACAGATTATGGTACAGATTATGTTACAGTATTTATAAGTGATTACATTTGCAGAACTATACAAGATTTTGTCGCTTCAAAATTCAGTATCGTGTGATGTCACCTCGAGTAGCAATAACAGATTCTATACGAAGTGCCATTGAATGGAAGAAGTTTTGGATATCGTGCTGGGGAGTAACTTGCCAGATTGATTCTATGTGAATCCAGAGTTCATTTGTGATAGGTGGCGGAGATACTTGACGGGCCAGTTGCTTATCTGCCATGTCCCAGATGAGTTCGATTGGGGACAAATCGGGCGAGCGTACAGGCCAAGGAAGAAGAGGTATCTGAGTGGATAAAAGAAGGATTGGATATTCGGGGTCGCATGTGGGCGAGCATTGCCCTGCTGGTAGGACAACTCTGAAGGAAGGGGATCCCCTCCGCCTATAAAATATCCCTGATGTATCGCTGACTTTCAGAGTTCCCTGAATTCGTATCAGCAGATCGCGAATTGAATCCAATGACACCCCAAACGGCATTTGACGTTGGGCCGTTATGACGCTCCAAAATACACTCTGCAAGCTGGTGTTCACCACGATGTCTTCGAACACATGCGACCATCATCTACTCTAACCCCTTCTCACCATAATGAACTGCAGCAGTGTGTCAAGCGTCGCTCGTGACATTGCAAATTGCATTAAGTGTAACTGTCTCAGTGTCTTCTTACACCCGATGAAGAAAAATGGATTTTCGAAACTGTTGTCACTGTTTATTTACTATTTGTTATTTTTATATAAAATCTGGGCATATTCTGGTCATTTTAACATTTATATATCTACTGCACGTTAAACAAGATGAATTATTAACTTTTGTTTATGTATAATGTAATATTCCACACCTCTTGTAAAAAGGCTAAATGTCTAGATAAGAAATAATAATAATGATAATAATGTAAACTATTAGCAAAATATTTTGTCCCATCCCCTGGAAAAATGTCTGCTGTCTCCCAATATTCACAGCTGTTATAACATTTACATATTCCAACCAAGCTAATACTCCTTCATGGTAATACAATTTTCATAAACACTTGTGTATTTCTTTCAATTGATAAATCTTTAGCCTAACTATTCGCTATCACCAGCCGACTGCTTATTGTCTGATATAAATCTCAGCAACCTTAGAAAAAAAATAGCTTCTCTTATTGTAATAAAAATACTTCTTTTATAATAAAAAAAAACAATAATAATTTGAAAAACGAAGTCAAAGTTCAGTTTTAATTCAGAAATGCATCATTTTATTAAGCCACATATAAAAATACAAACGTATTATTGGCAAAGGAACTGATGTTAAAATTCTATGGAGACAATATTTGAGATCTTGTGTTGTCCAAAGGTAGTATTCCGATTTGTTTTGACGTTCTTCTGAATCTTCACCTGAAGCAAATTAAAAAAAAAAAAAGTTAAATAATATTTATAACTTATCATCATTAAACTTAATAAATATTTTTATTATTATTAGAAATAAATATTACAGCTTATATGAGTATATAGCTTAAAAGTGTTTTAAGGACAGAGAACGAAATGCTTTCAAAAAGAGAGAAAACCTGTTTCTTTTAGAAATAAATAGTGAAAATGTGAATAACTTCCAAAATGTGTCGACGATTACAGTTTGTTGGCGCGACTTCTGACTGCGTAATATATAAAACAACCCACGTGATCTCTCTTAGCCAATGAGCCACTGGGAGTATTGTGTGACGCATATGTTCAGGAGTGACTCGGCTGTACATATGAAAGTGTTGCCAGAATGCAAGCGTATTGCACATTTTTCTTATCTCATAGCTTTAATTCCTGGATTTAAATTTAACCTTCAAAAGTGCCGTTGTATTGGAGGTTAATTGGGTGGCGATTACGAGATATTTCACTGTAGTTTGAATTTGATATTTGGATTGAATTCATTATCTGAAAACAGTTGTCTGAAATACAGACTTATATTTCAGGGCTAATATATTAGCATCTACATTCCATTGCCAGGAAAATTTCAAAATAAAATATTTGAATGTATTTTGATAATTTTATAACTAATTTTTTTTCTTTTAATTAATAACATTGTTAGTATTTACAGCATTTCAATCTATTTATTAATTGGAAATTCATTTAGAAATTTGATATGAAGCAAAAAGATATCCACTTCCTCTTTTGTTTCAGCAAAAGTTAAAGAAAGCAAAGGAATGAATGAATGAACAGAAACTAAAACTTCTCAAATGTATAAACTTTGATTCTATTAATATGCTACACATTACAATAATTATGAAGCAGACAACAGGTAGCATTTGAACCTCTTGTTAATCTTAGAAATCTGTAACTATTTCTAGGATTTTCTTGAATGCTAATAAAATGAATGAATCAAGCATCTTCCAATGAATTAAAATGAACTTAACTTCAGGCAAAACAATACACAATAATAACATCTAGACAATTAATTAAAAATTCGTAATTTATTATCATTACATTCAGAAAACCATAGTTTTAAATTTTACAAATTATTGATTTAGTTTTCGTTTATGTCCTTACTTTGACTGTAAAGAATGAATTAATCCTACCTATGTTTCTTTAGTGGCAGATACATTTGTTGTTTTCATCGCAGTGTCCGAGCCAGTTGCCTTCTTTGATGCAATGGATTTCACAACCAAGGAAGCTGCCTGTTTCACACGGGTCTTTGTCGTCTCTCACTTCGAAGGTGTTGAGGATCTGGGCTGCCATGGCTCGGTCACTTCCTGAGCAAACGCATTTGTTCTCAGGAGAACATTTGCCTAATAGATGGCCCTGTACAAGACAGTGAATCTCACAGCCCAGAAGACTTCCGCTCTCACAGGGGTCTGGACGGTCAGCGGCAACTGTCAAAAGAAAAAGGCTCTACATAAAATAAATGTAAAGGATTTGGAAGCATTGCTTTTTATTGTGAGCGTCAATCGAGTGAAGAGAAACAGTAATTGATGGACCAAAAAGAACTGTTGTGCGACCAAAAAATGTGTAGTGTATTTATATAATAAGAACAGTTAATTTAAGAACAGTTCCACCTTCGACTCATTCGCAGACATCTCATACGAACGAGGGTAAAAAAAAACGGGCCTTGATTTATGAATTTTGATAAATACTTTGTAGACATTACAGTTTGAAAAATCCTCAAGTAGACCATTTTTATTTTAGAATAGTCTATTTCTCAAAAGCTAGTTATGAAAATTGTTTAAATATTTAACTGCTGTCGAAAGTTATTTCTCTTGGGAGATTTTCCAATTGTCTTCCGGTAACTCTAGGAAAATAGAAAATTCTTTTACTAAACAAATGGATATTCTATTTCAACCAGATACTAGAATATAAAGTAATAACAAGTCTAATATAGGATAACTCTTAAATTTAAAGCATCCATATTCTTTTTAATCAATATTTATTCACTAGATTGAACTTCCAGAGTTCTTTGCTTATAACAATAAGATTCTTTTCATGTCATTTCTGTTGCACGTGGGTTAGTTCCATTATCCGCTCTAGTGAATTGTCCCGCATTGAATAATTTTTGTTCACTTCTGAAACTGTTGTAGAACATTGAAGGATATTCAAAATTACTATTCGTAGCCATGAGTAATTGCATCCACTGTTGCTATGGTGATTGTGATGGAATCACTGAACGGAAATAGGACTAATATTAATAAAAGAATAAGGCAACGATTGCAGCTTTTTACCTTGGATGATGAAATGTCCAGTTATTAATCCGAAGTCAGCAGTGGGAGGCAGATTACAGAATTAAAGGAAAAGTTATTAGAAAACTTCATTATCTTTAATTTAGACACTGTTCACCTGAATTATTCATCAAATGAAATTAATTTCAGCAAAATTGTTTTAAGAACTGCTTTAATTACTTAGCAATTGGTTAGTTAATGTTTTCCTTCAAATAAAATGGTTTCAACTGAATTGTTTCATTGGAATCCTATGGAGCTGATTCAAGCAAAGATTTTTTTCTTTTTTTTTAATTTCTAACATTGAGACAACCTTTTTCAATTGATAAATATCTGAATTAAGATTTTTTTTTTCCTTATTGCTCGTTCTAATGTCATTGTGTTCATAGTCTTAGTTCATCGACTGAATACAACGTTTCATTTGACCACAGCTGCATCTGAATGAAACGCCATTCAGTCAATTTGCCACAAATGGAAAAAAAGGAACATCACGAAGCATAAATATTACGATGGATGTATTATTCGATATGAATGGCAAATCTCCATGTGTCAGTTTTTACCTTACAAAGCACTTTTGTTTTTATATTCCATTATTTGATGTTGAGCAATCTTATATTGTTTTAGTCCTTCTGTATTAAGTTAATTAATCTATTTTTCTATGAATATATTCTCCTGTCTAAATATACGAATAACTGCAGGTGAATTGAGAAATTAACGCATCTCTCTGTATATTCTTTTCCAATGCTCAATAATTGAAATAATATTACAATATTAACATTCAAAAAGTTTAATTATTAGAAAGTTTGGCTACAACGTGAATATATATTAATAATCATTATTAAGATTATTTCTATTTGTATTGTAATAAAAGAGATTTTAAAGGAAAAAAATAAATTCGATTTGTTTATTTACTCAAGGGCATTGAATTGAAAATAGAAAATATTCAATTCTCTCTCTCAAAAAAAGAAAAAACGTAAAAGAAAATAAGGCTGTACGATTTGAATGTCTTCTACTCACAAATGAAGAACAAATGTTCACTATTGTTTGTCCATTTACTGACAATTCCTTGGGTATCATTTGGGTTTCTTGGGTTTCACTTGGATTTCACTTACCCAAAACCCAAGTCTCAATTAATGTACTGAAGACGAATAACGGAATTCTTTATTTATTTATTTATTTATTTATTTTTTACTTTTGAATCGATTGCTCTTCATAACGACGTAAAAATATTATCATTTTTGGAGGTTCCCCTGCGATATCTACGATAGGTCTCTATTTACTAACTGATGAAATAGAACGAAACAGCCGAGCTAACAGGTCACGTGGAAGGCTTTGTTTATTAATATTAAGTGACATTTTCAAGGATTCAACATTCAAAATAAATATTTATAATTGAAAACAAAACCATTATATATAAACCTTCTTTTACATTAATAATAATTCCAATGCATTAAAAACTCTCTTATTTTACTTATTATCTTACCTCGACTAATCATAGGAAATATCAGATAAAAACAAGAAATTCTTAAAAGAACTGAAAGGCTTGAAGGCAGTTGTAGTTTTTTTGTTTTTGTTTTTATTGTTTTCTTAAAGTCGTGAAAAACCACAAAAAACTAATTATTTTATTTACTTTTATAATAACTGCTCAATTCAAAAAGAACCATTTTCTAAAAGAAACTTATTCAATCCGTTTTGCGGCTTCAATTGTCCCATTAATTTTAAACCTATTAGAGAACGAGGATTAATTAAAACCCAATGATTTTCTTTTCTGAGGATCTCTGTGATCTTAACGTGATGAAAAAAATTTGAAGTATAAACATTAAATCGCGTTTTCCGTACATATGCAGGATAAGTTTAAAGAACATCAAACGTTATTGGAGACATCATTGAACGATTGGATCATCCTCACTCTGTAGGCTAGAGATGTAGCCTTAAAACTAGTGATTGAAAATAGAAGTAACCGTTGTACTTACCAAGCAACACCGTCACAGCTGAAAAAGAGAAAAAGGGAATTAAAGTCCGTTAGTAACTATTTTTTAATTTTAATTGACAAGAAATTATTTTGTTTTTAGATATAAAGTAACGTCCATTTTTATGTTTTGAAATAGTTTCTGTAGAATGGTTAATACAAGTCGTTCAATATTGACTCCTAAATAAAGATTTACTAAAGACTAAAACATCAGATCCAAGCCCCCATTGTCCCTTATCCCCTCCTACCCAGCAAAATGTATTTGGAAAAATACATTGTCTCAATTTGTAAGGATGTCTTAATACTTGTGCATAGATTTTTAAGCTTTCTTCTTCTTGAAGTGCTTTCTCTGATATGGAAGAATGCTCTCACGGAAAGGCCCGTGCAAACACTCTGGGTCAAATACTACGCAAGGACCAAGCGTAGGGTTTTCCATCTCATCTTGGATTAGATACTGAGGGGAGTTTTCTTTGCTTTCCTTTTTATGGAATGGCTTCAAATCCAAAGAGAAAGTGAAGAAGAAATCGACAAACACAGGAAAGGAAGTAAACATCCATGCCGACGCCGGTATTCGAACTCAGTTTCAGACACATCTGTCTCTTGGTAGTCCGCCGCCTTGACCACGAACGGCTGTGCCTGAACGGCTTTTAATGTTTCACATTTATTTTTGGTTTTATTTAGAGTCGATATTTTTATTTAGATGGTAGATGCTTAATGATCTTAGTTAACGGCGATTGAAAGGTTACAGAACGACGTCAGAAACCCTAGCGCCGGCTGAGGTTACTGTTTTTTTAGGTCGTCCAATTTTATATAGAAATTATGCTCTGTTTGAGTTATTAATATTTATGAATTAACTTAAACAAAATCCTTACCTGTCAAAGCAACAACAAAGAAAGACTTCATTTTGAAATTTAATCTAAATAAAAAATAAAAAAATCCTTTGTAAATATTTGATCATTAGAATGAGATGAAAATATAATACGATGATCGAATAGAATAAAACCTGTGGTCTTTGTAACGTCCTTTCTGCTATTACCTCCGTTTATTTATTTCTTTTATTTTCAGATGGAAATGTGACAATCACAAAGTTTCGAACATTAATATAACAACAATCTCTTAATTGATGCATTCCAATTGGAAGAATTCATTATTATCAAAATAAAAAATTATAATAATTAGATCTGACAACATTCTTTGCACTTGTAATTTTTCGTGCGCTGAACATATTAAATAACACAAAAATGTAGTCGACGCACCTGATTACATTTTTATGTTATTTAACATCCTTTAATTGTTTCTTTAATATTAAATGATTAGTGATGAAACAATGCATATAAAATTAAAATATTAAAAGATAAAATTAAACTATTTATTATCTCAAAATTGAATTTCCGTTTATAAGCAGACAATTAGTATGAATATATATTGACTACATTGAATTTGCAAAATATCATCTAATTGTAAAAAAAAAAAGAATCAAGTTTTTTTTTGAACACATAAGATAATTCAGAGCTCCAGTAAAAATATTTTTCAATTTGTATTTGCATTTCTGTAGTTTCTTATTTGATTATCTTTCCTATTAATTTCTTATAAAAATGAAAGAAATGGAAGGCTTAATAAAATATCTTCAGAAAGAACTTAAAAAAATTCATGTAGGCCTACTCTTTAAATATTGAAAATATTAACGAATTCTTAATATTTTGAGTGTATCGCTTGTATATATTATTTCTTAAGTGGTGAGATTGATTTTATAACATTCCTTGTTTTTCCAAAATTCTATCATAAAAATGTGTGTACATCCAATACAAACCCTACAGAATAAATTCCAATGCTTACCAATGCTTCTTCTGATTCCTGTTCAATAGATATCGGAGCTTTTATAGGCAGCTTTCTTTATTTGTCCAGATGTTCAGTTCCTTCGAAACAAACCGTTTGGTTCACAAGAAGATAAAAAGAAAGATCTATTTTGTAATTTGATTGTTCAATATCTAATTCCTGTTACTAAGATCTAGAATTAGATCAGACACAGAGGGAGGGTTATCGCCAGCATTATAGTTAGGAGGTGTAAGGATATTGTTTGGTTGCAGTGTCCAGAGGAGGATGGAATTAAACAAAAATTACTATTACGAAATTGTTATTGATTGTATACGACCCTATGTTCAGTATATAGTTGTGATATTCTAACCAAGCAACCCTTTATTATTATTATAATTTAGTATTTACCATAATTATATACATTTATTGATTTGACACAGTTCTAAGCTCCATATTTGTATGTATAAATATGTAAATACAAATGCGTGTCATACGACCCTTCGAAAGGCTTCTTATCTAATAGGACAACGTCGCCTGGATTCCATAAACAAAGACGCCTCTTTCTTATAACTTTGTAGTAATGGCTGAAAATCCAAGAACTACGAAAAACAACGAACCCATTGTACTCCACTGAAAACCCTTCTATCAATTAATTCCTATCAAAGCAATCATCTCTCTTAATTTATACTTTGCTGTATTTAAGTTTTATTAAGATAAAATTAATGTAAAGAATTAGAATTTAATTTCTAAAGTTTTTTTTCTTTGATTAACAGAGATCACTGTTGCGAGATTAACATTTATTATTTATTTTAGCTGTGGTTTTTATTTGATAGAATGAAAGAAATTTAATGTTTTCTTAAGAAAATTGTGTCATAATTGTTGCATCTTAATATTACATAATAATTTAAATTTCAAAAGCCATTCTTCATTTGCGAGATTGTTCCAAGGGTCAATCAATAATTAATGCATTTTCTAATTTTTTTTCTTTTAATGAAATATCTTCACGTGATTACAATTCCTTGTCTCAGATACTTTTCACTTCAAATGAATTAAAATCGATAACAAAATTCTTACAAAAATCATTTGTTGTTATTTTGAAATAAAAATTCCCTTGAGAAATAATTCACCTGTCAAAAAACAAGAGAGATAATAATGAACCCCATTCTTAATCTCATCAAAAGATAAATTCTTTTCATTTTCATCTAACATCTGTGATTAATGAGAACTTTTTTTTTTAATTGTGAAATCATATTTTTTTTATCCTTATCTTGTGGTTTTTACAAAAGAACAATATGAAATAGTATCATTATTGTTAAAGTTTTATGGAAACTTTCGGATAGACAGCTTTTATTTTTCTTATATTTATTCAAATTTAATTTGAATTGTATTGAAGAATTTTAGACCATATTACATCACAAATTAAAAATAAAATTTATTTAAAAATACGAGTGCTTTCGAAATGGTGTACATTCCTTTGTCAAGTCTTAACAAAGATTTTGTCAAGAATTGACAAAAAACTGTAGACCATTTCGAAAGTACTCGTATTTTAAATGTATATAAATTTAATTTTTAATTGTGATTTGTGGTGGCCTAAAATTCTTTAATAATTCAATTATACGCCGTGCTGGCGTGGTTGTGCGGTCTCGGCGGCGGCCAGCCGTGGCGTCCAATGCGCCAGTTCCTAGGTTCGAATCCCGGTAGTGGCATGGGTGTTTCACTTTCCTTTCTTCTGTGTTGTCCGTTTCTTCCCTTGGGGTTGGCGCTCCCTTGCGGTATCTAGCCTAAACTCCTCTGGTAGGAGAGCGTCCATACCCAGTATTGGGTGTTACGGGCGATATAGATAGATAGATAGAATTCAATTACACACGTTAATTACTTTAATTTTAATTATACTTATTAAAAAAAGGCAAAATTTTATTTTAAAATTCTTGAACAACAATTTGAAGTTTTAAAAATTATTGCAATTGTAATTAAAATCTTCTGTTTTCATTTTATTCTACAATTTTTTGTTTTGTAAATGCATTATTTAAAAGTGATACAATCGACTTTAAATTAAGCAAAGAAATCTATTGAAAGATGTCTTATTCCATGAATTAAAGAAGGCTTTGTGTCCATCAGTAGCATTTTTGATCTGACGTTTATGAATCAATTTATAAAAACCTATGATTGTAACTGAATTTCTTCTATGGTTTGCCTGAACAGTGCAATGTTTAAGAAAACTGCCAAATTCTGATCCTACAACGGCGTCGTCACCAAAATAATCACAATTCCAACTTTCTTTGACGGTTGTAACATAAGAATTCAAAAGCCATTACGGGAAAGAAAAAAAATCTCCTATTGTGAAACCGATTGAATGGGCATAAGATAATAAAGATTGGTAGTGTAACGTTATTCAAGGAAAATGTCAGTCTAGGTTTGCGCTATTGAACATAGGAAAGGGCTTCAGTGACATCAGTTCAGTTCAATTCTACAGGATTTTCTGCTAATTTTTTTTTTTTTCAAGTTACAGGGTTAAAAATTTTTTGAAGTAGAATTGGTGATTTCTTATTCGTTCAGTCGATGAGTAAGCGAATTAGGAAGTGACTGTTATTAAAGAATAGGATCCTTCAACAATGGTTTATTATCTTTAATCAAAGACGTGAATAATGAAATCTGTTATTTCATATTTTGATTTTTATAAAAAAACTTTATAATCTTTATATAAGCTTCTTTAATAAATCCTGTAAATAATTTACTTCTAGAAGTCCTATTAATATAATAACACTCCTTTAATTCTCACAATATTTCGTCCTTCTTTGCGAAGGACTTCTTCAGGTGGTAGCAGAGGACAAGAAACTATTATCCTTCCTCTACATTTCATAAAGATTACAAATAAGAATTAAAATAAAACATTTTCGTACTCAAGTTAACAAATGAATATTATCATATTCAATAGCATCGTTATTAATAATGATAACAATTAACACATTAATAATAATGATGCTTCATAAATAACAACAACAACAACAAACTAACATTGCATCATTAATATCTAAAAACTTATTTTTTTATAACTTCTTTAATATATCCAAATGATGCACTACTCATTTTAAGAAACTTATCCTTATTAATACAATTTTTGCAATTGATCAAACATGATCAAACATGAATCCCTCCTTTTCTTCAGAAATTTTGCATTCAATTTTGACAATTGGATCTGGGTTGGGTCCTTCTTCTTCACAGTGAAAATTGTTTTATTTTTAGTTTTTTTTGTAATCCTAATAAAATATAGAGAAAGAAGAATAATTTCTTGTCCTCTGGTACCACCTGAAGAAGTCCTTTGCAAAGAAGGATGAAATATCGTGGAAATTAAAGGAGTTGCTGTTCTATTAAGGATTTAAAGGATTAAATAAATTTAATTATTTTGCCATTTCATAAAAAAAAAAAAAAAAACTCTGCCGGCACTATCCACAGTCAAAATAAAAACTACTTCTACTCTCGAAACATTAAAAAATTATATTTTTAATGCTAACGAATTTTCGAAAGCATATTCCTTGCTTTCTTCTTCAAGTTTGTTTGATAACAATATGATTTATGCCATAAAATAAATGAAAATAGTCAAAATGCAAACATGGGATTAATTTATCAATTAGAATGTCAAAATTGCCGTAAAATTTATATTGGCGAGAGTAAAAGAACGACCCTTGAACGAGCAAAAGAACACATTTACTGTATTAAAAATAAATTAGACTACAAGTCTGATGTAGCTAATCATTGTTCTCGAACGGGCCACTGGATTAACGATGAGGTCAAAATTTTAATGTTAGAAAAAGATAGTAAAACTAGGAAAATATTGGAGAGCTTCACAATAAGAAATACAAAGAACTTAAATTTCAATAAAAGTAGTGGCTTAGAAGTAGAGAGTATATTTGTAAATTTAGCCAATGAAATGGTAAAAAAATGCTTCAAAGGAAACAAAAAATCTGTAATAATTAAGGAATTCAATGAAATGTAAATTATCAATTATTGTAATATTAACGTGAGAATGTAGATGTTATTGCATTATTGTGATTGTTGATAACTATGTATAAGCAATGTAAGTTCACCTGAAATCATATTGTTATCAAACAAACTTGAAGAAGAAAGCAAGGAATATGCTTTCGAAAATTCGTTAGCATTAAAAATATAATTTTTTAATGTTTCGAGAGTTGAAGTAGTTTTTATTTTAATTATGATAAGCAGAAGAAGAGATTTAAAGAAGAAATATGGATTAGTAACTATCCACAGTCACTGAGCGACAAAATCTCGGCACTGGACGGAACAAGTATCGCCCAGTTAACATGTTATTTTATGCAATGTTTTCTCGGGTCCCTTCAACTTCGAATTATCCAAGTTTGACTGTATATTTATACTGTCCGGCTACTTTATTAGGTATGTGCGCATGAATGTCTGGACCCGCCGTGTCTCACTATAACTCTCCAAGCCTTTGGGGGCAGTGTCATGGTGTGTTTTGCTGGCACATGTTGGATCCATTGATACCTCTGGAGGCACCTCACGTCTGGATGCTAAACATAGCTGACCAAGTGTAACCGTACATGTTAAGAGTTTATCCTCATGCAGATGGCTACTTCCAGCAGGATAATGCGCCGGTGCACAAAGCCCGCTTCACTATAGGATGTTTGAAGAACATGACGATGACTTTTCCTTGCTGAAGTGGCCTGTTTAGTCCCGGATCTCAGCACGATTTAAAATTTGTGGGATGAGCTGGAACGGGCTGTTCGCTCCAGGCCTACACCTCCATCAAATCTTCAAGAACTGCGTGACACACTTATGTCTGCATGGTACACAATGCCTCAACAATGTTTTCAGCATCTTGTGAAATCCTTGCCTCGACGAATTCAAGCTGTTTTGAGGGCTGAAGGCTGCCCAACATGCTACTAGTTAGGTGTACCTAATAAAATGGCCGAACATGGTATATTGTTTTTTTTTCTTGTTAAGTATATTTTTTATTTTATTTTCCTTGATTATTTTTATAATATTCTATTGTAAATTATATATTATTATATTATGTTATAATTAATAATAATATTAATAATATTTATATTATAGATTATTTATATTATATATAATACTGAAAAAATTATAATTACGCAAAAAAAAATATACTTTATATATATATAAAAGGTACATGGGCCAAAGAAGGCCCGGTCTCAAATAAGGCCCATCCTTCGTTTTATTAATAGAACGTTGACAATTTACCAAGATTAGTTACGTTTCAGACAGATCCTGGCTTCTAGCGGCTACACCAGAAATTAGGTCCATTGAAGTGGATAATTTCACCACGTTTGTTTCAGTTGAACAGTAAAAGTCGCCCGAAGCTTTTGTCGATACTATTTCAACTTAATTTGATAAATCGTCTGCATTTTTTGGCAACTTAATATACATAAACATGTTTTATGTCATTTTAAAGTGTGTAATAAGTAGAATAAGATACTGTATTTGATATTTTCCAGTTGACATGCATTTAAATACTTTTTAGTAAAACAATGAATGAAAGCGTGGGTTAACAGGGGGCTCCAAATAAGGCCCTCCATTCTAAAACATAAAGTAATTATGTTAAGTAAGTAATGAGAAAAAATATAACAAAAATCCTCAAAGCTAATTTTAAATTCACAATTTTATAAATTATTTACTAATTAATTATTAATTTGTAGCTTAATATTTAGTCAGAACTAAATTGGAAATTGGCTGTTTTTCACTGCCAAGCTCTTGTCCCTGTGGGCGAGTTTGCCTGTGAGCTACAGACCTAAGGAATCCCGGAGGGAATGCTGAAACACCCTGTATTTTAATTGATTTAAATTTAGTTATATTTATTGATTTTGGTTTGAATATAATTATTCTAATTTAATTGATTTCTGCTTTTTTTACCTTATTTATTATTTATTTATACATGGGCCTTATTTGGGACATGGGCTCCAAATAAGGCCCTTCAGTTATATTTTCAAAACTGTGTTATTACAGAAAGAATTTCAAATGCCACTAATTCTAAATTCATTTTTCATAACAGCACACCTTAAACTACCTTTCAAGACAGTTTTCAGAATTTTCACTCTTGCAGTAGAAATACAAAAAAAATCTTTAAACGTTAGGTGGGCCTTATTTAGCACAGTTACCTTATTAGTATATTTTTTTTTTCAGTAATTGATTCATTTCTAATGAAGTTTTCATCCTCTTAAAATCAACCCATGCTATTTATTCTCATTTCAAACAAAAGTAAGGATTTTTATTAAAAAACAAAAACAAACAAACCAGAATTTATAGCGTACATTCCACTAAATCTTTTTTACATTACCCACTTCTTTTTTGAAGGAATTTAGTTTACAGTGTAGGAATATGACAAATTTTGCTTCTTGGTACTTTAATCTTTTTCAAATCGTGTCTTTACTTATGATGAATTTTTGATTATTCTGAAGTAATTTTTTTTCTACTTCTTCAAAATTCATTCTGGTTTACTAAAACATTTTTTACTTTGAAAAACAATTTTTCTGAGGATTAAGAATAAGAATAAAAGTAAATTAATTCAGTCCAAACTTCTCCTTTGTCAGACTTAAAAGCCTTTTCAATTTTATTGTATTTGGCGTTGGCCAAAATAAAACGACAGAAGAAAAAGTAAGAAGGAGATTTTTTTTTTTTCGAAATTAAAGTTTATCATTTTTATTTTTATGGGTGTTGTAGTGAAAGACGTGGAAATAAGATGTAGAATAAAAGATGTAGAATCAGAGCAGTTAAGAATGGACTGAAATAAATCATTTTAAGCTAAATGTTCACTAAAAATTAATGGTAGAACGGAGATAAATTGACCTATGACAATTTTTTAAAATCCTTCTGTATTTCTACGTGGGTTTCTGTACTTCGATGTTTTTACTTCGATTCATTCAGTGGGAGTTGAGGCTTAAGACGCCATTAGATAGAGTAACAAAACGTATGAATTTTACATTTATTTTTGAAAATTCTTTAACCAGTTTGTAAATTATTTGTTGAATAAGAAAGTTCCAAATCCAAACAGAAAAAAAATAGATTTATTTTCAAAACAAACAAGTGAATAATGAAAATAGTTAAAAGATTATAGTCCAAGAATAGATTGTTTTATTTCAGAGGTTCTTAAATTGCGTTGAGTCCATATTCAAAATAGGCGATATCACTTTCGTTAAGAGCAGTTCAATTTCAGATGGTAAAATGATGATAAATTGATATTTCGTAGCCATTTTCTTTCTCTGGAACAGCAGAAATTACTTAGAAATTAATAAGAGAACAAAATCTTTTGTTTACTCGTTCTTCTTGACCAATTGCTTTTGTTCTTATTTTCTTATTTTCTCTTTGTCTTTTGTTCAGAGGTTCAATCAAAGAATAAACAAGAACAGAAGTAATTGTTCAGAGACATACAATTAACAAAGTCCGGATTTACTTTCAAAATAAAAGACTGAAGCTTTCTTTTGGATTAATAAATAGTTAATGCTCTAATCATGTGATTTTCCTTTTTGTCATTTTCATCTTCGAAGGGGATCAATTGTGAGCATGACTCTTCCATTGCGTCCTTGGTGTATTCTGCCAAGAGGGGGTGGACGCATCCAGGCGTTGTGGGGGCGTGAATTAGAGGCCATTCGACCGACTGCCAGCTTTGGAGGTGTATTACTGTGGTTTTGAGCGTGGGCGTCTCTTTTCTTTCTCATCCGTAAAATGTATTCACGAATGATATGAACAATTAATTCAAATAGTTCCACCAACGACACAACACAAATCCCCACCCACAAACCCACATTGCCACCTATGATGCCCCAGAAATCAGCATCCTATAGAAACGAAAAGAAAAAGGACAATTGTATTAGTTATTCAGTGGTATTTTAAATTACATTTGCATTTCTAAAACAATTTGACAAGAGTTGATTTTTGTTTATCCTCCCGTAAGAATCTCTTAATAAATCTGTTAACATGAGAAAGAGAATAGTGAACATTGCTTGGTTACATTCAATGAAATTATATCAAGTTTTGTATTCTGTAATTTTAATTTTTATTTGTTTAAGAAAACTAACACAGTACAGTATCACCTTCGTTTAATTTTTTTAAATGTTGGTTGTTCCTTAGGTTAAGAATATTAATTAAATAACATTAAATAAGCAATCT
Organism: Thereuonema tuberculata; assembly: GCA_023159025.1. Lineage (NCBI taxonomy): Eukaryota > Metazoa > Arthropoda > Chilopoda > Scutigeromorpha > Scutigeridae > Thereuonema > Thereuonema tuberculata. Next base: position 13,640,132 of record JAFIDM010000002.1, read on the forward strand.
TTCGAATCTAAGAATCGTGGTAATGCTGTGTTATTTTTCTAATCTACAATTCCTACAGTAAATTGTAAATACATTACTGGCATTTCATAAGGGAAATAGTTTTGAAGTTGTCTAAGTTACCATAGTTTAAAGATAATTCTTATCGGATCCATTTTCCTTAATATGAGCTCACATTTCATAGTTACATGTACACTTACAATTTGCGGTCCTTAGGTAGACGCACTTCTGGAGTGTCGTTGTAGTGCTGTTTTAAAGACAGAGCTGATTTTTGATCTAAGATTTTCAATCCATTATAGATTTGTTTTACCAAACAGCCTAAAACTCTTAGTGAAGTTTTCAGTTTCCTAAGGTAAATAGTTATATAGTATAAGGAATCAGAGACCAAACCTAGATTTCTTAAGCAAATGTAAAATAAACTGTCCATTTTATATCTAAAATTATTATGAAATATTGTTTTGAAGTTAAAATATTTGTATCTTACTGAATATTTTCTTTGCTCTTGGATTATTTCATAGGGAACATTTCCATAAGATAATTTGATGACAGCGCAGGATCTGGTATCCCTACGAAAAATATTTCCAATTTCTTTATTAATTGAAAATTAAAGTAAGTTTAATTTGTATTTCACTTGAAAAGAGTCAGAATTAAACCTGAATTCTTATTAGGATTGAAGAACTTACATGATAGGAGAAGCCAAGGCTGTCTCATTACCATTTGCATCCGGATTCTGAAAGAATTACAACAAATTAGAGAACAGGAAGTGGTAACTGATGCTGAGTGAATATCTGAAGAGTTTCTTGTTACTTACCTTACAGGTTGTACTCGTTTTAATAATGGAATCTTCTAACAGTGTTTCTCTGGAAACGAAAATTAATATGAAAAATAAATGGCAAGCAAAGAATAAAATATTTTAAGTACATTTGAAAGTGCAGAAGTTACTTATGAAAATATTCAGCTACTTAAATGTGTGGGTTTTTCATTGCATAACTGTTAAAAAAGGGAAATTCAGAAAAGCAATCATAAAACAATATCATTCTAATGCCCTGTTGAATAATAGTTTTGTTGAGATTCAGTTAAAAATTACACAAAATAGCAACAGGATAGTAACTGTATTAGATGAATTCCAAATTGTTTCGTTAACAATAATAATAAAAAGTCTTCCTAAATAATTTATTCTATTTTTTTTTCAGATAATAGAATCTAGAAGAAACAGTCAAACAGTAATACTTGCAAGGTGTCACGCAGAGACAGGGACCTTTAAAATCTTGGTCAATATCATAAGAAATCTCTAGGGAGAAAAAGAAAGAAAGGAAAATTGTGATAGTGGGAGACAAAAATATAATTACTTTTACTTTTGTGTATAAGTAATTATATTTTTTGTGTATAAAAGAAATTGAAATTACATAAATTATCAAATGTACATTTACACAGAAATCATATCTTAAAAAAAAAAGATACTTTGTTTCCTCTGGAAATTTAAGATTATCTAAAATCGCTGTCAAAGAATTGCTTTTTTTTATATCAGAATTAATAAAAAAATCAGAAGAAATTAAAATTGAAATTTAAGATACCTAATAGCTTTGCTTCAGAATGTGGTTTGTTAATTCCAATTTTAGTTTTTAAAAACTTCTGGTTGCTCTATTAATGAAGATGATTATTTATTAGAGATTATATTCAGAGATAAGAATCTTTAAGTTGCTTTGTTGTCTCTTACTTCCATTAATCATCTCTGCAGTTAAGATCCTTTTACTTAAACGTAACTAAGCTATTTCCTTTTCCGGTTCTAAATAGCGAGATAACAAGTGAGATAAAAAAGGAAATAGATTTCGGTAACATCTTGGCAATAGATTATATACAGGGTGATTCAAAATTCCCTGTCCAAATTTTAAAGGTAGTCAGAAACACCAAAACCGTATTCTTAGTGGAACGTATGCCGGCAAAAGCCACCCGACTGAACTAGACGGGGCTGTTTGGCAGCACATTAGTTGGGTAGTGTGAGCCATTGTCATTTGAGACGCTGACTTTGTACGACTAGGATGTATCGCTTCATCAATGCTGAGAGGGCAGATATGCACCTAACCTATGGGGCAGCGAACGGAATCGGACGAGCTGCTGCACGATTGTATCGTGAACGGTTCTGGTAGAAACGTGCAATCATCAAACGTTTGCGCGTTTCTACCAGAGATTGTGTGAAACTCAACTTTGAGCACCTACTGTGAACCTGTAAGTGTACACCTTACTATCATATTGTAAATATAAGGCTAATAAACATGTTGTCACCTTACTTGTTATCTTTTATTTCTGAACCTTACTGTACCTTCTAGCACAATCGGGTGGCGTTTGAACTAACTTTAAAGTTTGTACAGGGAATTTGAATTCAACACAGGTATAATCTATCATTCAAATACCATTTAATATTCTTACCGAGAACCCATTTAAAATAGGCTTCGGATGAGCAATCTTTCTTCCTTCCATAATAAGAAAAGCAACATTCTACGTATGAATTTAGAGCGGTTCACGGACAGGTAGACAACTGATCGCTGTCAAATCAACAACCCTGATGCAATGAGATGAATAATTGATACACTTACTCTCACCTCTGATTTTATTTTAGACAGGTTAAAATTAAATAATGTAATTGAGAACTTTACATTAATTAACTGATGCTTAATCAAAATGTCCAGCTCTGTTTTAGTAATGAATTGGATTTGATAGTATAATAATTTTCCAAGCGATATATTCTGGATATCCATGGCCCATCTTGTCACAGTTATTCAGTTCTATTAAGATTCAGTTGTTGAATGAAACTATTAGTTCTATTCCATAGATTAATGTTGATGACAGTTCTCGTCACAACAAAGAACATTTAAATATTTTATCTGAATATATTTGTAGATGTTGAAAATACTTCATCTATTTTTGTTGGAGGTAGATTTTCATTTCATGATATAAAACTAAAATCGTTTGTTTGTAACCGCTGTCAACTTTTCTACATTTATTTTTATTATAATGAAAAATTTCAAATAATTTACTGTTCTAGAAGAAATACTAAGACTTCTTCCAGATTTTGAAATTATTTTTGTTATTTATTAACTCCATTTGAATAATTGTTGGATATTTTAGTTCTAATTACTTGAGCTTATCATTTATTATAGATTATTTCAAAATTAAGCAAATTTGGAGTTAAAAATGACCACCAGAGCCTCGAGGTCTGTCTTTGGTATTTCTTCTCTTTTCTCTTAATAATTCTTTATTGTTTTAATGTTTATCAACTTCCTTAGTTCTAAGTGTTGACCGAAGCCAATGTTATTTATGATTTTAAATCAGAATAAAATATGAATCGTGGGAATCAATTTGGAGTCTCCATAACTAAAAAAACAACAACAATGAATTCACCAAAAAGTTAGGTAGAAATTTTCCAGCGTACGAATAGGTGAATGCATGTCCTATCTTTCTTTTGGTGAATTCAGTGTTCTTGTTTCAGAGGTTCCACATTGATGGTCCACTATTGTTCCTACTATCCTCTGAACCAAGACCTTGCTGTTTACTGGTGACTATTCCTAGCTGATGATCGCCAAAGAGAGAGAAACAGCTGTTCTAGGATGTCACTTAGTAAACGCCTGGTCTCACCCACTGATGAATAAATTGGATTTACCTGAGAATTCACAGAGTTTCTCGTGCGCCCATCTGTCCCCATTGGTCTGAGTGTTATTGATAATCGCCGAAGGATCAATGCAATGGAATTTCCTTTTGCGACGATTGATCTCACAGCTCTTCTGGCAAGCCTTCAAAAGAGACAAAACAAAATAAACATTAATAGAAAATAACACCATACAGTTCTTTCACAATTAAAGAAAGCAAGAACTTAATATTGAAGGATGATTTCTAAATTAAATATAAATATTAAATATAAATTGGAAAATCTCTCTTAAGCGCCATTATTCAGTGGATATTTAGAAGAAAGAAGTTTGATAAGAATATTTCATAAAATAGTGTTTAAGTAAATTAGTGTTTAAATACGCACTTTTCATATCTGAGTACGTGAATTCACCATTGAATATAAAAGAATCATATTTTAATTCTTCAATATAAAGCTATGTATGTAATTCAGATATAATGAACGTGAACCATTGGAAGGATTCGAAATATTTGACATCAAAGATGAGGCCATAAAGTAAGAATTGTGGAATTGTAGATAGTAGTCATACATATATATATATATATATATCACATTATCCAGTACATAAGCTTTATTTGTACTGTTGATACTTGAAAACAGCTTCTTCTGTAATACTAGTCATTGTAAATATTGAAATTAACATAAGACCCAAAACGCTCTAATAATAAATTTGTTTTTTTCATAGTTGTCTCATCTTTAAAAAAAAACATTTACTTATAAGACCTTGTAGATCAAAAATGTGGCCTCCAATATATCGATTTAATGTTTCTAAGGTTAAGGGTAAAGAAAACTGTATTGCAAACGTTTAAATGGGTTTATTCCGATCTTTGTAATTCTAAAATAGAATGTTTTTTTTTTCTTCGAAATTAAAGACATTTGAACCTTTTATTTTATCGTAGATTACCTGGTAAAATTCTGAGTGTTTTATTATTTTTACCTGCATCGTATAGATATAAGGTGAATCCTCTGAATAATAAACGAGTTCTTTTCGCTTCTTTTTCGAATAAGGAGGGACACAGTCTTGGGAACCATCCAAGCGGATCAATTCTCTCTAGAAACAAACAACACAAATCAATGATTTTACCTCGTATGTTTTTTATATATACAAAAACGTAGTTGTCTATTTGACTACTTACAGCTCTCATTTTAACAGTGACCAGTTCCTTGGCGTAGATTTGTGTGACTCGACTTCTGTCTAATATAGGCGGTGTTCCCGACTGATGAACCATCAGAACCACAAAGTCCGTTTCCAAACTGAATAAATCATCTGTCATCTCAAGCAAAATGTAAAGTCCTGAAAGAGAGGAAATCACTCTTCTACAAAACAAAATTAAAGAAGAAATGGTAATTACAAAGACTGAAACTGACATAAGCCATTTCAGAGCTAAAACAACTTTTTAACTGGAACCCAAAATAACAACGATAAACAATCTGGAACCAAATCGATGTTTAAAACTAAAGTCCATGGAAATTTCTTTTAGAGCAGCGATTCTCAAACAGTAGACAAATTGCTACATTGCAATGATGCACATTGTTATACAACGAGGTTGATGGTGGGTTGCTTTAATTATCTTCAACTCAATTCATTAGCAAAAGAAACCATTGTAATTATTCTAGTTTAGAGTGGTCGAAGTCAAACATTTGTTTTCTTTTCAAAGTAAAATAAGAAACCAGTGAAAAAAGAATCTTCTCAGTTTGAAAAACATCTTGAAATGTCTTCAATTTCATTAGTTTTCAAAGATGTAGAATATTTGAACCGAGATTCAGAACTTAAAAAAAAAATGAATATTTTGAAATGGTATAAACCAGAGTAATCAGAGAAAGTTAAAAATGTCTGAGCTGATTTCTCTTGTTGGTATTTTAAATAAGATTGTCTTTGAATTCTAGAGCTCTAAGATTGAAAGAAAAGTAGTTTCATAAAATGAATAGAATTAAGAAAAACGCACTTTTGTTTTTCATCTGTTCATCAGGAGATTTCAATGAAATTGGAAATAAACATAAATTTAAGTTACGTAACATGTTTTCAAGAGGATTTGAAAAAAAAAAAAAAAAAACTTTCCTTCTATTTGAGTCAATTGGAAGTAACTTCCATTGGATCAGTTCAGACTTGACTTAAAAGAAGACTTCAGATATAACTCTTAAATTTGACTTAACAGAAAAGCTTTTTAGTTGATTCCTTTGAAAACTGAATCCTTGAAGATCGTATTTTTTTTTTTTTGCTTCTACTTCATGAGAACAATTCATTTCAAAAATCTATCAATACTTGCTAATATTGACAATGAGTCTTTCTATGATTCTCATGATGTTAATGAAGAAGATGGGTGGTAAATATACCTAGCACCGCGACCTAAGATCTATTGTATTTTCCCGAACCTTTATCCCCCAGAAGCTTCGGCAAACGCCAGTAGTTTCCTTACAGGGACCGTAAACAAATCCATTGGTTCTAAAAAGAATGATCCTAGAATTTTAAGTGTAAGCGCTGTGAAATATTCACAGTTACATAACTGTCTATGATTCTCATGATATAAGAAAGATTTTGCCCCGTTGATGAAGTTTGCTCGAAAATATATTGTAGAAAATATAACGAAATAATTCAAATTTCTCATTGTTTGAAGGACTCACATTGTATTTCTTGACTGGTGACACTTGAGTTTAATTATTCAGACGTCTATGTTTGCACTTTATAAATTTTAATTAAATGTGAAACAAACCTGGGATACCTGTAGGTTCCCCTCACGTTTAGATCACTGCAGCAACACGACGTGACATAGACTTCACGAGCGTTCTGTGGAGACAATGCACACCACGCAGATTGCAAAGCGCCTCACAATTCCGTAAAGTTCGCTGGTGGTTGAAGTGCAACCCACATGTGTTCAATGGCGTTGAAATCAGGCGAACGCGGGGGCCAAGACATGACAGCAAACTCAAGAGGAATGCTTCTCCAGCCATAATCGGGTGACTGTGGCCTTGTGAGATGGTGCATTGTCCTGTTGAAAAGCAAGACATGAACGAGATCAAATGATCCGCAAGGACAATGAAGTAGCGGCTACCGGTTACAGAGGTCTAAGGACATATGAGACAGCTGAATGAATAATGTGTGAACACACCCCATACTGTAACAGAGTCACCGCTGCTCAATATTGTCCCTTGTAAGCATGCGAGATCCAGTGCCACATGGGATTTTCGCTACGCCCGGAGTAGCGAATCTGCCGGAAACAGTTGGAACCGCGTTTTATTAGACTAGGCTACATGTTTCCAGCAATCTAGAGCCCAGTGGCGGTGTTCCCAAGCCCAGGGAGGCGCAAGATTGTATAGTCAGCAATGGCAGGAACCATATAGAACACAGGGAACGCTGCACTTTTCGAATACTGATGCTAGTACTGGCAGCAGCATTGATTTGCGCTTTTATTTGCCACAATGTTACATGTCGGCCGGTTATTGCGATGCATGCCAGACGCCAGTGTCCAAGTTCGTCAAGGGCATTCTTTTCGACCCACCGGTCTCGCACGCTGGGCGATTTCCCTGATTTCGTGGTCCAGGTTCAAGCCTTAAAATTGTTTGAATCCAAACTTCGTCGTAATTTCCGAGATGGAGTGAACTATCTCCGGGGACCCTCTTTCGAAGTCATTTAAGTCCTGATAAGCTGCCGTAGAAGGTGCGAATTCTATTACTTCAGATTACGGAGTTATATATACGTTATGTATATGTCGTTTCCGGACGATTCTATTAACCGCAAGGGTGTATTGGCATGAAAAAAACATGGTAGCACCCTTACCAGTTTTCTTTTTCTTTTTCTTTTTTTTGACATTTCTATATATGAAGTCTTAGTCTCTGCCAATTTTTTTTAAACCCTCTTTATCATTGTAAAAAATCCTTCCTGGAAAATCACCTTTAAATAACATAGTTTTAGTTAGTTCAAGACACACACACAAGATCTCACAAATGACAAAGGTAGGCCTAGAACTTCTGTGGGGAGGAAAGTTCATCAAAATAGTTACGAAAATATACTAAAGAGGAAGCTGTTATTGTTGTAAACAAAACTCACGTTCATCTAAATAACAACCAGAGATTCTTCAAGAACTAGTAGGAACCTTTTTTAAGATTCATACGAAACATTCCTAGACTTTCTGGAAAGAATAGAAGTTTTCCTTTTTACTAAGAATCTAGAAGAGAGTTAATTAAATTTTGTATCACATTCGACGACAAATAGAAATAATCTGTAGAATATCAAACTCTCTCTTACCAATCAGTAACAGAAAAGTCATATTAAACTTTTACACAATCCATATGCTAACGGTATAAAAGAAAATGGATGAAAATGTAGAATACATGATTTTTAAAAATTATGCCATTAAAATCAATTTGTTGTTTTTAATCTTGTTCTCGTAAACTCTTGAAAAAGTTAATAGGGAATTATTTTAGGCAATTATTTCATTTCAATGTTTTTTTTTACCAAGAATCAATTTTTTATTTGAATTTGCACCTTTTAGAATTACTTCCATTTAAAAAAAATAAATAAAACAAATTGCATGTAAAAAAATCTGTAGCTCCTTGTAATCTCTTACCTACACCTGCGTCTGCTGTGAAAACAGATTTAAAACCAGGATTAAAAGTGAAGCAACGACCGTATCGTGGATTAGTCCAAGGCCAAATCTGATCTGGATCACTATCAATTAAGAATCAAACAAATAGTTTAAGAATAACAATAAAAATGATAAAGTACAATGCAAAGCAAATAATCTATAGATTTAATGTAGGTTAATTAAATGTTCTTATTCTTGTTCCGAATGAAAGTTAAATTTTACTTTTGTCACTGAAAATTATTAAGTATATTCTATTGTTTTTGTGTGAATGTGTAAGAATATTCGTCTTCACTAACAACTTCAGATTGAACCAAAATTTATGTTGCTTTTTATTTTTTGTATTTAAATAAAGCATTTAAAAATAATAAAAAAAATATCTTCCCAAAGATGAATTCTTTGCTTTTTGAATTGTTTTGCTTTTCTAAGCAAAAACAAGAGGGTGAGGGTAAAGTTTGGATCATCTCAGAAAGAAGTTGTTCTGCTAAGATAAACTTAATAGGAGGATGAATTTATTTACTTACGTTAGATTGCAGTTAATTGTTCCAAATTTGCATGTTTGAATGTAGGTGAGGCTGTCAGCTGGTGTAATGCCATCATTGATGAAATGTCCTTCCATGTCAGATTCATCATCAGTCATAAAACTACTTCCACCCTAAAACAAAGCAAGAAGATTGGATTAATGGGTGTCTTAACTGTGTGTTGATCTCATTTAATCCCAATAATCCGATTTTTCGCATAATCTGAACGGTCATTGTTACTCTTTCATTTTTATCTCTTTTTACCAAAAGATTCATTGGAGACCAAAATATGAAGAATAGAAATAATAAAACTTCAGTTCTTTTGAGGTCTAGTTTATTAGGGAGTGGGTGAATCAAACCTTTCCCTCCCCCCTACAAACTAACGAGGGTTTGATTCTTCCCTTTTTTCCCCCCAGCTACATCTCATCCTCTGTCACCTTTATAATTATTGAACGTATTTAAATCCTAAATTTAACTTATTATTTCGATTCTACAAAATACTGAAGTTAGAAAGCCTATAAACGAAATGATCTATATAGAGTCCTCTCTCTCTCTACAAGGCTGTGGTTTCTAATCACCTGTTTTTCTGACAGATGGAGGTGATGGAGGGTGGTAGGAAAAGATGAGGTTTGATTATAGAAAAAACTCATCTTTTCCCACCACCCTCCATCAGTGACATTTGAATAATAAAAAGATAAAAAGAAAATAATGAAATTACTTTTAAACATGAATGATTTGTTTTCCTAATTTTAGTTTACTTCCAATACAAATTTTATTACATCTACGGCAATCATTGTTTATCAACTAGATGTTTTTGGTTCCTGTAGAGAAATACTCTGTTCAATATTATCAATTTACGATGGTGACTCCATTGCTTATATTTCAAGCAGATGAAAGGAATAATGACAAAGTGAAAAGGATAAAATAAATAAGATAAAAAAAAAAAAAAAAGCAAATTTAAACTTTAAAATTTTGGCTGATAAGTTTCTTTCTTCCATTTCTACACAAGTTGAACTCTTCATAATTGGACCAGAAAGTTTCCTGAATTGTCCCATCCTCTAAGACTCCGTTCATTTGCGAAATGCCTTTTACGATTCGTGTTCATTTTTTTGTCCTCCTTTAAGCATTAATTTGTACAAGTGAAGTTTCTTAAAAACTTTAATGGAGTTGAAGACAGAAATGAAGATGAAAATATCTGAATTGGAAAAAAAA
>JAFIDM010000002.1:13665123-13686715 GCA_023159025.1 Thereuonema tuberculata
AGCCGGAGTGCTGCCCAAAGATTTGTATTCCACATTTTGTTCATGTTTTTTTATTTTCTTGTTTTTAGTCATTGAGGGGTCCCTGTCTACATCGTGAATTCTACATCGTGAATGTTATTTTGTCTTTTGCAATTTTTACACCCTAAAGACACACGATAAGACAAGACATTTGAAGGCACTCGTAATAAGCGACACGTCCCGCTCGACTAACGTCTTTCAGTCGATCAGAATTTGGTCTTTTTGATTTGCTCTATTTCACACAGACAAGCTCCTCGCCACAAACCCAGACAACCAATCAGAGCAAATGTAGGATCTCATGCACATTCGTAGCGCTGTTTGTTTCCACTTCAGCTAATGGAGACTAATTACGAAATTATTATCATAGTATTGAGTTTATCTTTCGAAAGGAAATAAAGTTTACATTTATATATAAATTAATTTTATACGTCATAACAAGATTTTTTTTTACATTTCACAGCATCGGCTGTGTTCGGATGGAATTCTGAGTTCGTAGAAGACTCGGTATTTTTATATAAATACTTCCACATTTTGTTACTTGCATGGTTAGAATATAACCGAAACCGGGTTGTACTTTTTCTTTATTTTACTCAGTTATTAATTTAATTCATTTTAATCAGGTGTGCCGGCTTATTCCTTTGATCTACAGAATTATGAACAGCGCACGTAAAATCTTACTCTCAACGTCTCTCAACTCGGTATTAAAGAATTGAAGAATTATTCTAAGAAATAGTTCACAAATTAAATGCCTCAGAATGGATCTTGAAAAACTTCTCTTAATTGCTGAATTCGAATTTTGCTATATTAAAGGGTTTAATAATTATTAAATTCAAAACTTTTAACAATCTTTTCGCTGATTGACAGAGTTGAACTAGGCAAAAATCATTCAATATCATTCGAAACTCTTTCTTCAAAATGTTTTCTGGTGTATTCTGATGCATTGAACTAACATATTTCATTGTAAAGATTGTTTCCTTTCGAATGATAATCTTATTATTGCAATAATAAATTGATGGTAGTTTCAATACGATTCGATTGAAGAACTATCAACGGAGCAAAATATGAATGACGTCACTCAAATTGTCATTGATTCGAGGCAAGCGTTTTGGTCGTAGCAAGCATATTCCCAGCAACCGAATGACAAAATCGCCTTATTTTAATGATTAGAACTACATGGTTTCGAGCTTATTAAGTCTCGTCATTGGTCTAAAGACAGGGAAATAATAGAGAGAAAATTAAAGATAAAATATATTCCAAAAACAAAAAAAGTCCCTGCATCTAAACTCACGGGAATGGGTTGCTCTGGTTGAGGAGAATTATCAAGTCCGAAACAACTGTTCTAAGATCATTTACAGTAGCAGAAATAGGTCTAAGGCATCGAACATTCACTTTGATTTTAATTTCTTGTCTTTAAGACTTTCTAAGATGATTTAGGTTTTTATTAGTAATAATTAACTTTTTATTGTCATTCATTAAAAGTTGAACAAAACTTGTTATTACAAACAAATATTTCATTTCAAATTTGCCTAAAAAAATATTTCGAATTAGAACAAAACAAACTGACCCCCTTTTTTTAAAGACTTTTTTTTTGTAGTGTTTCAGATTTTATCTTTTTGATAGAAAGTTTTCTTTATGAGGAATCAATGAACTTCCTTTTTTCTTTTTTATCAGAGTCCAGTTTTTTATTTTTCATTTTTTTTTTTTTGTGTAAAACTAACTTATAGTATTGAGAAAAACCAAAATGATGAATTTCGTTGTCAGTTTAGAAGCGATTGATAAGATTCGTCTTTTATCAGTTTACAAATACGACCTAAAATCGTAGGTCAAAGTAAGTCAAACAAAATTCATTAAAATAAAAAAAAACAAAACCCAAATTTTACTAAAATTAAAATGTGTCACAGAATAAAAGAACGGTTGTTTGATCTATTAACGTTAATCAAAAAAATATTTCAAAAAATGTGGATTATTTTTCAAATTTCCTCATTTGAATAGAGATTCTAGAATTCCTTTAAAAATAAACGTTGGATTTGTCTGAAATAATCATTTGCAAAATGGGATAGTTTTTTGTAAGGATTCCGAATGTCATCAAACATCCTGAGAAATTCAAGTGGAGAATATTCCAATGTATTTTTATTATTAAAATATGTTTACGGAAAAAGGGTAAAAAATATTATAGGTCGTGCTAATTATGATTTTAAGTGATTAAGATAATTACAATGTTGCAGTTTCACATGTATGTGGATTATATCAATTAAGACAGTCACATTCAACTCAGATTTAATAATTAATTCTGATTCATAACCTTCTTTCCTAAGAAGGTTTCCCTCTTTTTTGATTGTATGTTTTTGAGATATTACGATATTATTTAAAGTACTTCATTCTAAACATTATCTTTTAAATTAGTTTATATTTAATTATTTCAGGGAGAATTATGTTTATCACAAGAAAGCTCTCATTATTATATTATTTTATTATTTCCATAACAACTGATTGTTTCTACATTGCACTTATTCCATTGTTTTTCACTAAATACTTCTTGCATTTCAACGAAATGGGCAACAAACGAAGGCAGAATGATAAGAAAAGGATTCACACCCTGAGTTGTCATCAGGAAGAGACTGGGACGGACGTTGTCATGAGCGAGACCCGGGATTCTAACCTCTCGCACCTTCTGAGTCTGTCATCGGAGTAGGTTGGCTGGCTGATGAGTCCTAAACAGGACGAAACGGTCCGTCCCAGTCTCTTCCTGATGACAACTCACGGTGCGAATCCTTTTCTTAGCGTTGTGCCTTCGTTTGTTGCCCATTCGTTGAATTATTCAGGCACGTGAAATCTCACTTCTTGCATTTGTTCAAAACAGTTTCAATAATGAACTTATGGTATGATTTGATGATTTTTTTTTATATTGATTCTAATTCTTTCTTAATTTTGTAAAATTCGTATCAAAAGGTTTCACTTCCAGGTTGATTCAATTTTTTTTTGCTGACAACTAAAGCGAAGGGTTTAATTTTTCTCCAATTGAAGGGCGCTGTTATCATTTTAGTCAAGCTCCCGTGATCTTTTGCGAAATACATAAGCTTTTCATCAAATGTTGAGATATTCCTTTAAAAAGTAAATTCTGGTGTGCTCTTATGCAGGGAATACATGTAATTTAGTAGAAGGTAGTTGAGTAGAACAGAACCAATGGAATTAAACGAATTTTCGTTTTTTTTTTGGAACAAAACGATTCAGAAATACGTAGTAGATAATTAAGTAATCGATGAAAAACTCTGTGTTTTCTTTTTCGTAGTTTTTTAAGAAAATTCGAGGTTTAGTTGGTACTCTTTCGTGGGCAGCGGATGTGGACATTTTGAAAGCAAGAAATTGTAGCCTCATTAGGAAGTGAGCAAGAAACCCACCTGCCGGGAAATTCGTAAGATCCTTTCTACGATGTTTCGTTTGGAAATAAAACAGAAAAACCAAAAACATTTTCCTTCTAGGTTAGGTTAATTGAGGTATGATCGTTTCCAGGATGTTTCGTTTGGAAAAACAACAGAGAAAAAAAAACAACATACTATCCATTTCGGAATGACCCTCAATTTTGCAACTTATCTGTCATCTTAGTCCAAACACCGCCATTATTTTGAAGGGGTGCTTAAGCAAAGTTGCCATATAAATTTCATATTTTCTTAAAAATATAAAAAAAAAAAACATTTTTTTTCCATCGGTTTCTATTATTTGAGTATTCAGAATCATTTCATTCCAAAATCACAAAAATTCGTCTGAATTTCACTGATTCCTATACAATGACTAAATCATCTGACTGCATTTAAGAATACGTTTTAAACCCAAAAGCTTTTCAGTTCAGTACTTTTGACTGCTCCGTAGGATTAATTTAAAGAAAATCAAATAATGTTAAATTCTTTAAGTAAAACCAGTGCAATATAAGGAAATGAACTGACATCCATATATTTTAAAATATGAGTAAATTTCAAAAATTTATCTTGGAGGAGTTTGTATTCTTATCTTGATTTAGTACTAGCGTTGTACTGATCATCTGACCTGAGTCCAGAAACGTTGGAAGCCTTAACCTCCGTTGGGCCATTAATTATCTTGTGTTAATTTACTTCATTAATAAATTTAACTTGTTCTGATTCTCAATGATAGGATATTGAAGAGAAAATATCAAGAAGTTATCTGAGACTCAGCTGTCTGGTAAAGTACTATCAAAGAATGAAGGTAAGATAATTTTGTTGTAGGTGTTTTATTGAAAGGAACTGTAAATTAAATACATAGAAGATCAACAGATGATCGCTATGTTTAGAGATGATCTTTGATTATCTTTTAAGAAGAGACTTCAAACAATGATAAGTTGATTTTCTCCAAATGACTCCCTTGGATTCCTGCTACGAATCTCGTGTTTCCTTAACATTAGACAGTTCTTTTTTTTTTTTCTACCTGGGAACAGAAAATTACCTTATGTTTGCAGACAGAACTCAAACACCATGAGAAAGTTACACGAATTCTTAGAATGATCCTTATTTCCGAAGTAAACGTTTCATTTATTCGTTTTGTGATTTGCTTTCATTTGTGATGTTTATTTCACACAAAAAAAAAGTTTCAGAATTTTATGAGAAGTCACAAAACAAAATTTAAAAGAATGTTAACAAGTTTACAGTAAGGAAACGTTTGCTTTGCATCTGAATGGACATTAGGAATTTCAGCTTCTTTTTCTTTTCTTTACTTAAGTACCAGAATTATAAACTTGTTTTACGCCAACCAGAAGACAGGGAAATCTAGATCAAACAGATTGAGGTACAGATCAGACAGACATCATTTAAATAATTCATTTGCAAACAAATAATAAAACTGAAATCAAAACGCGAAACAAGGGCAGCTCAATGAATAATAAAAAGGCCTTTCGGGTTCAATTATGAGAGGGAATCGGGAACGGCCGTTTCGTCCTGCAAGGGACTCATCAGCCCGACCCGCCCTCTCCGATAAAAGAACCCAGAAAGGAAAGAACATAAGTGAAGATCATCGCCATCGATTATACATCAATTATACCTTTTACATGTTAATTTTCTTTAGGTTTATAATAAAACTATTCTACGATGAGTTATTTAAAGAAACGAATCTATCATCTTTTTAATACATTTTTAAATAGATTTTAAATAAGTTTTCAATTCTTTTCTGATCTAGATAAATTAGATCCAAACAGATTTTGTTAAAAAGTAAAACAAGAATGAAAATAAAAGACCATCAACTGACAGTTCGCTGAAATAGTTCATTGCTTTGATGTAGAAATTTTTAGAAATCACTGTTAACCAATTTGTCAAATGAAATGGGAAGTGGCAGCAAAGTGTCTCTTGCAGATGATTCAAACTCTTATACGTACAGAGAAACATTCCTCGTCAAACGAACGAAGAACACTGATCTGAATTTTGTTTGCGAAAAAAAAAAAAAATTAAACATGGTCTATTGTTTCAGAGAATATTGTTGAAATTGTGTAGCAGATTAGAATTGGCCAAAATCATCAACATTTCACTTGGTTGAAGCATCGAGATGGAAAATACGTTTGAAAGTAGAAATCAATCCATAGGCTTAACTCATTGGAATGAAAAACAGTTGTTAGGGTCTTCTTCAAAGGCTGAACTGAAGAACAATGAAAGGTCATTAACATTCGTCACTCGGAGCAGATCTTATTCAGTGTAATCTCTGATCAATCTGTTTTTACCTATACAACTACAAAAGTACGCCAACAGTTTTTTGCGACTCATTGTGATAAACTTCCCTTTTACTCATAACTAGATGTTGTCAAAGTATAAAGTTCTATTTCGGTTGAGACCCTTTTCAAAAGGCGAAACAAACGAGAATTACAAAATAGCATTCATTGATAAAATAGTTGTCGGGATGAATCAATCGCTTGGATTAAAGGATATGCCATCGCAAATAACCTTCATTGCATCAACTGTGAACAATTGGTTCTTGTTTATTGACTTGTCTTTGGTCAGTTTTGAAAATGTTATTCGTGGATCGTCCAAAATTGAATTTGTTCCTCCCTGTTGGCCCTGCGCACGGCTCGAGTGTCCATTGTTCAGCCTTTCTCTCATTGAAATCTCATTAGTAAGATGACGATCGAAACATTTTGTTTTTATTTATCTTTTTTGCTTCCATACATTCAGAATATGTAGATTCTCTTTCTCATTGTTCGAAATGATAATTTATTTCTGAATTTTAAAATTCTATTAAAATGTAAAGGAAGCCTTACTTAATAGTGTCTCTTTATTTAGGTCAGTCAATTTCATAGAGTGGAACATCCTTTAAGTTAAAGAGAAGAAACCATCTGAACCACGAGAGAAGGTGGAAGGTTAGGAAAGAAACATGTATCTCTATGGAATTATCGTTTTAGCCGAGTAACATAGAATAAGGGACATTCATATTCTTCAGAAACATTACCTTCTAGGAAAAATATTGCTGGAAAAATTGTTTACTGCCTTTGGACTTGCGAATTCATCATTTGTATTTTTTTTTTAGAATCATCCTGTATATCAGAAAGACATTGTATTGTTTCTCTATATTCTATTAATTAAATACGAACAGTTTCTTTGAATAGCTATTGTGTTTTATTATCTATTAAATAGAAAAACATATTTTGATGCTTGTAGTTATTAAAATGAAAGAATAAATGTTCGGAAGAAACCAATGAAAACAAACAAACAAAGGAATATGGAAATTTAAAATATTGTAGACATTAAAGATTACAGAAAGATTTGATATTAAATGAATATTAGAACGAATTGTCTTTTTATAGCTAGATTTCTGCTCGATTTTATACGTTTTTAACAACGGACATTTAATTAGGATCGAAAATACAATTAAATAGCCTGTGAATTATAGAGGCTAAGCACTTTTAACATTCATTGTATGTAACAGGATGACAGATAATTGCCTCCAAAATAAAATTATCACAAAAGAATTCGAAGTATCATTTGAGCAGCTTTTCTAAACAGTAACTTTCTTTGTTTGTTTTTGTAATTATTTACATTCCAATCAAAGTATTTTAGTATTTAAGTATTAAAATACTTTGATTTGAAGAATCCAAACATTCTTCAGAACGTAAATGATTTGCTTCTGCCCAAAATTAAAAAGGGGAAAAAATCCTCTACAAAATACTGATTATTTCTAACATCACACCAATATTGGATCACATCACCTACAAGCCAAGAGGACCATTCCTTTGCCAAACACCTTTATTATACTCGGTTCAACTGGGGCGTATTTATTGAGGTTTTTTTCTCTTGTTTCTTTACACTTGAAAAGGCTTATCAACTGAGAAATCGGTCGTGTCAATTTTTTAATATATATTTTTTTAAATTTTAATATCCCTTTTGATTCTGTGTAGAATTCTTTTATATATATATATACGTTAAAATATAAGTTTAAAAATTAAATCTCTTAAGAATATTCTCAACATAAAATCTTATAATTTTATAAGATTAGCTAAAAGTTTTGTAGATAAAATGTGCACAAAATGTAATAATAAGGTTACAATCAAGGAACTAAATTGTTAAGCCGTATCATATATTATGTTAAAGAAAACAAAGATTGTAAGTAAATGGTATTGGTTTCAAATATTGTTAATATTTTCTCGAGGAGTTTAATGTAATTTGGAGGATTGTTCTTCAACTTATTGTTATTTAAGGCTTGAAAATGAAAAGACGTGTAATCTTTTCGAAAATTTGCTTTTTCATATTAAATGTAGTCTTTACATTTAAATTTGGTGTGATGTTAGAAATATTTAATAGTAGAAGATTTAGGAGAAGAGATCTACTAAAAAAATATGGGAACTTTACATATAAAATACTGATTAGAAATAAAATTAGAATTTTTCAATTTCCAAGGCATTTGATGTGCGTAGGAGTCTGAATATTTCCAAGTCAATGTTTCTTAGTCAATTACTAATCAATTTTTATTTTAATAAGATTGTTAATCATCATAAGTTCTAAGAGATCGAAAATTAGAAAAAAGAAAAGTTATATCTAAGGAATTAAAATTGACATTTTATAATAATTGATATATTTAAAAAAATATTAAAAAACTATCACGTCCGGTTTCTCTTTGCCAGTTGACAAGTCTTTTCAAGTGTAAAGCAAAAGAGAAAGGAACTTCAATAAATACGCTCAGTTGAACCAATCGTAATAAAGGTCATTATCAAAGGGATAGTCCACTTGGTTTGCAGGTGGTGTTATCCAACATTAGTTCAGTCCAAATTTAGTGAAAACGCAGGGGAAACTTCGTATCAGCTGAAGACCAGTTCAGCATTTTTCTTTTTGTTTTTCCAAGAATTTGTTCTTCAAAATGTAGTTTTTTTTAACACCTTATCTATTTTATATCCGAAGTTTTTTTTTTTTCTCCCCAACATAGGGTTCTTTAAGAATGTCGATTTTTTAACAAACTTATGTATTTTCGAAGTTTTTTTTTTCCCTCGTAGGCTAACAGGACATTACAACATCATGGGAATTATCCAATCTGGTTTTCTTAACATGTTTACATCTGATATCACATTCCCCTGTTACTTCATCATCTTTGGACTGGACTATTGTTGGGCCACTCCACCTATAGTTTCAGTGGACCATTCCTTTAACATCGACCTAGAGCTTAATTATGATTAACTTGTAAGTGCTTTGTTTAATTGGTCTTCACCTGATATGAAGTTTCCCCTGCGTTTTCACTAAATTTGGACTGAACTATCACATCACCTACAAGCCAAGAGGACCATTCCTTTGCCAAACACCTTTATTATACTCGGTTCAACTGGGGCGTATTTATTGAGGTTTTTTTCTCTGTTTCTTTACACTTGAAAAGGCTTATCAACTGAGAAATCGGTCGTGTAAGTTTTTTAATATATATTTTTTTAAATGTTAATATCACTTTTGATTCTGTGTGTAGAATTCTTTATATATATATATATATATATATATTAAAATATCAGTTTAAAAATTAAATCTCTTAAGAATATTCTCAACATCTTCCTCAGATCAGTTTCATAAAAAAATTTAAAATATTTAAAACTAAACTGACTTGAAACAGACATTTTTAAAATAACAGAATCTTAAGTGATACAAATACAATATTTATAATTTATAATTCCAATTTGTGAACATTCTATTTTGAATGATTTAGAAAAGAAATTCCTAACTCACTTTCTAATTATGAATTTATTTGAATTTCTTTTTAATGTAAAATTTTTATCTTCAATTCAATCATTCAAAAAAGATTCCCTCTTTACTTTGTTTACTTTTTTTATAAATTCTTGTTTTAAAATTATTTACCATCTTTTGTAAATGTAACAAAGAAACAAAAAAATTGGTAAATCTTTAAACCCCAACCAATGGTTGTCTGACATTCCAGTGACGTCTCACTTTTAGAATCTGATAACAAAGACAGATAGACATTGAATTCTGTGAATAAAATAATTTTCTGAAATCCCAACCCTAGAATCGTACTGGAATGTTATTTTTTGAGAGCTTTTAATAATATCGTAAAAATGAAATCACAGAATTAGGAAATAAAAAGAAAACAACGTCAAAATAATTAACCCGTAAAACCACGACGTATATTTATTATAATCTTTTTTTTTTCTTTCTTATTCACAGCAACAGTTGACAGCAATGTTATATCTTTCGACCATGAAACCCGATGAGAGATTGTAAGGATCCCATCCTAATAGATATTGAGGAAGATGTTTCTGCTGACAGGAACTGGTAAAATTATAACCACATTCGTACACTTCACTGCAAAGAGAAAAAAAAAACTGTATTAAATATCGGTTAACATCATAAGAACTATATTTTCTTTAAAATGATTTTTTTCCCCTTTAAAGTTGTAAAAAAAAATACAAAATTTATTTTTATAAATTATAAAATATCCCTTGCTGAAAAATTCAACACTCCAAACATTTTTAAGATCAAAATAGCTCAATAAATTAGTTTAAATATATTATCAATTACAGAGTTGAATATAGCTTTGTATACACGCAGTTTATGGAGAATGATCCTAACAAGTAATAAGAGATGATCTTATAAAATTAAAGTTGAACGTACAATTTGATTTGTGTTTTTTAAGAGATGATCTTGTTTTATTTTTTTCCTCCTTATCGAAATAGTGGCATAATAGAGAGCTTAATAAAAGTTCTCAACATGTGATTCTTACTTGAAGAAGAAATCAAGATTTGGAGAGTGCATAGACTAAATTATTATTCATGTGTAATTACTATACACTGCCATGTTTTAATCGACATTGTTATTCTATGTTTATAATTAGCTATACAGTAAAACCTCATTATAACGGACTAATAGGGGCTGAAGGCTGTCCGTTTTAATGAAAGTCCGGTTTATAACAAACAATTCTTACAGGGGTGTAATGCAGCAGGATTTACAACAATAAAAGTACAATAGTTAGCTATAAAAAGTGCTTATCATATATCATTATATATAGTAGGTTAAATTCAAAAAGATGTGTATGTTTACACTGCATCAATCTTTAGAACAAGAAGGTCCTGGTTCATATTGATTGCTTACATTCATTGGTTTGAAAAAATTTATTTTCTGCTGGGTTTGTTTGCTGCTTATTTCTTTAGTTAATAACTGACGGAGGTGCCGTAAGTGTTCATAATATGCAAACACATTTTCATTTGCCGATAGTTCAACATATTAAATAACAAAATATAAGTAGTCTTTCACTTCGCTCACCTTAATTGTAGATTACCAATTTTTTTTAAAACTGTCCGTTATAAGCGACGTCCGTTATAATAGGGTCCGTTATAACGAGGTTCTACTGTATCTTTCATTTTAACATTAAAAATCAACCATTCAAGAAACAATTTTCTATATTCGAAGTTATAATAACTTTATAATAAACAGTTAGCGCTACTTCAGTTTCAGTTAGCGCTACTTTTAATCACTTAGTTGGCTAAGAGGAATATTTTGTATTTCAATTTCCGGACCATGATTTCACAATCATATCGTAATAGAACAAATATCATTGCTTTCCATCTGGTAGACTTAAAGAACTTAATAGTTCGTAATTTCTTGGTAAATATTATGATCTGAAATTAATTCATTAGGAATAAAACTTTGGATTTATACATTTTGATGTATATATTTTAATATAAAGAAGTTATTTTTTTTCTTTGTATTTATTTTCTATCTTTACCTTACGTACTCTGAATACTCTTATGTGATCAAATGAAATATTTAACTAAAATTATCTAATCGTACATTATAATACTGATTATAATTTAAACGTCCCATTTGCTATTTGTTTTTTAAAATTTCTAAACAGTTATTAATTTAAAGTCGTCGTATCAAGGTTTATTAATGTTTCCAATAGGTTAATGTAAATTCATGGTTACAAATAAAAATATTTTAATGAAATTTTAAGTTTAAAAAAATCCTTAATAATAATTGAGAATAGAAAAATTAATCGAAACTAGCAATAGATAGTCACTTACGCACAAAAAGTCATGTTCACCGTCTGAATGCATTCTTCCGTTTGATAAATATACCTTTCTTCTCCAAATTCATTTTCCATATACGTTGGTTTGTAGCCGTAGACTGTAAACTCACGGCACCTGGTGGCAGAGAAGAAAAGTTTATTCAGCGTTCAGGATATTTAAATAATCAGAACATTGCAATTTTTCTGACCAAATTATTCTAACATTGTGTTTTAATATTATGTTCTTGCATTAAAATATTGTAAGCCTAATTTTGTTTTCGAAAATATATATTTTCGAAATATATTTCTTTTGAATTTGTGGAAAACCCGAAATGATACAGGAAAATGAAAGTTATTGGAAAGGAAAATGTAATCGGCATTGATTTTATACAAAATCAGCGATTAAAACTCAAACAGCTCTTAAAAGATTTTTTTTTTTGTTCTATATAATAGAAGAAATAATATTTTTGCAATTATTTAAATAATTTAAACATCATGTATGTTAAAAAAAACAAAAATTAAATGGAATCATTTCAAGAAGAAAGTGACACTGAAAATAAACAATACAATTAATTACAAATAACTTTTTAGGTTGTTCAGTTATATTACGAACAACGAAATGTGTAAATAGCATTTTCAATTGAGTTTTTTTTTTAATTGTAATTAAGGCATAAAACAATCTTCAAGATATGTTACGTAGTTGATTAAGATGCAAATGAGAAAATGATACCAAGTTGGATACTAAGTGTGGCTTTCTTTTTTTCTAATTTTTAATCATCTAAAAGTGTTTCCTTTGTTTGCTTTCTTGCCTTACTTAAGCAGACATAGTAAAAAGGATCTGGAATCAATAAAAGAACCTTCATGATTCCTTAGGTTGTGTGACTTTAAAACATTGATCAAGTCTTCGTTGTATGATTTCTGTTGTCAAAAATGAACTCCATTGACATTTTCAGAATCCCGCCCATCAGGAAACTCCAGCCACTTTTTCAAGCCTGAATAAAAAAATAACATCTAGTTAACGATGTTTCATTATTTCGTTATTTATTTATTTTCTTTCCCAGAAGTGTTTTTATGCGAATACCATTACGTTAGATCTTATTATTAGACAGCTAATAGATGGCAAATTCTACACACAAACAACCGTTATAGTTCTCGTTTTAGAATAGATAACAAGTCACGTTACACGAAACTCGTCTATATTTTCATTTCTTTTTACTATTTTTTTGTTCGTATCATTTAAAATAATAAAATGATGCATCTCGTTCATTCAAAAAGAAAAGAAATAACAATTTGATTGATTCTATCCCAATCATGTGATCCTATTGTTCGTCCTAGTTCTGATCATTGTCACTTTCATTGAAGCTATCATCACCAGCTTCGTCATTTTTATTGAAGGCTCATCGCAAAGGACTTTAGGAATATTTGTCGCTTTTCGAATATATATAACATTATGAATAAAACTCAACTCAAATTTTTTTTCTGATATACATAAATACATATATATATTTTTTTAATATATAAATTAAAATGTCGAACTTGTAGCGGTGTATATTTTGGGAACGCCAATAGGACATTGATGGAACGTGTGAAAGAGCACATTAGTGCATTCCGAAATAGGCACCCAGAAATCTCTGACTAGGCTCATCATTGTATGACTTTAGGACATGATCCCAACCCAATGGTTAGTGTACTATACAAAAATATATACAACAAAGATACTAGGTTTATATTAGAAACATGTATCATTAACAGCTTCAAATGTTTCAATAAGCAAAAGGGCATAGATGTTAGCCCAATGATATTAGAAAAAAATAAAGAAAACTGTAAAAACAATGACATTTTCCAATAATTATCACAATTTTAATTGTATAACTTGATTCTTTACCGCAACTACCTTTATATTGTATAAACAAAAGGTATTTGAATTCATTTCCGCATCTGGCACAATATTGTATTAAACAAAATGTATGTAACTTAATTCTTTACCACAACTGCCTCTATTGTTGTGAGGATTATTCGATGTATTTTAGAAGCCTGAAGAAGCAGAACAAAGCCATTGCCTGCGAAATATAGCGAAATGAGAAAAAGAATTTATAGTTGAGTTTTATTCATATTGACAACTTGTTTAAAGTCATATAATATTCTACGGAAATTGCGTTGTCGAAAGGAGTCTTTAACCTGTAACAAAAACTGAAAATAGAAAGTTTTAAAATTCGTCGCTGATTGGTTCACGGCTCTAAAGGCTTTAGAAAACAGCCAATCACATGAAACATTGCTTCATATTCCAATGACAGTTTGATTTGGGAGAATAAGAACAAATGATAGAAACTTGTATACCCAAAGCAATTTTTATTTCAGTGAAGCAAAACAACGACGAAAACTATTACCAAGTGTTAGGCGAGTGGATAGTCACAGCAGTGAAGTAATGCTTCTACCAATCGTTCAAAAGTAAATGAAACCCAATTTTGACAGATGGGCCTTAATCGGCATTTCTCAAACCTTCTCCTCTCTCACATCTGCCTAAGTTTTGTAGAAAAGTGTTGATCCAATGTAACATTTTGTAATGATTTACATTTCTTGTATCTATTCATATTCGATAGGCCTAAGCCTTGATTTAAGCCATGGTAGATCTAACCACTGGAAATATTCCGGAACTGCCAATTAGATCATTCCAGAAGGCACTGGATTAGTTCCTAGAGTTATAACTTGGAGGATGAAGATAAGACCGAGTTTATAGAACTTAGTACATCCTGTTACGATATTACTTTTAGGCAGAGATCATAAAATGCTTAATTTATGGAAAGAAATAAGTTTTTATGACCAAATATACTCAAATGTATGTCAAATAGAAAAGGCATAAACATTTTGATAGATTTTATATTAGATTAAAAATCTAATAAAAAGACTCTTGTAAAAACCTCCAAAAAAATCCGTTGAAATTATATTTAATTTTTCAAAATTAAAATATAAATGAAAGCTGCTTATTTGTTTACACATTTGTTTATTCAACCTAGTCTCAATTCAGAACTTTTCCTAT
This sequence comes from Thereuonema tuberculata, assembly GCA_023159025.1. Lineage (NCBI taxonomy): Eukaryota > Metazoa > Arthropoda > Chilopoda > Scutigeromorpha > Scutigeridae > Thereuonema > Thereuonema tuberculata. The sequence continues at coordinate 13,679,657 of JAFIDM010000002.1, forward strand.
CTATGATCTTTCGAAGATACTGAATTCTTATAAAAGAAAATCCATCTCGAATTGTTTACTCATTTCTTTGAATCATCGTTAAACGTCTTTTCATTTTGGACCATTTTTTCTTTCCTTATTTTTATCCATACGCCAAAACCCAGACCTGTTTACAAGTAAGTGTTTCTCTTCCAAAACTAATAACATTTTATTTGAAGTTCTATTAAATAATAACTTTTCTTTTTGCTGCGCAGTCGAGAATATCGATCTGCTACTCTTTTCTAGTCGGTATAACAGATAAATAATGGTAACGGCGCTCCATACATTTTTCAAACCTCCCAGAAGCAATCATTTAATTTTATGTTGGATCTATTATTAATCTTTAATTGCAATGACTTCGCTTCTTCATTTCGGCTGCAAACATCGCATTCCACAATTTATTTATCATCAAACCACAAAAATAGGAAGATATTCTTAGATTTATTGCTTCTGGGATGAAAGCTGTTTCCTTTGGGAACTTCAAATTATAATCAACAGATGGCGCTCACAGACAAATTAGTTGTAAGCTAGACATTTTACCGGCTTTTTTCTGATTTTTTTTTGGTTCTTTCTTATTTAGCATTTCTTTAACAAACGAATGATATTTTTATTTTTTTTTCTTGTCTTAAATATCAAAACGACTGGTGGTGGTCCAATAATATGTCTGGACAGAAGTCGCATTCGTAAGAGTCTGAATCTCGTTGAATGTGGGATACTGTTCTTTTCTCTATTCGGCGGCAAATATAAAGATACTTTGGAATGAAATAAATTAAAATAATAACCTTTGTTGTAAAAAGCCAAGCGCATTGAAAAACTAACAACTACAAACCCATCACTAGACAAAAAACTTTAGCAAAAAAAGTCTTTCTTCCTTAAAAAAAAGCCTTGATCGAAATAAAATAGATTCGGAGCACATGACCTCAGTCAATTGTTTTAACCTTTACAAAACAGAATATTGTTCAAATACCTGGAACAGTTGGGATATTTTAAAAGATCTGTAGCTTCTGGCTTTTCGGTTGTGTAATAATGATCTTTTTCTATCATTTCTTGCAACTGATTCCTAAAACAATAGAAATAAAAATTAAGTAAAATAGATCGTAATTTATAATAGTTCATAAAATAAAACAACAATTGTCTCAAAGACTTAGTTAATCCCTAATTACACCGGAATAAGGACAATTTGGAATGAAAGTGATTTCGACAATTAAAACGAACTCTATAATAAGTTCATAACAATCAGCACAAAACAAAAAAAAAAAGAAAAGAAAAACAACCAATTTTCACCCCCTCCCCCAGTAATTTTTTGATTTGACTAGTGTGAAATTAAATAATGCAATCTCAGAATTTTCATCACCAAAAGTATCCTCACGGCCCACCGTTTGAGAAGCTCTGAGTTTTTATTCTTCAAATATTAGAACCTTCTTATTTACCAGTATCAGAATGAAGATAGTTTGATAAAGGTTAAAGTGTCACGTTTCTATCTTCAACAGAAGATGGGCAGTGCAAGAGGTAACGTTCAGTGGCCGAAACAGACGAATTTGAAATCAAAAGGCCAGACCGACGGTCTCCCACCTTTAACCCAAGGTATCCAGACCCCCGAGATCCATTTTGCAGAGTGTCAGCTTTATTTTAGATCGAAAAAACATTGTATTTTAATAGTTATTATTTTGAAGTTTTATTTTATTTATTTATTATCTTTTTAGGCAACTTTTAGTAGATGAATTCTAAGACAGCAGCTGACTTCAAGTAGAACGAAGATGGATGTTGTTATTTAAAATAGAATTTAGTATTTTAAATGTCTTTAAATGTCTTCCCAGATAGGAAACTTATTAAATAGAAGCTGGATGGGATGTGTCTGGAGGGGAAATCGAAAATCCCGACCTCCGGCGGAGATTGAACTTTCAGATACTTTACCATTTCTGTTATTTGGTAGTGAAGTCGTATTTAAGTAGTAAATATATTAAAAAATAAAGAAATATTGTTTCACAAGGACTGATACAAGAGTTGACGCATTTCGCAAACTGTTTATGTCAATTATTATTATTATTTTTAGAGAAGTAAAATGAACATAATCTAATTCTAATTTTGATGATTTTTTTTTTTTTTACTCTAATGGATACCAGTTGTTTCTTCTGACTTGGAAATCAATTTTTATCAGTAATAAAAACTAATGTAGTTTCTGTTTGCGTTAATAATATCCTGACATATTAAATCTTTTCATGTAAATGTTTCGTCTTTAAATAAGAATGATTTTTCTTTTTTTTTAATTTTTAATTTCACATGAACGCGTGGTCACAGCTAACAACTAAATGTATCCAAGGAAGTTAAAAGTTTAACTGAGATTGTTAATTTCTCTATTGATTTTGAAACAAATTGAATCCAAAAGTTACAAAACAGCCTTTGAACGTAAAATGCTTCATAAGAAAGTTCCAAAGGCAAAGGCGGTTTTACATTGTGTGAAGTTTGTATTTAGGACTCATTTATTGAAAGGAGATTGGGCAAACTTTGTGGGAAATTGTCTCACCGTGATAAGATATATAGGTATATATCTTATCAGTTATAGTGATAACTGATAAGATATGTACCTATAGAAAGATCTCCTTACATAGAACATATGTTATTTATTACGACTCGTCGCAATTATTAGTCCGTTCGGAGTTATATACGTCTAAACATGACGTATCTCGTTGGCATCTTACTTCCCGGATGTATTACCGTATTTACTCGCATAATTTCCCCCATCGCGTATTTTCCCCACCCCAGTTTTTGTGGATTACAAAATTCAATTTTTATTTTTATCGCATAATTTCCCCACCTCTACTTCAACGCGTTTCCAACATGACCTTGACTGGCGGTCAACTCACGACGACGCGACAATGTATCGTTACTTCCGCATTTCTCTATCCCACGCTACTTTAGGGGAAGATTCCACCCCCATCCCGATCAGTACAAGAGCAGACTCCTTCTGAATCAGTACAACAATTTCGAGTGTTTTGTGAAAACGTGAAGTTCGCGAATAAAGTTAAGTTCTCTATTAGCAGGCAGCTGATGCTGACGTCATGCGGTGAGCAGCTATAAAGATGGCGGGCTGCGCTGCGTGAGTTACGAAATTACGTCAAAGTCGCACACACACTTCCGTGCATGCCTATTGTTTAACTGTACTTCGAAGAAAAACCAAATGTTGAGATGTGATTTATATTTTAAATGTTGCGTGTTAATAAAATTGTTGTTAATTACATTTCTTGCTTTAAAAATCAATATTTAACATGGTTTTCCTTACACTTTCACCATATTTTTTTTCCTCAAATTGAAAAACATCGCGTAATTTCCCCATCCCCCCTTTTTTTGTCAAAATATTGATGAAAAAAAAGGGGAAATTATGCGAGTAAATACGGTAATTAATTATCATTTAATACTTATTTTCAGTAACAGTAAATATTATTTTCATTTATTACATGTAAATCATTATTATTTACTTGAATAAATTACAATATTAATTACGTATAATACTTATTAACAGTGTGATTGATTGAATGTAAGTGGCAGGGAAGCCAACCACCTACAGCCAAGCACCCCCCGCCTGTAGGTGGTTGGCTTCCCTGCCACCCACATTCACCACAATCAATCACTCAAACGTCATATTTAGACTTATATATGATAACTCCGAACGGGCTAATAATTGAGACAAGTCGTAATAATAAAAAAAATGTTCTATTTATGGAGGTCTTTCCTTATCTATATATCTAATCGCTATATAGTGGTGGGACAGATTTGCCCATTCTCCTTTATATATAATTAAACAAGAATGTCTTAGCGTGGGGTCTCATTTAAATTAACTAATTCAGCCTCTGTTCAAACCATCCAATCAAAAAAGTAAGACTTAAAGGTGTCTTAAATATCTAAAACCGCGTTTTAGCAAAACATAAATAAACCATTAAACCTGTGATTGGATGATTGACAATCGTTACTTACTGTCCTTGGAGGTAGAATTCATTTTTTCCTGAACAACATAATTTCTTGGTTCTTCTCTCTCGATGACATTTCATTCCACGATACAGGTGTTCACAGGTAGAGAACACGAGTAACAACGTCACCACCACTGCCACAGTGTCAAACACCTAACAAACAAACAACACATAAAAGTATTGAAAACAACAACTGGACAGGAATATCGTCAAGATTGTTTTTTTTTTTTTTTTTTATTATTATCTAAGAATTAGAGATTCAACCCCGTTGCAATATTTTAAAAACAAGATTAACAAAAGGAAATAATTTTGGTTCCGTCTTATTTCCAAGCTGTCAATAAAAATAAATAAATAAATAAATAAATAAATAAAAAAATAATAAACTTTAAAATATATAAGAACGCAAGTTTCGAGATTGAAGCAGGTAATAACAATGCTGATATTTATTCAATTGCTTTTGTTTTTTTTTAATATCTGTAAATTCCAGAATTATTTTTTCTATAAATTACATTTATTTTTAAATTTCTATAATGTTGGTATTTAGAATGTTATTTAATGAAACAAATTGAAACGGAAGATTTGTTTCTTACCTTGGGAGCCATAGTTCAGGTGAAAGGGACGGCGTCTCAACTTGGCACTGATTTACAATTCGAAGAAAACGAATGGAGCCTGACTTGTTGTTGTTGTGTTTTCGGCCCCCGAGGCCCCTCACTGGCGAAGGTCAAAAGTTGAAAGTTATTCTTCTTTTTTTCTTCTTCTATTCTTCTATTTTTTTCCCCCTGTCTTAATTTTCTTCTACCCAATCGCATTTTCAGTGAAAAAGAAAGGACATGAAGAGAATTCCAACGGATAAGAAGAAAGAAAAAAGAAAGAAAGAAAAAAGCGGGAAAGAGTTCAGTGATTCATGATTAACTGTGAAGCACTTACTTAAAGTAATCCAAATAATAAATAAACAAATGGTAATCTTATTGCTTGCTTATTTATTTTATTTATTTATTTCTAAATCTAAACTTAAAACTTTTTATTTGAATTAAACTGAACTCATTTCCTGTTTCTCTTTTAATGATTGAATACAGTCATGAATAATAATAATAATAAAAACATGGAAGCGATGGAATTTTATTCTTTTGTCGTTCAAAAAACTGAATGAATTTGAGAGAAGCAACCCAGTTGTCTGGTTGTGAACGTTGCTTACAGATATGGCAGGAGTACTATGGTAATGAGGGAAGAATTTCGAAGATCAAACAAACAATTTAAAAAATGATCATCAGATCATTCAACAAAGTGCTCCGATACCATCGTTTTTAGAAATACGACATTCAGATCACCTGTAATAGCACGTGTGATGGAAGGAGAACTTCATTTTTCTATGACGTCTGTCAATAACCTTTGAATAATTCAACTGTACATCTTTATCGGAAGCGACCACTTTTGATCCCCAACTTCCGGTCAAGGAGTGGTCCTAGAGGTCTGATTTTTTTTTGGACGTGGTCACCTACTTTTTGATGCTGAACACAATGGTGAAGGTTTCGGTCCCCTATGTTTTACAGGCAAGCTGTAACCTAGAGGCCGCTAACATTGCTTTTATGTTGTCTGGATGGCGCACTCTTTAGCGGCCAAACGGTTAGAGATATTCGAATGAAACCTTTACCATTGTGTTCAGCATCAAAAAGTACGTGACCACGTGTAAAAAATCAGACTCTATGACTACTCCCCGACCCCTCCAAGGCGTTTTGTTTCTTTTAAAAATGCCTTTAAAGTACAGAAAACGCCTTGGGGAGGGGGGGGGGGTCAGGGAGTGATCCTACTTTTTTTGTACGTGATCACCTACTTTTTGATGCTGAACACAATGGTGAAGGTTTCATTCTGATATCTCTAACCGTTTGGCCGCTACAGTGTGTGACATCCAGATAAAAGCAAGAGCGGTCCCCTAGCGGTGTTACAGGGAAGCTGTAACCTGTATAACGCTAAAAAGAGTTATAGAAAGAATAAGAAATTGATCCTAATTTCAAAAGTTGATTCAATCAAATCACATTCACCAATAAAATCAGACAGAAATAATAACTTAGTGACGAATTCATTTTTTTTTTGCAGGACAATTATTTCATTTAAGTAGTCGTACATGAAGAAGCAGCTGGTGAAATCTATATTTATGACACGTGTGTGAAAATTTTTTTTGGTTCGGCCGATGGAATTTCACGCAGTCCTTTTTTTGATTTGCAGGCGTTAATTCCCTTCGTCTTCTCCGTTGTTTACTATTTGAGTCCATTGGCAAAATGTCAAATGAACTTCCAAAAGAATTAACTGCTTGGCTTCGTTTCAATATTGTTTTGACATCTTAGCTATTGTAAAGAACTGGTCCACCTTTTTAGAATTAATTCCAGGATTTTTCAAATAAATATCGACTGCTGAGATTATTAATCTGAAGTGTTAAAAAATTCAATAAAACGTTGGATTCCATAAAAGATTATTTTTAAATAAGAAAAATGACAATGTATTGAGAAATTTTAATATCGAAAACGAGATCCTAAAAAGCAAATGATTCACAGGGAAAAACATGAGATATTTAACTACAAAAAATTAATACAACAATGTGTAAAGACAGGCAATAAATAGAATTGAAGAAGAAATTGTATATTCTTTGGAAGGATTGAGAACAGAGCTTCAGATTTCTTCAGGAGTGCAGATCTCAATAAGAATAACAGAACCTGAATATAGTAGTAAATCATGTAAATTTTAATTTTTTGAGCTGTAATGAAAACGAAATGGACAGTCCCACATTGTAGCAAAACTGGAAATCGTTCTGAGATATTGAACGTGCCTGGACGAAAAAATATATTTCCCTTTGAATTATGTCGTATGATACGAGGCGTATCCGGAAAATAAGTAGATCTACAGTTCAGCTAGTGAAAAAAAAATAGCCAATATGTTTTTCAAACAGTTTTAATTTTATTTCATTCGTCAAACCTTAAAACAACTTTACTACATAGTTTCCACCTTTTTTGAGGCATTTATCGCAACTGGGCACCAGTTTTTCTATCCCTTGTCGTAGAACTGGGCCTTCTGGGAAGACAGT
>JAFIDM010000002.1:13694193-13716668 GCA_023159025.1 Thereuonema tuberculata
CTTTTATCAAGACAATGCAATAGATTTAATCAACTGCCGAAAATAGATTGGACCAGGGCCTGCGGGGACTTTTGCGGGGCCGGGTTCCAAAATTGTGCGGAGCCAAAATAAAAACCTCATTTTTATGTACTTCTAAATTTTACATATAATAAATTATTTATTATAAGTACAAAGTGCGAGTAAATAATTATTTGCGTAAAACTTATAGGAACATCGAGTCAATATAACTCTCCTTTTTTTCTTGCCTGGTTTTCTCGCCTTGTTTTGCCGCAAAATCTTTAATTCCGTCATCACATTTTTTTTACGATGAACTTTTCGTGATCGCGGGTCCTTTGAAAGCGCGGAGCAGGAGAATGAATGCGTGAACCCGGCCTTGCTCCGACCCTGGACAAAAACCTAGAAAACATATACCTTTACAAGACGATCTTTTTTCTAACTTTTCTTGGTTTTTGATTTCCTTTTCTTTCCTTTGTTTTCCCCCTTCCCGCTTTTTTCCTGTTTTTTTACTTTCTTCTTTATTTTTGACTTGCAAAGACCTGTTTTTTGCTCGAATTACAAAAAAGAGTTGTTGTGATGTGGATGTTAAAATTAATGTTATATTCCAATTTTGTAACTCCTATTTCATAAGCTCTAGATATGAAATTAATATCGAGATCGGAGAATATAAGACTCCCACCCCTTCTGCCCTTCTCCACACACTATTACTTCAAACCTTCCCCAGTTGGTAAAAAACAACTTGATGATTGCAAAGTAATGTTATATTCTGATTTTGTCACCTGAAACCCCGTAAAGTACCTTAACAGTAAAGCTTTGCCCCCCCCCCCCCGTTTACACCCTTGAAGACCCGAAAATAGAAAATTCTTCAAATACATATCTTTTCGATAATGACAAAGAATATTCCTGTGAAACTTCGAGATTTCCACTAAACTTCCACCAAAGTTTGAGAGATATGAGTACCCTTCAAGAAAGTTTGCCCTCCTCCCCCCTTATTATTCATTTAATTAAAAAACAGTTTAAAAGAATATTATTTATTTAAAAATAATAAAAAGAAAAGAAAATTCATTATCCTAACTAAAGAAGGAAAGTAAATAAAACAGGGAAAAAAAAAAAACAAGAAAAAAAAATAGGAAATTCCCTCCCTAAAAAAAAAAATATTGCCATCAAGCGGATTTGAACCCGTAACCATACCTCTAATTAAGAATAATACAAAGTATGAACGGATTAAATTATGGGAGGGGAAGATGTGTCCACGTTTCAATTGTAGCCTGTTATTGCACAAAAAAACCAACAAACGTCCTACTTTGTATTATATATACACAAAACCTCATAAGTAAAAAAAGTTTTCCAACTTTTTATTTTTAATTCAATGTTAAAATCCGGAACAGGAGTAAGGGACATAAACAGGGGGGTAAACTTTTTTAAAGAGTACGCATATCTCTCAAACCGCTTTAGTGGGAACCACGTAATTTCACATGAATGCTCTTTGTCAATACCGAACAAGATACGTTCGGAATCGACAAATGAAAATTCGAAAATGAATCGGAAAGGCAGTTCTTTTTCTTTTTGTTTATTCTGTGCTGGACTTAACAGACATTTTTCAGTGAATTTGTCAGCACGTTAACCCTTCCTTTTGAACAAGATACGTATTCGACGAATTTTCTATTTTTGGATCGTAAAGAGTGTAAACGGGGGGTGGGGGGGGCAGGACAAAGTTTTTTGAAGTTAAGCGCTTCTGCGAAACCGCTTCAGTTGGAAACACGTAATTTCCATATGAGTGTTCTTTGTCAAAATCTAAAACAAAAAAAAAATCGTCGAATTTTCGATTGTCGCAACCTAAGGGGTGTAAATGGGGGGGGGGGGGGGGACTTTATTCTAAATACTTTACGGGTATCTTTACGGGGTTTTCAGGTTACAAAATCGGAATTTAACATTACTTTATAATCATCACGTGCTTTTTTATCAACTAGGAAAGGTTTGAAGTGATAGGGATATGGAGAAGGACAGAAAGGGGTGGGAAGTCTTACATTCTCCGATCTATTAATTTCATATCTAGGACTTATTTCATATCGAGTTACAAAATAGGAATATAACATTAATTTTATCTAACACGGAACTTTTCTAACAACTGAAATAGTTTTAAGTGATCTCACAATTTCTTCTCATCCACATCACAACAGCCACTCGTTTTTGTAACCGGAGCGAAGAACGGGTCTTTCTGCTAGTTAATATGTATAAAAGCGTTATTCTGTCTGTCATTCTGTCATAAGACTAAGTTTTTCCAATTTTGTGACGAAACTATAAGAGATAGATTGGTCATGCAAATGGATAAAATGTAGATCTTTTAAGATAAACCAAATTCTACAAAAATCTTTCGAAATAAATTTTTGGTTTCCAAGATGTCGCCTTTGAATGGTCAAATTTTGACTTTTTCTCAATTTAAATGAAAAGTGTAAAAGTTGGAAAAGAACATTATATTGAGAAAATGTTGGTATTTTAAAGCTCTATCGAACGATATATCAGTCATTCACAAACGTTTCTGCATTTGCAAGATATATGCAAAAATGTGAAAAAAAAATGTGCTTCGAGATATTGTCTTTGTGCGCATGCGCTGGAATGTAAAAGATTACCGATTACCGTATATTCTCCGATCTCAATATTAATTTGCTAAATAAATATATTTTTTTTTTAATGCTATACATGCAAGGGTTCCGGAGCGAAGCGACGGTACCCGGCTAGTTAACTATAGAAAACTTGGTATAACAAAGACATTGCCACTATAAATCTTATGTATTATTGGACTGGGTGGCAGGGTCTTGTCGTCAAACGGAACCATTTGTTCTGGAATCAATGAAAGAGGGCGCTCTTTCTATTATCATCATCGTAGGATATCTCCTCAGACGAATTTCAAATTTCAGATAAAGAGCACTCGTATGCCGTAAAGAAAAACAATAAGCTATATCATATTTCAGCCCACTGCCACGATAGCGGGCACGAATTGAACATCGACAGTCCTGTCGTCTACGACAACAGAAGGGACCCGTACTTACGAAAATTCTTCGAATCTGGTATGATCAGACATCTCCACAGTTATAACCAGGATTTATCCACTACTAATATTTTAGAATATGGTTTTTAATCGATAAATAAAGGATCGTTTTTTCTTCATATTCGACTATAGACCGCAACACTAATATTGCGGTAGCAGACAGCTTTTTCCGCTTCATTAACTCAGGGGATGAATACCAGGGGAAGACTTAACTCTTCCGCTTTAACCGTTCCAGATGTCATTTGTAATAACGAATCCATTGATGATTACTAACCTCCGGAAAGTGATTTTTCGTTTTGAAGAGACAGGAGCTTTTGCTGTAAAACTTGGACGAGGTCGTAAGCCAAGTGGACTGTAGACGTTGCAACTGCATTTGAGGAGCAGGGAATCGTAAATGCATATGTAGCAGTAGTGCACGTGCAATAATCACGGGAATTGGACATGTCGTATACGACAGAGTGAGAGTTGTGTACGAGATGTCTTCAGGCTTAACCCCTGTAAAGTATCCCACAGCCGACAATTGGTTTGCAGTGATTCTAATACGCGGAAAGCATCTGCTTTGACATTTGAATGATGTATGGCTACTTAAAGACCTCATTTATCAAGACAAAGTTCCGAACTTAACTGTGTTAAAAGACAAAATTTCGCAACATGTGACACAACTGAATGCATTGCATTCTGTTGTCCATAATAGTTGGAGGATATTTAGAAAATTTCCAAGTTGCTTGAAATCCATGAAAGACCTTTCCATTTAGAGTGAAATCCATAAGGATGTTTATCCCTTGTCCCTTAATCCATCCATTGTCTCCTCCATTTCCTATAACATTTTTTTATAAAAACAATTTATTGGACAATAGACAAGTGAGAGAATACATGAGAAGGCTATGAATTGCTACCATTACTATAATTAAACACTTTTACTTCACAATAATTTCTCTAGGAACAACAATGAAGTAATAAGTTACACCAAGTAGTGAATTGGAAAAGTGCTAATGCAAATAGGGATATCACAATATTCCAATAATTATTTGAGAAAAGGTGTTTTGATCCAGAGGGATCTTTGTCTTCCATCACAAAGATAATGAGGAGTAAATCGCTCGGTCTTCATGTTTAAACTTGCATTTATGATCACTAAGTAAACTATATTAGCACCAAACAAATTGCGCCAATATTTCATAATTAGCAAATTTTGTCAAAAATGATCCGAAATTCTCAAAACAAAAAAAAAGAATTAAAAAGTTTTTTTTTTTTTTTGGTGAAACTTTAAATTAGATCTTACAAATCAGAAATAACGGTCTGATAATAAAACACCGAAACACAAATTCAGCTTGTGAATGTGAAGCGATTAAGAACCATTATTTCCCAAATTAACTCCTTCAAATATTTACATTTACGATTTTTAATAAAACTTTTCTTTTCATTATTATGATGAACGGACGAGTATAAATATTTTAGTTCATTATCTTTTGTTAATGTTCAATCGACAAAAGAATTCCATCTGACGATTTTTTTTTTTTTTCAGAAAAAAAAAAACAAAACCAAACCTGGAGGAAATTTTAGTTGATGCGAATAATATAAGTTCCTTTCGTTGCCATGACAACGCAGTTTATTCTAAGAAAGGCCTTGACTCAATCAGTGCGATTTTGTGATTGATATGGAGAGAAGGATTACCGCGAGGAGATGCGTCAAAGGTCAAAGGTCAAATGGCCCATCGCCATTGAAAAAGAAAATCAGTCAATGTTCAACCATTTAGAAAAAGAATTTATTTGTAACGAAACGAACAATTAGAATGGAAGAATTCTTATTATTTACAACATTATTCATTGATGTGATGATAATAAATATTTTAGGATCTTCTTACGCTCAGAAATTATCTGAAACTTATTTTTTTATTTAGTTTAATGATTTGGTGTCTTGTGAACTCATGGCTTCTCATGTGGTTAATGTAAACAAAATATCCTTTAAAACTTATGATTTTTCGTTTATTAATGTGATTCTCAACTCATTAAAACATCAAAAACTAAACAGGAACCCTCAAAAAACCTTAACAAAGAGGAGTTTAAATAAACTATTTTATAATCGTATTATTTGTTTCAAAATGTTATTGTAATAAAGTCCTTAAATTGATTTTTGTTTTTCAAATGCCACTTTGTCTCGTTCTTACGAGTGATTTGACTTAGTTTTTCCATTTGGAAATATTTTGAAGTGAGATGTTGCTTCGAGTATTTTTGTAAAGAATAAATTAAATGGAAAATATTTTAAATTAATAAATAACAGTAAAGTGATGCTAATAACAAATCTCCAATTGTTATCATACAACTATAACTAAATACAGTCGGATTTAAAAGCAAGGAAATTCTTTAGACACTGAAGTAGAGAGACTAATATATTAAGTAATTTACACTAAACATGGCTGTTGCAGACATTGAAAAGCAGTATTTTCTTCTTTGAAATGTTTGTTTATTTTGCAAAAGAAATGTTTCAGGTGAAGCTAAAACTCCTGTAGGGAATCAAAGCAAAACAACAAAAACAGATTATAATTATCATTGTTTTTTGTTTTGACAGTACAGGACTTCGGAACAAATTGGAAAGAGTTGTTTTCTTATTATGTCCAATCTAAAGCCCCAAAATTGCTATTTTCGCTCAATATATTTTGATGGTAAAGATTAACAAGAACTGCGATAAACAGGTCTTTTGGAAATTATCTTCGATAGCTTATTACATCTTGAATTTTATTGTAATGACAAATCTGAAACTTTCTGCAATAGAAGAGAAAGCAGTGAAGTTTCCATTATTAAACTTCTTTTTGAATTATAATTGATAGTTTTCATAAAAGCAACCAAACTTCTGATAAAAGAATGTTTTAGTTGTTATTTTTCTGAAGACCTACTGATAATTTTTCATATTAAAATTTCAATATAATTCAGAATATAATTTTGTTTCCCTTGACTGTGACATTTTAAATTAAAAAAAAAAGAAAATGAAATTACTCCATCTGACACCCACAGGAAGCTGTGCCTCACTCGTATCTGAGCAGCTATTACAGTTTCTTTTCTGATGCATTTCTTGGTGATCAATAATGAAATAAAATAACAAGGATGGCCACTGGGGCTTGTTAGTTCATCCCACGACTCATTCCAATAAAAAAAAAATCTGAATGAAGTTTCATGTCTTTTGCAAAGTTAAATTCTCTTCTTTTTTTCTTGCCTCTCATAAGGATTAGCCAACATACAGGGTTCAGTGATTTTAAAAAATACTGCAGAGTTTTATTCATTTAAGCAACGTTGGATTAAAATAAACGTTTCTCTGCTTTGTTTCTTATGAGACAGTTTCGTTTTTCAAATTTGTTTTATTAATTATTCGTTAACTTCCATTCAGATGATCAGAAATATAAGGTTTTGGATCAATGTGCGGAGGTGCGTTAAGTTAATGAGCCGCATCCTTTAAATAGCTTCTCCCTTATTTATTTTTTTTTTCAATTTTCTCTTTTCATTCCAATAACGAGAAGGTATTGATGAAGAAAATTGTTCTAATAAACTTAATGAAAAATAGAAATTAAGGAATAAATTTCCTCAACTTTCATTTGAATGAATTTCATTCTTGGAGGGGGGTGTGTGTGCTTCAACTTGGATCTATTTCTGGGATGGTTTCCATAGCAAATAAATGTCACGCATTCCGTAAATAGTAGGTGTTGGAAATGTAACGTCTCTTGGATTCCCGTGGAAAAATCCCTTTCACTGATTGAGGATTATCTTTTTTTTAATAATTAAGATGTTTTCTTATTAGAATAAACCATCTCCTTTTTGTTTTACTAAACCTTATCTCTTTCTGCTTTGTAAAAAAAAGAAAAAAACAAACCTTTCGTTAATAAAAGATAGTTTGTTAAGCTACAAAAATCAGAAACGATTTTAAGAAGATAAAAATATTCACCAAATGAAATAAGAAGTCCATTTCTCCATCGTAATCAATCTCAAATATAATTTTGAAATACTGCGTAGGCGAACTCTTACGATTCCATTTGAACATTGTCTTCTCTGTTCCTCTCCTTGTAAATGCATCACGTTAAAACGGCTGCACGGATTTCCATGAAATTGGAAGCGTAGCTAACTTCCGATCCAACTTAAACCGTCTCAGGCACATTTATTTTTAGTCAAAAATGATCTAGAAATCTCTTCCTAAATCCCTGGTTTCTTTATAATTGGTTTATTTATGGTTAATTTATAGCTCGATTAAATTGATCTCCTCCATCCACCCCCTCCCATCGCCTCAGACCCCGTCATGCGATGGACGTACGTACAAACGGAAGATCCTTTTCTTGGAAAACGAACCGTAAATCTGGTCTATCAACATTCCATCTTTAAATTCTTAAATGTGAAACTGAATGACATCAGTTTCTTATCCTTCGAATAAAAACAGCCCAAATTGTGAAGTTATTTTAAAAATGAGTCAAAATCCCCACCAAATCTTAATTTATGAAGCTGTAACTGACAAAAGCATTTACTTTTTAAATATATATGTTATCAGAACATTTTAATCATTTATTTAAACTACATGGATTATTTTTTCTTAAGAATAATGTTGAAAAAGAATACATTTCATACAACTATTATAGCATCAATGTCCTCTTAAGACAATAATCTAACAATCATTATAAATTTCTCCATCTGTCTAATGTTTGTGGGCTTTAAATTAGATTCTATTCTTTATATAATTATTGAAATGGTCTTTGAATAAAGAATTCTTTCATGCATGTTGTAAGTATTTCTTGACTGATACCAACGAAGACACACAAACAATAACCTTTTGTGATATGCAATTCGTCCATCCTCTTTTTAAGTCTTAAAAATGGCTTTTTATTTGTTTGTTTTTAAGTTTCAGTGTTTGTTTTTTCAATTGCCCTACTCAGAACTAAACAACACAATGCAGACGAGCAGAGGCGTCACTAGGGTTGGTGTCACCCAGTGCAGTAGCTCAGGGTGTCACCCCCTCCCAAAAAAAAAAACCAAATCTTCTAAACCTATCTGTTTAACCAAAAAAAAAAAAAAAAAAACTATCTGTTCAACCAAAAAAAAGGAAAACCTTGTAAAAGCATTTTGGTGTCACCCCTTGTGATGGTGTCACCCGGTGCGGTCCGCACTCCCCTAGTGGCGCCACTGCAGACGAGTGCTAAGAAATACCAAACAACCGTCCTCGAGTCTTCGGAAGAATTATATTGTGATATGATTAGGAAACTTAATTGACATTTTACAACATTTATAGAATTCTTTTTCCATTTGGATCCCTCATCACACTTGTGTCAGATGGGGTTTTTATTCTTTATTGATTATTACTTATTTTGTAATAGGCAAAATGGAAAAGATGATATAAAATTATATACATATAATTTTAAAATTATCCTCATGTTGAGATTATTTTGATCAAATTTCTTAAATTTTTAAAATATTAATAAAAAGTATAATAAGATCCATAAATTTATAAGTTTATTTGTAAGTTTATCACAAAATATAGTAATATTTGCAATGATTTGCTCAAATTAATTCAAGTAAAATTAATGTACACAGGGGTTTATTACCAAACTTTAAAGGGCAATTTCATAGAGCTTCTTAAAAAAAATAAAATAAAAGACCTGAACTGGTATCAATACTGTGATACTTTGCTTCGTTATTAATGTCTTCTTTAAAGATAAATTTATCCTACAATTTACTTAGAATCAAACAAACTTTTTTTAATTCTGTTCAAAAATTTCAATTTTGTTATTTTTAGGGTTACAGTTTGTGAAAATAGTTTGGATTACTCTTACCTGGGAATTTTGCTTTTGGTAGAGGAGGAGGGCCTGTCTCCATTGCAATTGCCGATCCCTGCCCCAGGTACAATGGACATCGCCTCCGGCATCCTTTATATTTTTTTTGGCGCGAAACTTGTAGTTAGTTTTCGGCGGCCATTACTCGCTTGTCCTCCCCAACTGCTGCTTGGCCGAATTCGGATAATGCATCGATATCGTGCTTCCACTCGAACCACAAACAATCAGCTGAAAATAATGTACCACGTGACAGGAAATAAGCTGCAACAATTGCTTTATATAACAATTGCACATTGGGATCAAATCATATTTCGATTATCGCTGCTATTGGGACGTTTATTGAAGGAAAGTCTTAGGTTTTTAGTTATTTTTTTTTTTTAAATTTATTGTTAACTTTGAAAAATAGCGTGGGGGCTGGGTTTCATGTTTCATTGACTGTCCTATGACTTGTCCCTATTATTTAGGTTACAAGACAACACCGATCACTTTAAACAATGATAAAGATTTCTGAGCATAACTGATAGAGAACTAGAAAAAATTATAGGGTCTTGAGTGCAGCGATTTCATGTCAGTAATATTTCCCCTGTCTATTCATTCTTGAAATTTCGAGTTCTTACTGTTAGCTATCAAGCACGAGGTTTTCAGAAATATTTAGATTTGTATTTCAAAAAATCTTATTATTCTACAGAACACTAAATATTAATTTGAATAACTCAGTTTTCAAAAAATATTGTATAATTCCTCATAGAAGGAGATGTTTCCGATATAAGATGAAAAAAATAATGCTTGTTTGTTTCATTCGTGATCAGCGATAGAAATGGATGTGTTGAGTAGATTTCTGATTGTAACAAAAGGTTGAAGAACAGTTGCAGAACTTTGGAAAGATGCTACTGAGAAACCATTGCAATTTAAAACAATCTTTCTGACGATTGCTTCCCTTCAATAGGTCACTGATATTAGATATCGGGTAAACAATATTAGATACATGAAAACTATTTATAGCTACGACGAAATCATAAGTTATGCTTTTTAATGAGATACCATGCAGCACAAAGTTTAAAAAAAATTGTAAAAGGAAATTTATTAGAGAGCAGAACAACGACAATGTGCTTTGAAGGATATTGGTAGCTAATGACACCGGTGCACTTTTTCTTCGGTGGGAACCTAGAAAAATGCATTAAGTAGATCCTTGATACTTTTCTGCTGCCATGATTGATTATTTTATTCCAAAAGATCAGATTTAGAATATCCTACTAATATACAGTTCGGTCCAAAAAAATATGCTCACCTACAATTTTACTCAATGTATGCCAAAACAACGACAAAGAGGCTATATTTCATTAGTTTATTGAAGTTTTTGTTTTTTTTAAGTGAAATTAAATTGTACAGAACACATTATATCAAAATCAACTTGCCTTAATATTTTGTGTGTCCACCTCGTGCCTTTTTAAAGGCTTGAACTCGATGTGTCATTGTCTCCACAACTTTTTACATGTATCAGGTTCGATTTCATGGTATCACATGTGAATAACTTTCTCAATTAACTCTGCTCTACTATTACAACAATATTTACTTAGTTTTTTAAACATTAAATTTCTTTTCATTCGAGAAAATCACTCTCTTCCAGTCCTCGGATGTCCAGTGTTGATACAGATCGAGAATATGCTTTTTCTTTCTTCAACTTGCTTTTTTGTTAGGAGGGCTTTCTTTGTAGGTTTTTTTCTTCTGAAGTTGAGATCAGAACGGCATCTTGGCACTGGTTTGATGGGAAATTGAGGTCTCAAACTCCTGCTCAATCTTAAAAGCAATCTGCCTTGAATTCAGTTTTCTGTCTTGCTTTGTCATCCTTTTCATTGCCCTACACAATCTGGGACTGGAGATTTTCTTCCGACCACATTTGTACCTCAAACTTGACTTTCCAGTTTCAGCTTGTTTCTTCAATATGTATTTTCCATAGTTTTCTGGTCAATTGATAATTTCCTAGCAACTTTCCTATTCGAGATTCCTTCAGCTTTGAGTCCCAAAATCATCCATTGCTTCTTTGGAAAAATGTCTTTTCTCTTTCCCATGATCTGTAAAACCACTTCAAAAGTTCATAAATATGTTAATCTACAGCAGTTTCCATCAAAGTTCAAGTGGTGAAGCGAGAAAGGTCAATAACTGAACTTAACATAAGCTAAAATTGAGTCAAAACGCTAACTGGGGATATTTTTTTGGATCGAACTGTATAAAACTGAAAATCTCTAAGTTTGTATGTCGTTCAATCACACCTTAACAACGCAACGGATCGGAATGAAATTTTGCATGCAGATAGTCTATGACACGGAAAAGGATAAAGGCTACTTTTGATCCCGGTCCGTCAAGTAGTTTCCGTGGGATGAATGAAAAACGTCCCAAAACTGCCCAATATGAAAAATTTCCCAACGCTGCCGATAGATGGCGCCAGCGCAGTTTTAAATCGAGTGCTTTTAAGGGCATTCTTTCCAGGCGCGGAACACGATTAACTCATGAGTTACTTGATAATTCTATTAGGTGTTGTCTACGGTGATAAATATACGCTACGGTTAACGTTTATATTGTTTACAACTTAAACTTTAATTTAGATACAACATTAATTTCTAATGATCACGTTTTTTTATTGTAAATGAGGAAGGTTTCAAGTGATATGGGTGTGGAGAAGGCCACAAATGGCACCGCAGTTTTAAATCGAATGCGTTTAAGGAGTTTCTTTGCAGGCACGGAACACGATTAGCTCACGAGTTACCTGATAATTCTATTAGACGATGTATAAATGAACGTTACGGTTTATATTAATATGTTTGGTATTTTTTAAAATTTAAACTTTAATTTATAACATTAATTGATAATGATCACGTGATTTTTTTTACCAACTGGGAAAGGTTTCAAGTGATAGGGTGAGGAGAAGGCCACCAAGAGCTGGGAAGTCGGATATTCTTCTATCTCGATATTAATTTGCTAAATAAATAAAGCCTTCAGGAGCGAAGCGACGGCTAGTATTAGATAAAACTCAGCTCAAACTTGTGATCATTTCTTAACTGTTTTATTTATAAAATGATTTAAAACAACTATATTTAACTCATCCTGTCTCAACTTAAAGTGTGTTTTAATTTTTAAACTTTTTAATTATTAACTGTGAAATAAGTTATTGAAGAAATGGTGTTGATGCATTTTGTTGGAAGGAATTATGAAAGGGAAATGTGTTTATTACAATCAATGAATTTCATTGCTTGTGAAAAGGTCGTTGGTGATCTCTAATGGTTGGAACTAATGGATTTCCGGAGGAAAAATAAAAGCAATTGTACATTTCAACTGGAAATTAACTGCCAAGATAAAAAACGAATTAAGTTTAGAAAATCCATATTTCTTTGTGTTGTAGTTGAAAGCTATTCGTCATTAAAAGTTTACTAAAAAAAAACAAAACACGGTAGCAATAATCTTGCAGAATAAATTTATGACAATTTACCCAACTTCATACAGGTAAAACTTTATTTCAGGAAAAACAATATTATTACAAAAGAATATTTGGATTTTTCATATAAATTATTAAAAATGGGAAAACAAATCAAAATTTCCTAAAGTTAATGTTGAATTGAATATTGAAATTTAATGAAATGAATTATCTGAAATTATGAAAAAGAATCAAATTAACTAATTCATCTGATTTTTATACAAGTTAATCTACATCAAAATATAGAAAGGAGGATGTTTGTTTATTTGTTCGCTAGACACTCTTAGGTCCTTTGACTGATCTGGACCAAACTTTGCAGAATTAGTCTTTAGGACCCTGCGGAAATAACAGGCTACAATTGAGACCTGGATACATCTCCCCCTCCCCCTAATTTAATCCCTTCACACTTCTGTATTATTTTCAATTAGAGGTATTGTTACCGGGTTCAAATCCGATGGATGGCAATATTTTTTTTTCCTTTTTTTTTTCTTTTTGATTTCCTTTTCATTCCTTTTTCCCCCCCCCCCCCCTTTTTTTCTGTTTTTAACTTCTTTATTTTTGACAAGAAGAAACATCCGTTCTTCGCTCGGGTTTGTTGTTATGTAAAAAAGAGTTGTTGTGATGTGGATAACGAAGAAATTAGAAACTTTTCCATTTGGTAAAAAAACCAATGATAGTTAAAACTAATGTTATATTCCTATTTTAAGAAGTAAGAAGGTTTAACGTGCATTAAATGTAATATGAAAATGGGATTCTTACTTCTTAATTTTTCCCCTTTGTGTTTGGCTTATCCTTTTATTAAATGTCTTTTGTATCCAGGCTCAGCGGGCCAAGGTAATTTTTCTGTACTTGTTACAGCGATTTTTCTATTGTTGTTTGCTTTCTGCCGAGAGCGGGAGAAGGAACCATAGGTACTCACGCGTTTTGAGCTTGATCATCGAAGCTAAATCTGGCTAAATCATCGAAGGACGAAACAGCTGTCCCAGATTGCTGTCGATGATGGCTCAATGCGTGAAAAGCAATGCGTGAATTTGTGTATTCCCGAGTTTTTTTCCCCCGTTTTCATATTCCTATTTTGTAACTCGATTATCCCTAGATATGAAATCAATATCGAGATTGAGAATGTAAGACTCCCTCTCTTTTCTATCCTTCTCCACACACTTATCACTTCAAACCTTTCCAGTTGGTAAATACAAACATGATGATTACAAAGTAATGTTATATTCTGATTTTATAACCTGAAAACCCCATAAAGTACCTTAACAGTAATGTTTGCCCCCCCACCCCACCGTTTACAACCTTTAAGACCCGAAAAAAGAAACATGTATCTTTTCGATACTGACAAAGAATATTCCTGTGAAATTTCGTGTTTTCCACTAAACTTCCATCAAAGTTTGAGAGAAAGAAAGTTTGCCCCTGTTTTACACCCCTTAATCCGGATCCGGATTTTCGTTGTGCTTAAATTAAGAACATTTAATTAAAAAACAGTTAAAAAGAATATTATTTATTTAAAAATATTAAAAGAAAAGAAAATTCATCATCATAAATAAAGAAGGAAAGTAAGTAAAATAGGGGTAACGGGTATTTTTGCTAGTAAATTATCTATTTACAAATTAAAATAAAACTTTTTTCATTTCAAATCCCGATATCGCCCTGTTTGATTTTTATTATCTTGTTTTCAAATTACAGTGCAACTTGGATAATTCGAAGCTGAAGGGACCACTACAAAACTTCGAATTAAACAAGTTACATCTTTTAATTTTAATTTCAGGTCCACTGAATGCTTGAAAAGATTATTCTGTCAATAAGTAAATATTTATTCAGAAAGATCATGTATGAAAGACTTAAACACTATATGTATGTAAACAAAATAAGATTGATATTACTTAAGCTACAGTACATATTACATTCAATACAGAAAATTATAGTTTTTCAAACAATTGTGCAATGTCTGATTGTTTTATAGAATTCAGTCGCTTAAGGTTAGCAAAATCAAGCATGTTTAGTGAACGGAAAACAGCTTCACTTACGTTGGTTTGTCCTTCAATGTACCGACGAAATTCGGCGCTATCCCGTACTCGTTGGCGATTTGGCATTTCTTCTTCACACCCTTTTCCATCTAGCGAATGACGGCGATCTTTTCAGCGTACGTTAAATTCTTGTACACGCGTGGTTTACTGAAAGACATGGTGACTCTGACAGCAGGAAGCTCGAATGGCGTCTGAAGCGTCAGGTGTCGAACGGTGGCGGGAAGGGGATTTCAGTTGTCACGTGTCGAATTTGTTAACGATGAAACGCCGAAAGGTCGTTAAGGTTCGAAATTTTTTATAAAAAACTTCGAATTAAGGAAGTTGATCTTCGAATTATCCACGATTTTTTAACATTGATTTAATAAGAAATTCAAGGGACTAAGACAAATCTTCGAATTAACCATGATTTCGAATTAAAGACGTTCCAATTCTCCAAGTTGCACGGTATCACAAATTGTGAAGTTGCTAATTATACATATATATATATATATATATATATATATATATATAGAGAGAGAGAGAGAGAGAGAGAGAGAGAGAGAGAGAGAGAGAGGCGACCAAAACCTAGTTCATGACTGATGTCAAATATGGACATAGATATATTAGCAAAATATGAATACATGGTATGACATAAAAAAGTGGTTGTAAATGAACTAAAAAGTAAGTTGTAATACGTTTGTTTGCAAAAAGTAACAAATTTCCGAATGACACAGGTAAAGAATGGATGTACAGTGCTGACAGATAACCAGGAGAGTCAGGTACAACTCGCCGTGAAATACTGTAATGCTACAAACTCGAGTTAGGACTTTATTTATGGCCGCGTGGTTGGCGATGTCGCTAAGACACTGACCTCTCACCTGTGAGCACCAAGTTCGGTTCTCATGTGGGTTTCGTTGATGGTGGCGATCCGCGCTGGGCAGGTTTTCCCGGGGTTCTCCCGTTTCCCCTGCATTTCTCACACCATCCTTTCTCAGTCTTTCTCTCCGTCTGTCCTTCTTTCCGTGGGATAGTACAAAAGATCTTTCAGGTCGACGTGTTCGGCAGTCATGCCACCCAGTTTCAATTAATCTAATCTCATCTAATCTAGGACTTTATTTACCTTCATGGGGATAAATTTTATTATGACAAATACAATTGATAAGTATAATAGTACACTTTATTTGATTATTTAAATAAAAAAATATTAATATTTTTTTTCAAAAATAACAAAAAACTATGTAAGATAAATTTGGATTTACCCAGAATATTTGCAGAGGTTTTAATAAGGACTTCGGGTAATTAACAGTAACCCGCTTTACCTGCCTTAAATTCATAGAAATTGTATATAAAACTTGTGTTAGATCACGGTACCACTGTTTTGTTTGTTTGTTTTTTAAAAGTAAAACAAATAGACGGTAAAACTTCGGAACACGGTACCATTGAACTGTTGTCAATGGTAAGGACCCAGGTAAGGACCAAGGCAAGGTAATTTTTGTAATTATTCAATACAAACATACTGAAGGGGGTTATATGTGAAGCTATCTAACTTGCAGCTAATCGGCAACACACTTCGCTCTGGAGCTGTTGCCGCTTCGCACCAACAGCTTGAGTTCATCCTAAGTTTAAATAGTTTTCCCACTTATTTTATGACAGATGAGCCATCCTCACATTAACGAACTTAAATATCGAACATTTAATTATGTGAATGGTACAGTGTTCTTAAGTCTATCCTTGTATCCTGTGTACATGGTACTGTTACTATCAACTCTTATTGTTTTACTTCATTGTTCAAACTGCAAACCTTCGTGGCGAATCGGCCGATGTCAGTACGGTACATGGCCATCCCGCACTGCGATGCAGGTCGCACAATGTCGTGGCCTGTTTAGCACCAAGTTATCCTGAGGAAAATTGGTCCACTCCTCCTAGAGCACGAATGAGTCCCTGGCTAGATTTCTGGAAGGAGTTTCGTTCAGAAATACGTCTATCGGTTGCGTTAATGGGGTAATGTCTGGAGAATCTCTAGAAGTTTCTAGAAGTGTCTCCCACTTCATGATCCCACCATCGCAAACATGTCCCTTTTTTGCAAATTGTCGCGATGATAAGCAGTACCACTTTCAAGCCATATCAGCTATCGTCTAGAATCTGAGGAAAAACTGAACGACTCTCATCTGTACGGCTTGTCCAATTTCGATAGAGTCGACACCACTTTCACTGCACAACGAGCGCTACAATGAGCTCTGGATGCAGAGACGCAGACTACAGGTCTTCGGGTAGACAGCATTCGCACACGTCTCGCCAAATTTTGTCGGGATATCCGCATTCCTGTGCTTGAATGGAGGCGACTCGCAAGCTCACCAACCGTGGTGCGGCGATTACGTTTTTATACTAAAAATCTATCTTCATGCGTCGTCGTAGAGCGAGGGCAACCTTCTCGCATGCGTCTGGAACACATTCCATTCTTTTGAAATGCTGTCCAGAGCCTGTTACAACACTACGGGCGATTCTGAACTCTCTGGCAACATTCGTTACTCTGCGGTCTTCTTCCAGATATCTAAATGATATCTTTGTGACATATCGAAAATTTCACGTTCTTCACTTCTTTCCTTCAAACAGTATCTTTAAACACAGCTCACCTACAGTGCCAACTTGCCTTTTAACCGTTTCAGTGCTATCACGTGATTTCTGTGCGCATGATTCACAAATTTGCATGTGTTTCTACTGATCATCCACAGGTATCCAAATTGCCACAAGCTGTTTCGTCTGATTTTGTGTCGGTAGCCATTGAACTAGTGGTTGTCCTTAGGTTTTGGACGCTAGTGTACATTGAATAGATAAAATATTAAAACACTTGGAAGTTGACACTAGCATCTAATCTCACAGTGGAGCATACCCGAATCAAACGCACCCGATCAATAGACCACCTAAATAAATAGATCAACTATAATTTAGTTTTAACAAATGACAACCAAGGAAGGCACAAGGAAAGTAAAAGGATTTCGCATCCCGAGTTGTCACCAGCGAGGAACTGGGACGACCGTTTCGTCGTCTTTACGTCATCTCGTCAGTCAGCCAAACTCCACTGATGACAGGCTCGAAAGGTGCGAAAGGTTAAGGATCCCGGTCTCGCTCACGAAAGCGGGACCTGCCCCCCCCCCCCCCAAAAAAAAACAACCAAAAAATACACTATAATATAGAAAATGTTGATGCAATAACTGATAGCTCTTCTCAAACCTGTTACATCAAACTTGATGCCACTCCTAAACAAATGGACCACGACAGGAAAGGTAGCAACATTGTGGATTTAGTCTTTCTGTATTGTACAGTTGTCTTGGGAAAGTGAAATAGACATTTTTTGAATGTCTATTTCACTTTCTATATAGATTAGAATTTAAAAGCGGCAGATTAGAAGGAAAAAGACTTCGGTAAAAATTAGAAAAAAAATATACAATGAAATGGGTTTGATTGTATACAACCAATATCCGGAGGAAGTAACAATTCCAATAATTCAATATAGTTGCCATTTTTTTTTTCAGAACCATGAACTTTCTGCAGCATTAATTGGCAATGATGCAGAATCGATACTTGGAGTTGAGATTTCCTAAATATACTATTTTGTGATTTCCCTGTAAATGCTAAAACAATTTGTTTGCTAGGTTAAAAATAAATATACTTGAAATTATAGCCGTAGTTTTATCTGAATGTTAGATTGCACAAAATGCTAGTTCTTGATGCACGAATTATTAATTTCACTTTATTACTCATCAAAATAGTTTCGGAGAAAGCCCAAATAACAAGGAACAAACAACTTATAAAACCGCGCGGCAACGATACATGTTTTAAGTTCACGTAAGAACACAAAGCAACATGTACTAAGTCTACTCCTAATTGCTTCAATTTCTTTTATTTCAGATATTGGTTCAAGAAGAATAAACGCAGTCTACTCTTGGAGTGCAGCAAATTCTTAAAGAACCAAACCCTCCTCCTGTTCCAAAGGAAGTCAGAAGGAAGAGGGAGTCTGTTGTAGATCAAGATGAGATATTTGTTAACTGTGATGATGATAAAGATGGCTATGATGATAATGTGAGTGCCCAATTATGATTTTTCTGGTTTCCAATGCTTACTATTTGTATGATAAAAAAATCCATAATTTACTGTGATGTATTCAATTTGCTGTATATGACAAAAAATGAATATTTAATTTTTAATTTTTATAATGTCACAATGAATAATTTTAGTAATAACATATTTCTGAGGCCAAGTTAGGATTTATTTTCCCTAGCTTTTGCAGCAATAAGAAGTAGTTTAAAAGAAAGAAATAATTTTATCAAGCTAGATTCGCATTTCGGACTAGAGTGTAACGTGTGTTAGAGTGTAATGTTCTGGAAAATCCCTTGACATGAAATAAATTTATTAGACTGCTTGATGATGCACCTTTTCGCCTTAATGCTGAGAGATTAATTCAAAGAAATGGGAAAATTAAATGTCTGTTCTGTCTCCACTACATTGATACAACCGATTAATGAGAGTGTAATCATTGCACGTAAGAGGTTGTATCAGAAGCATATTTTGGAAGAGGTTTTGGTTATCTTATAAAATACAAGATGTTCTAGGATACATCGAAAGTATATAACATCACATCTTGTATCTTCAACTTAGCAGCTGAATGGAAGGATATGAAGGTTACAACTTTGTCCAATGCCTGAAAGAAGTTGTTGTACAACATGGAAACCTGAATTGGTCTTTGAAGAATTTGAAGCGTCTAATTTTCGAGAGATTCTTTTTAGAGCTGGCGACAAAGATGCAACTGAAGACGATATAGAACAAGACTTTAGGGTGATACAGATTATCATATTTTTTCTTAGATAGAGATTGCAAGAAGTGTTCTTCGTGAAGAACAAGAGATGATCATGATGACGATTAGGAAAAAAACAAAAACACTTGCACCTCATCCCAAGTTTTCTGTTTTACGAAGGGTTGGACAGATTTTTAAGAACGCTTTCAACAGCGCAGTTTTATGCGCACGTGAATAGAACCGGAAATCCTGTTGTTTGTTTTTGTTGCTGAGCGAGTGCAGTCTGTGTTAACATATATACATTAGTGTTATGTGTTCGAATGGCTTCGCGAGTACCGATTTGGTGGGAAGGGTACATTGTAGCCCTTTCCGATGCGAAATGTTCTTTTTCCAGAATAATAGAAATGTGTAAGCAACGAAATTTTAAAACTTCCAAGTCCATTATTAGTCGAATTATTGCTGAGTCACATTTGAAGGCAGTTAGTGAAGTGAGGAAGAAACCCGAGGGCTGCAAACAACATCCACGAAGCGCTACCACTCCAGGTGTTGTCTGTAAGGTGAAACAAAACATTATGAAAGAAAATCCCAGCACCCATAGAAGTCTTGACCAACGAACGGGAGTTTCCAAAACAACCATAACATGGATAATTCATAGGGACCTGCTTATAAAGAAGAATTACAAAGCAAATGTTCAAAGGCTTTGTAGGTTTTCAAAGACACATCGCCGAACGTAAGACAAACAGTTGAAAGTTGTATGAAGAGCATTTGAAAAATGGAAGTACGTTGTGAAGTTGGACGAGCATGGGTTTATCTCAACGACTGTAACAAATCACGTGCAATTTTTTATCGTCTTCGTGATGCGAAAGATCGTTCAGAAATGGACTACTGCGGCTTTGGTCTGTTGAAACGGGTATTAGGAAACCGACGACCTCGAACTGTGGCTGTTTGATGGAATGCCTGTCAGGAGGAGTGGAACAAGATTCCCCTTGCCACACAGCAGTGCAACCTTCTCCAATGGAAACTATGATGTAGGGCCATTCATCGAATGCAGGGCAGACAAATAGAGCACAACAGACGGTGGAATCGCGACTTTTCTTAAGTTAGACTTATCAAATTAGAAAATTCGTTCTGATAAACGTGGCCAACCCTCGTATGACAACATATGAATGACATCGTAAAATTATTCTGAATCATCATCAGATCCTGATGTATTTTCCTATCACGAACTTTTCATTGATTTTCGGTCTATAATAATAAGAAAGCAGTACAAAAGACATCTCAAGTTTGATGATTTCTTAAATCCAGTTACACTGTCTCACCAAAACCATTTACCAGCTCCTCCTGCATATGACTCTGAAAGTTATGATTCATTCAATTAAAAGTAATATGTACAAAATGGAATATATATCTTTTTTACATGTTTCTTTCTTTCTTTATTTTTGTAAGTTTTTACCAATCTGCTAAATAAAATATTGTAACTTGCATATTGTAATTTCACCTAATGTACATAATTTTTTTTTTACATACATTCGATTTTACGGATTTTTGGCAATAATGTGCGCCCCTTTTCCCAAATAGTTCGTTCAATCGAGGGTTTACTATATTTAATTAAAATTAAACGCCATAAAAAAGCCATAAGCACCTTCTGAGAATTTATTAAAGTTAAAATAATCTTTCGTTAATAATTTCCGATTTTTTTTTCCTCCTTTTCTAAATAATAAAAAGCAATTCTACATTTTTCACAAATTTTTAGACAAAAAGAACAACTGTATCTTCAGCTTATATCTTATAAATTATATTAGGACGCCAAAATTTCAAAAAAAAAAAAAAACTGAATCCCATGTACTCTATGCATGCATCAGTTGACATTTTAAAGAGTTTAATCACATTATCCCTCCATTTACAAACAGATTTCGGAAACTTGTAAATATTATCCATCCTTTCATCAAATTCGTATGAAAGAAAGCTACGAATTACTGTTGGTAGATCTAATAAAATGTGGTTTCCGTAGATCCATTATTAAAGAGTCATTATTAATCTTTTAGGTTGACGTGCACAGGGTCTAGAACCCTAATCCCACCATTAATCTAATCTAATCTAACCTAATCTAATCTAAAGAGTCATTTTGGAAAGAGCTACACCATTATACCTTTAGTTAAAGTAAACTCTGGTATAAATCAAACTTAATATTATTAATAGCTTACATTATCATTTTTTGGGATGTAAGATCTAACTAAGACAGGCCTTTCATAAGAAAATGTTATACGGAAATAACTGTAGAGAACCTCACAGTAAGTGATGTGCTATTTTTTTATTCCTTTCATTTATGTTTCTCAATAAAAATAAAATTATTCATTTTTATTAATATATTAATGAACAACTCTTGTACTTGTTCAAAGTTTGTAATTGTAAAAATTCAAGCAAAACTTTTCATGCTACTATAATTAATTTAGCTTTTTTTTCGGAGTTAATATTATCCAATATCATTTAATTCGAAGATTGCATTCATTTATAAATGGTTAGTTTTAATAAACACAAATGACCGTATCAGATGAATCAACCAGTAAACCAATGGAGTAGATCAATGCCATCTTGTTTCATAAAATCTCGAAACTTCAAGTTAAAGCTTCCTGTGGGGTTTGGGTGTAACGTTAGTTTTTTTTTTCCTGTGGTTTGATTGATTATAGAAGCAATATTCACAATAGTGTTGAAAGTAACATTTCCAATGATGACAATTAAAACTTAGAAACAAACCTTTGATTATTCAGATTCCTATTGAAAAACCATGATGATACAAAAAACTCTACGCATCCACTTTCAGAGTTTGTAAAAAAGACGTCACAATTTCTCAAATAATAAAATTTTTTATGTGTTTTTAATGTGTTCTTTAAAAATTTCTTAAATAATATGAAGTTATTGTTACTTACGTTTTTTTATTAATAACATTTACAATATTTTTTCACTGTCATAGTGACATTACTAAGAAGAAAGTGCCTTTAAAGAAACTGAAAATAGTTGACTTTCTCAGTTAAAGTTCTCACACAATTAGTTTGTAATATTCAAGTCAATGAGCTTCATAATTCACAAAAAGACTTTAATAGTTGAATAAAATTTCACTGATATTAATATTTTAGAATTAAAATGTTAATTTTAAATAAATTCAAGCTTGTTAATGTGTAATTGAAAGTTTTCAATGGGTAATAAAGGTTAGTCATTTGCCGAAAAGTCCCACGTATACGTCTCCTTCCTCTTCGTCACAATCATCACTGTCAGTATTTACTTCTACGAGTTTACCAGATTTAGTCCTACAGGTAGGTTTCGGTTCGGTGGTAGTAACTGCTGTAGTAGTTGTTGCGGGT
>JAFIDM010000002.1:13736668-13752594 GCA_023159025.1 Thereuonema tuberculata
AAATGCATTAAGCAATTCCGTTAAATGAATTTAACGGAAGTCTTTTATATTTTTGTATTTCTATGGATTTTTTTAAGTCGTGTTTTTTTTTTTTTTGAAACCATAGCAACCCTAGCGTTATTACTCAGCAAAAGATGGAACCACTTGTTTTTCCATCTTTTGTT
Source organism: Thereuonema tuberculata (assembly GCA_023159025.1). NCBI lineage: Eukaryota > Metazoa > Arthropoda > Chilopoda > Scutigeromorpha > Scutigeridae > Thereuonema > Thereuonema tuberculata. Next base: position 13,736,833 of record JAFIDM010000002.1, read on the forward strand.
CTTATCTTGCGATCCTAACCTCTGAATCTTATCTGGATTTTGCGTTCTGTCAAAATCTAGTCAAATTTTACTGTTTTGAAATCTACGGTTTAACAATGAAATATCATCAATTCCTAAAAGCGTTAAGAATTACAAATTCAGCTTAAAACTTAACCTCCAGAAATATAAGATAATCAAACCAACGAAATTCTACTGAAACAGTCTACGTAATTGTGGGAATCCATCAAAAATTATATGAATATCAGTGGTACAGAAACAGACCCACCCCTCCCCAGAAACAGACGAATCGTAGAAGTACATCAAAGCTCCACGCCGGGATTTAGAATTTAGATTCCGACATATCTGTCTAGTGAAGGTCGTTGGATAGACCACAAGGCTATGCCGGAAAGGCACAAGATTTATTAATGTTTATCAACAATTAAAAAAATTGGAAAATGCAATAAAATCATTTCGGGATAATTCTTATTGATATTGGTTGATTTTGACTGGGACAAAGATCTCATTAGCTAAGCTGACAAGAAAGATCAAGATACAAAGATAAATAGATAAATAGATAAAAATAAAATATAAATAAAAGCAAGAAAATACTTCAAAGGGACAATCTCTACATGTGAATGTAAAAGCGATTCACTGAGTGACTCCTCATTAATTCTCTTCTTTCCCTTATAGCTAGGAAACCGAAATTTGGAAGAATTCTTCCTTATGATGTAGGGGAAGGTGTTGTACCTTTGACCAATTTTCACTAAATGAATTTTCCAATTTTTTCTACTCAAGTAAATTCTTACCTGAATGGATACATGTGATCTTCATGCATCTTGCCATCAACTGCATGTGTTTTCTGTATTATATTTTTAGAATAAGTATTTTATTTTTATTATACAAAAAAACTATACCTTGTGGTCAAAGGTACAACTACGTGTTGTACCTTTGACCGGAGAGTATTGTACCTCTGACCAGGTGGTAATAGAAACTGACAGTTAGATACTAGTTATTTAATTAACATTTTTATTCAGAAATGTATACATTTGGCAAATATATACAATTCAAAGTTGAATAATAAAACATGAAATAAATTCTAATGGCTTAAGTAGCCTACTTCTGCCCGTTTACTCTACATTATACAATGAAAAATCATTAACTATCTCCAAAAGATAAACATTCTTTAAGTCTAGCTGTGGCTGGATTTGGTAGCCTGGCCACAATATCTTATAGTTCTATGTCGTAGAGCTGGTTATCTTCTTGGATGAATTTCGCCATCTTCGGTAGTTTTTTTTCAAATATTTAACTTTAAAATAATCACATGCTAATTCCTTTATTTGGGCCACTAAGTATTTCTTGTTTTGTTTTTGTTTTTTTTTTGTTTTTGTAATCAGCTTGACAAGGACATAACTTTCTTCAACTAAATCTTCTTTTTCAAAATTAATTCCTTCTCCAACTCATGGCATTCATCTGAAATATCGAAAACACTTTTCCCTGATGAATATTAAACATCAGACTCAAAGTCATGGATAAACAATCGATTGTTTACTTTCTTTGGATAAGATTTGGTTAAAAAATAAAAATTTGGCAAAAAATATTTAAATTTCCATCTTACATAATGCTAAAATGACTGTAAGTAAAAACATTTACATATTATTAAGTAATGTTGTACTTTTGACCTGGTCAGAGGAACAACACCCTGCTGTGGTCAAAGGTACAACATCAGCTGAACTTACGTTTCACGCCATGCTACAATTTTTAGTTTAATCCAGTCATCTTAAAAGTTCTAACAATTAATCTATAGACATATATGTATTACTCATTATTGTTAAAATAACAATCAAAAGAAAACAAACAATGTTATTAAAGAAACATGCACTTGCAAAATACTTACTTTTCGGTGATGGAATTGCAAATTCACTCCTTGCAAGTCAAAGATCTAACTGATACTGAAGGTTTAAAGGCGCAAATAGTGCGAATATTATACATTAAACAGAAAAGTTTTTAAAGTATGCTGATAGATGGCAAAATTAGCAAGGGTGGTCAAAGGTACAATCTGTCAAAGGTACAACACCTTCCCTTACTTGGAAAGAGAAAGCTATTGGGATTTTGATTAATCACCCCTAAGGGGTGTAAACAAGGGAGGGAACAAACTGAAGGGCATGTGCACCTCTGAAACCGCTTTAGTTAAAAAAATGAAATTTGACATTAGTGTTCCTTGTCGAAATCGAAAAGATGCTATTTGATCAATTTTCGATATCGGGCCCTAAAGGACGTAAAGGGGGTGGGAGATGGGCAACCTTTGTTGAAGGATACTTTTAAAGGGTTTTCGGATTGCAAAATAGAAATACAACATTAATTTGTAATGATCACGTGATTTTTTTCCAACTGGGGAAGGTTTGAAGTGATGGAGGTGTTGAGAAGACAGAAAATGGTGGAAGTCTTACATTCTCCGATCTCGATATTAATTTCATATCTAGTGATCTCAAGTTATAAATCACGTGATTTTTTTTTTACCAACTGGGAAAGTTTTGAAGTGATCTCACAATTTCAATTTCTTTCTCATCCACATATTTGTTTTTTGTAACCTGCGCGAAGCATGGGACTTTATGTTAGTACCGGTATTGATATAAAAGTCTACTAAACCAAGAAAATAAAGAACAATAATAGCAATATTAAAAGGAAAAAATGTATAAAATCACATTAAAGAAAAAAAAATCTGATATTGCTTTAACAATGCTACCGTGTTTTCTTGTTGGGCACGATCGTACGGTGGCGGGGGTACGGAATGCGATTGAACACAACGATTCTTTAAAATAACAGAGACTTTTATTGAGTCGGTTAAGTTCCAATACAGATAATCTCAAATTAGAATTATCGATCTTCGGAACGTCTGCGGAGTCTTCTTCCAAATGGCGGAACGTCTTGACAACTCCACAGTAATTGAGACTCCTAATGTCGTCTTGAATCTAACAACGGGCCTCTCTGGATCTCTGCGGCGAGTGGACCACCTTTCTCGGCAAGGGATAGGTCGGGTGGATCGAGTCGACTCCGTTGAAGGGGAGTGGTCTAAAACGACATGTAACAATATTTATAAAAGTGTGGTAAGACCATAAAGATGAATAAATCTTGAGACCGATGAGATTGGTAAAAGATCATTGTCATTTAAAAGCAAAGAAATATCGATAAACCAAATTGGATATTTAAAGTAGCCGAGGATCATTAGTCGACGATTTCCGTAGTGTCAGATGTTGTCTGCTGTTATCCAAGGCAAACATTAATTCTTGTAATCAAAACGGAAGATTAAACGGTTCTCTGTTGGAAGAGAAAAATTTTAAAAAAATAGCTTCAGCTCGCTATTTAATGTTTTTGAAAGTTATGTGATAAAGTAACAGAGCTCGAATTCCTAGCAAAAGTCCGTCCAAGTGCTTCAGCTTGTTCAGGAGATGCTGCTTATTTCATTGCCATTCCTTTCAGTAATCGTAAAGGTTCAGAAGAGTAATGTCCATGCATCCTTCGAATCTTATCCCATAGTGTCCTTTCAGACTTTCTGTTTAGCTTTCTCTATAGAAAAACATTCATTGTTCCACCAAGGCTTTTCACATAACAGAATCTTGCATTTTCTTGCAAGCAGTTAAGATGACAATATTTTTAACTTTGTCAATGATATTATCAATGGAGACAGAAAATCGATGGCTTCAACCTTACATTTACTTTTAAAATTAATCCAAGCAATTTCGAACGAGGAGAACGACAAGGAACAATAGCAGAACGAGATAGCTCTTTCAGAATAATTGGAAAACGCCACCAAGGTTGTCAATAACTTCCCACAAGAAATGACGGAAGAGTGAAGCAGAACGCAGTGCTAAATCAATTGCAGAGAAGGAAACTGGCGATGACGTGAAGTGCCTAGATGCTCCAGTGGTTAATGATTGCGTTGAACTAAAAGATCTTGGACAACTTCGGTTATCGAGCACTTTTAACACTTATATATATTTTATTTAACACTTACATAAATTTTTATTAAGTTGACCTAATAAGGTGCTTCTTATAGTAATTTTGCGCTGATTTTAAATTGTGTGTGCAAAATTTATTAGGAACGTTTTTGAGGAAAATGCATTAGGGTCAATCTATACCAAATGGTCCAGCACTGGCTGTGTGACCATTTTTAAAAAAAATTGATTTTTTTACAGTTGTTACCCCTATGGATGAGTAGTTCAAAACAGGCATTATTTTTTTTATTTGACTTCGATTTAAAATGGCGTCCATTTTTGTTTTATGGTTTCCGGCATTTTTGGCCTTTGCAGATAGTTGCGGTAAATTTGATAACTCAGGTAAGAAAAATAATAGAAAGCTGCGGTAAAATACATTATTTTCAGCACATTTTAAGCAACATTTTATGTTCTATACCTTTTTACTATATCTCTGATGAAAATGGCTGAAATCTAGAACCAAAACTGATATTCGCTTTTGAACAAAAATCAAATTTACAGTTTTTTTTGTTTAGCAAAAATGAAGTAGAAAAACTATAATTTTTTTAGAAGAAAGATATACATCTAAAGGTTTAGCACAAAACATTTCAATTCTGTTACTGGCTTCTTCTTTTAGTTACAGCTCTATGAAAATGCTGATTTCCTTTTTGTTTTAAATATTTGAGCCCCAATATCTCTGGTAAGGACTTAATAAAAAACTGATATTTACAGTATAAACAGAACTTTATGAGAGGTACCTGTGAAAAAAATTTGGAGTTTGATATTCCATGAAAAACAAAATTACAGGGGGAATTTGATGAAAAATAGACAAATTAACGCTAGGCTATTACAATACTACTTGTACAATTCAATGTTTAATAAACCATCGTGCATTTGTTACAGTTAATAGTTATATTATTATTTTATTTTAAAAAATAGATCAACTTACCACCAATTAATTGTTTTAAGATTTGTGTTGCTTAAGCAGTTGAGATATTTCTTCAGACAACTTATCGGAAATAACATGTGAGCGGCGTGTTACTGTTGTTAGTTGCAAAGCAGGGATTTTCCAAACAACATTTTTAACAGGCACCCACACTCTGTCAGCAGCTGACTTTTTGAAGGAGGTTCCTGGGCTTTCTGGGTGATAGAACAATACATCAACATCCTTGTTTTTTAAACTGATGTTCTCGATTTCTGCGATCCACCACTGTCTATCATAGATACACGCAACAGTATCACTTAGTTGCAAACTCGGTTGTTCAATCTTGTTGATACATGATCTTCAAATTGTTCTGATTTTATGTCGTATTTCAGTTGTAACTTAAGTGGTGTTACAAACTAATCTTAGAACATTTTGATCAGTTTTGCTTTATTAAACTTTAGGAAAGAAACACGGGGATAGTGATATGTTATCTACTGATACAAACTGAAGGCACTATGCTACACTATTAAGCTTAAATGTAAGATTATTAAGTCCTTGCTTAAAGTTCCAGTGCTTCCTCTGATGATTTACTGAAAAGTCTTCATAAGGATCATCTTCTAAACTGGATCTGTTTCTATACGTGGAAGATCCTTGAGATGTCAACACTTGTGTTCCAACACTTCTGTCGGGTTCAATCTGAAGACAATTCTTCCTCCCCTCAGAGGACTGGGTACTGGTACTGGGTGTCTCAAACTGTTGAAGGAGTTGCTATTCATATCTGCGCGAAATGTGTTACTGTTACCGGGAGCCTCATCATCTCTGATTTTTGATAGCACTTTTGACAATCCAGTGGGTAGATACCCGTGGCAAGGAATCCTGCTATGAGATTCTTTTTTACTTTTATTTGGATTGCTTGGCGTACATCGTTTAGCAACAGTGGAAATTTTGATTTATTTTTTCCTTTTCTACACTGTCTTTCATTTACTCAGGACTGACTTCCACTGTTGTTTCATGGGACGAAATACAGCAACATCCAAAGGTCAGCAATGATGTATGCACTTTTTAAAAAACAAAATTGATATTCAAGTATGATATTGCTTGAAAAAACAAAATGTCCAACGTAACCCCATAAAATGTTTGAAACAGGAGTTGTTGAATAACAAAATTTTTTTTGTTTACTTAAGAACAGAATAGTTAAGAATTGTTTACTTACGGTGCCTATGCCGTTCTGCTCACATTTGTTCTGCTATTCTCTGAAAAAAAATTGAGTACCATACTTACATCAGAATAAGCAGTGGAGATAAAAGTTGTTTGATGAAAATTTACACTAGTTTTATGTCTGATGCAGTTGGGAACGTAGTCCACTTAATTTTTTAAATAATGTCCAAAGCATCGAAAGTCTTATCATTCCATTTCAACATTTTTCTTCTCTGTTTATTCCTTTGTTTGCTTGTCCATTTGCTGAACAGCTTTTCATAAAATTTGGTAAGTCGCTTACTTATTATGCAATTTAAAATATAGTTTCTTTTATTTGATCTCCACCCATTTCTACCGTCAAACATGATCCCCAAATTCCCTCTTTAAAATGGTTGGGCTGAATTTTTTTTAATTTGATACAATACTTTATTTACGGTCCTATTTAAAATTTGAGTATGATTATTTTGTTTTTCACTTTTCCTCTCCTACACAAGTCCTCAAATTTATCCCCAATCAGTGGATGCTCTGTCTCCATTTCGCGATGAATGCCTGAGTGTTTACCTAGTATTAATAATAGCAACAATAATTTCGTTTTCCAGAAAAAGTAGATTTTATTATATGCAAACAATACAAATCAACGAACGTTCTGATACAATCGAATTTCTTACACTTATCTTATATTTTGCTGCATTCACTATATTTCTTCAAGAATCTGTTGTGAGCGGAATTTCTGAGCGGAAGATTCGAACTCAGAGTGGCAAGATGTCTGATGATTCATTCAAACCTGGGACTTTTATTTTGAGCAGAAGCATCTAGTGATGACAAACAAGATGCCGAAACTATAGATAGTGAGGCGGAAAAAGAAAGAGAAGAACCACAATTAAATCGAGGTTCTGGAAGACATATCATATTAAGAACAGGAGAACGTGGGCAACTGAAAAAGAAATACAAAATGGTGTCAGGGAAGGCGCCATCGTGAATGAACAACAAGATGGTTCATCAGAGATCCAAGATCCCACAAATGTCAATGAAGCAATGACACTGGCAGACGCTAATGATTGGAAGGAATAATCCAAAGTGTAATTTCAGCTCAAGTGAAGTGTAAAGACATGGGATATCGTGTGTAAGACATCGATCAAACAATCGCAATGTTGTCGGCTGCAAATTCGTTTTAAAGACGAAGAACAAAGCAGATGGAAAAAGTTGAACGAAAGAAGGCAGGACTAGTCACAAAAAGACACACCCAAGAAGCAGGGATTGAATATAAGGAAACTTTTGCACCCGTTACCAGAGCAAGTTCAATCAGAATCAGTCTTAGCACTTGAGTGTAATCTTCAGTTAGAGCAACAAGATGTTACTATAGCATACTTAAATGGTGAGCTAGAAGAGGAAATCTTCATGGTGCTATCGGAGCTATTTGAAGATCCCCTCAGACAATTCCAAAAAAAATCCAACAATTAAAACGATAAGAATGGAGAAGCTATGAAAACAAGGAAAGAGAGGCTGAAATAACTCTAATAGGCGACGTCGTCTATAAAATTAAAAACAAATTCAAACAAGCTGGATGACAGTGGTACAAGAAACTGGAAAACAGCTTAGAGCAATAGGGCTGAATCCATTGAATGTTGACCAAATGTTTACTCACAATAACAATGGGGAAACATCATGTATGTCATCATGCACGTGAATGATGTGATTACTGCTGCAACCAATGATAAACAACTGCAACAATTAAATAGCAAATAACAAACGAGGTTTGAGATGAAAGATCAAGACGAACTATACTATTGTTTGGGTTGAATTCAGTCCCAATGGTTCAGTAACTATGAAACAAAGAAACTATACAGATGATCTTTTAAACAAATATACACTGCTGTTTCTAAAAAATGCAACACCGTGAAGGAATCATCAGAATTAAACGAAAATTTGCAGCAAATGTCAATTATAGGATGTTATGCAAAATAGTAAAGTTTCAGAGCCACCGCGCATGCGTGGCGTGCGCAGCGCCCTCTAAACTGATGCTGAAAGCGTATAAATAGAGGGCTGTAGCGGAACATTTACAATAGTTAATGATTATTTGTTAGTGGCGAACGTTTAGTGAGACCCACGACGGAAGAAGGAGAAATTCCAACAACTTACGGAGGGTTAACGGGGGAGACGCCGACCAACCATATCCCACACGTGCTCAATAGGCGACATATTCGGCGAATAAGCAGGCTGAACAGAAGTCTTCGAACAGTATGTGGGCGTGCATTATCCTGCTGAAAGATAGCTCCAGGGATGCCTTGAAGGGAACGACTTCGGACTGTAGCACTTCACGGACGTACCTGTTGCTATTGAGATTACCCTCAATTCGTAGCAAATTGGATCGTCCATGATATGAAATCGCACCCCAGACCAAAATTCCGGTGTTCGGCCACTATGTCGTTCGATGACGCACTCTGGAAGGCAGCGTTGACCGGCATAGCGTCTAACACGAATGCGGTCATCATGGTCCCACAAATTGAAGCGTGATTCATATGAAAAGACAACTTGGTGCCAATCAGCTTCCCAGGCTCTGTGCTCATGAGCCCATTGCAGACGCAGCCGTCGATGGTTTGCCGTGAGGGCATCCTATATAAAGGCACCCTTGCACGCAGTCCACGGTTTAGCAAACATTCTGTTCATTTTTACGTGAAAATAACAATATTTTTATTTATTTATTTAGTTTACAAAAAAACCTTAAGCAATGGAATAAAGGAATTCTATCCAATATCTATATTAGTTAAAATACTCCAAAAACCCTTGAATAAAAATAAAAAAGTATTTTCATAATGAATTACAGTGCTTTACGTAAATTGATTTTATAGAACTCGTTCTAAGCTGATTTTAATTGATAGTTCGATTGAAGGGATACAGCTGACGATTGTTAACAAGCAGGAATAGTTGTTGTTTTAAATTTCCGTAGGTTCTCTTTGTATTAAATTGTGGTGATCTGACAGAAAGATTACAAGCACTAATGATCACAATAAACTTAAAACGGACTGTAGAATCAGAGCCGTCGCTTGGGCGGGGCGACCGGGGCGATCGCCCTGGGCGCTGCGGCCAGGGGGGCGCCGCGGCACAGGAAAATAAAAAAAAATTGGAAATTCCGTTTTCTTTTTGGTCGTTGAATTGGAAATTCGTAAGCGCCGCGGCACTACAGAAAAAAAAAATTTGGAAATTCCGTTTTGTTTTTTTTTTTGGTTATATGGATTTTTGGGATGGTGGGGGGGGGGCGCAAATATCAAGTGTAGGGCGCCTGACGAAATATTGCCCCGGGCGCCAACAAACTACGCGACGGCCCTGCATCTGAGTTATCCGGAGAAGCCACAACGGGCTGGAAAATCGTATATTCTCCGACGATCTCAACATTAATTTGCTATGTAAATAAAGTTTGTTTGTTTAATGCTATATATGCAAGGGTTTCGGAGCGACGCGAAGGTACCCGGCTCGTTCAAAATAATCTCCCAACATTATTATTTACCGATAATGCTGCATTTTATAATTTACCCACTTTTTTCAATAAGTACGAAATAATCATCAAGATTCGGATGAGTATTAGATTGTACGGGTGATTATTTTGAAACTTACTTTTTAAAAGGGAAGTAAAGGCTTATCAAATCCTCTAGTGACTTTTGAACCATTGGATGATTCTTCTTGATTAATATTCGGGGACTAAGGATGATCTAACGATTATATTTGTAAAAATCTTTTGAAAAGGATCTTAATCAAGAAATTAGTTCGAGAAACGACAAAATTTCTCAAAGAAAAGCATTGGAATTTAAACAATGGATCTTTAAATGCTTCCTTCTTTTAACCCCCGTAAGCTGTAATCCCCTTTTAGCTAATCCTTTCCTCCGATTAAAATTAAACTAATTTACAATTAAAATAAATAATGCGAAAGAAAAATAAAATATGTACTGTTTCTATTCACCGGATGTTATAATTTATGTCAATGTAGGTTTTTCGTTTTTGTTGTTTTACAAAAGAAAGAAATTTTAAGAAATATCATTTCAAGGAAAGTTTAAAAGTTCTTTAAGTTGAGGCTTTAAATTCTTATTTCTAAAAAACAAAGTAATCATTTTCATATATTTTTTAATTAGTAATCTGTATTCGTTGTACAGTAAACTCCCGATTATACGCGGAATTGGGTGGCGCGGCAACCACGGATAAGCGAATTCCGCGGATAATTCGAAATAGGACGAAAATCAACACAAAACTGCTTTAACATGTTTTATTTACATTAAATTGGTAATGCATACAGTCACAGTACATTATAAACAATTATTTTATTTAAATTATTTATTTATTTTTGAATTTTATTATTACGGGAAGGCTCTCCCGTAATTTAGTGTAACCTGACGGTCTAATCTCCGCCCTCAAGGTCGTTCATTAAATTGTTTTCACTTTGTTAGCCTCTTTTATTGTTTACCTTATTCTAGATTTAATTTTTTGTTAATTCCGTAATTTATTATACAGTAAAAAAAATGGAAACCGGAGAGGTCCGTGGATAATCGGGAGTTTACTGTACTTCTATTTGTACTAAAAAAAAAGAAGAAACAACACATGACCGTGATTTGATTAATAGGAACATTTAGTAGCATTTTCAAAATTTAGTTCGTTTCAAAATTTCTCAGTTCAATTCTGATATTCCGAAGATTAAAAAAAAATAACCCTATCTTTAAATAACGACTTCTATCTTTGGATATTTTTGTTTTCAATACTCAATAGAGTCATCCTATACTCTATAGTATCTATAGTAAACCTGTTGAAAACCAAATAATTACATGTAGATTAAAAAGTATAAAGAACTTTCGCTCTTTATATGTGAATTCATTCTTCTTGTTAATAGTAAATCAGTCCACAACGATACAGCCCATTTCAAAATTATTCTTTGTATATTTTTCCTTTTTCAAAGACAGAAATACAACTATCGGTTTATAATTGTCACAATCGATAATTGTCGTTACAAATATCTACATACTAAATTTGAAAAAAAATAGACTATGTTAAAAACTTTTACTACGTAATTGACTGAGCATGCTGTGTAAATACATGACGCTAAACGGTTGGATCGATTTTCTTAATATTTCATCTTATTTTGTAACAACCTAAATAGGGTAAGATTATTTTGCTCTTGGATGTTCCATCCCTCAAATATAAACAAAGAAAGAAAAAAATCCATTAATTGTTTACGTCGTAGAAAATAAAAAATAACGTTCTGGCTACAGGAAACTAATTATTTTTTCCTTAATAATGAGTAATTTGTATCACTTAAAATTTTATCTAAACGAATTCTGAAGTGATTAAATACTAATTTAAAAATAAAATAAATTTATTGTCTTTTTTACTTTTAGTTTCGTATTAGGAAAATACAGTCTCTTTTAAAACAATTTCTTTTTGATTTGGTGAAATACTTCAATCATCAAAGAATTCTAATTATAAATAGAATATTTTTGCTGTCGTAAAAAGCTTTGATTTAAAACCTTTGAGACAACCTAAGGAGGCGATTTTCGAATGCTAATAATAATAATGATGTCTAATCATTATGTAGTAATTGTAAATAATATCTTCAGTGTTCTCCATACATAAAAGAATCTGAAAAGTACAAACTGTAACTTTGTTTTTTAAAATAAGCGGAGACCTAAATATCTGTATTATCGTATATGCTCAAATAAACGCCGAGGCTTTGATTTTCGCCGGTCTCTAATAAACGCCGGGCTGCAGAGGGGACACGGCCAAATAGTAGCCGGTCTCTAACAGTAGCCGGGTCTTTGATATTTGCCTACCGGTACTAGTGTAAGCGCCCGCATCTTTATAGTCGTGCGTATTATCTTACGGTACATTGCCTTACAAAATGCCGCCGAAACGGTCATTTGACATTGCCTTTAAGATTCGCGCGGTGGAATACCCGAAAGCAACTTCCGGTGAAGCGGCCGCCAGTCATTGCGGATTCGGACGACGAACAGCAGCGAAAGGTACAGAAAGACATTGCCATTTATCTTTAACAGTCTTATGTACCATGTGAAATTCAAATAAAATAGCTGTTTGTAATATTAGCCGGTATTTATGTGCAAAAATATTGCGTTCTGAAGGTTTTTGTTAATAATGGCCGGCCTCTAATAGTAGCCGGTCTCTATTAAGCGCCGGGATCCGAGGCTAGTTTTGCAAATAAACGCCGGGGACCTCTATTGGAGCATGTACTGTACTCCACAAAGAGTTGTAATGCATACTTATGTAGAGATATTTTACTTCTTTATAAAACTCTAGCAATACATAGTTCAAACAGTTGAATAAATAGATAGTTAGCATTTTCCAAAAAACTTTTAGCCCCCTCCCCACTATTCAACTCTATATACAATTCAATTCTTATGTAAAAAAAAATCAATTAGAAATTAATGATGCACACGGGCAAAATCTGTCAAATGTAAAACTTCATACATATTAGGAATATGAAACCTTATTCGTAATTATAAATAAGGTTTTATCATACAGATTTTACAGAAAAAACAAATGCACATCTAAGAATATGTAAATAAAATTCACGATCCTATTGATTCAAATTATTTTAAGTGACTTTTAACGACATTACAGTGTCCGAATAAATAGATTTCATGGGTTTTGAGTTTCAGAGATTATTGCAGTTATTTAGTATTTGTCAATATACATTTGATGAATCCTCTCAAGTTGAGATAAGGTATGATACTTTCAAACGGCAATGATATCCTGTGAGATTTTGTCCCACTTATCAACCCAACCTCCTATTATTAACTGGCTTTAAGCAAAGGAGATTCCAATCAATTAGGGGAGTGATTACAATCATCTCATCTCGAGCGATTACAATCATCTTACAATCAGATTCGATCTATAGTAATTTTGGAATAGTTTCGCCATCCTAGGAAGTGTCTCATCTTGCAAAATGCTAAATTGCTTTTTTCATTTCTCCTCTTTTTATACACAAGTGGAAGCTCGTTAATTGAAAGCAAAAAAATTAAAACTTGGTTTTATAGTAATTCAATTTTCTGTCTTAACATTTTCGTATTTGAAAAGATGGCAATTTAAAGTCACTGTTAGAGACTGAATTAAAGACACTGTAGGTTATATTAATAGTTCATTCATATCATTATTGTGTGAAAATCGATTAAAATGAAGGACCAAACACACAAATCGTAAGAAATAAGTATAATTAAGCAGCTTCATTACTTGTTACGAGGTATCTTGCAAACCTCATCATCAAATGATAAATATTAGAGGAAAAATATAGGCATAATTTGAATTACATCACAGTGAAACCGGACAGCATTTATTAGTGGAGAATCCCATCATGTATGGTTCGCTCAAAGACCATTATTTAAGAAAATTTTTTGAGTCATTGAATTAAATCAAAAAAGTGTTACAACTTGCATTACAATGCATTATGGCCTTCCATAAGCATATTAGTAATATTGTCTTTGTCAATGGATGTCTGCGTAACAATTATGAAATTATGTATTGTATGCTCTGTTATTATTATAATTGCGTTCTCTTTTCGGAAATGTGTAATTCAAATTATGCGTATATTTTCCTCTAATATATAAATATTAGATGAAGAGGTTTGCAAGATAACTCGTAAAATGTAATGAAGCTGATTAATTATATTTATTTCTTATGTTTTGTGTTTGATCCTTCATTTTCCATTAATAGCTCTTAGCATTAATAAAAATGCCTTTGTTAATTTAACAGTAAAAAGAAAAAGTAGTACTGCTAAAATTTACTTTATTTTTAGAACTTGTGATACAACGCTGATTAACTTCGTACTAATTTAGATTAAAAGCACATGATTACAATTGTAAAGAAAAGATTTTCATCTTTTTTAAGTATTTTACATTAGAAATGACATATTCAAGCAAAGAACGAAAAATGACAAATAAATTCAAACCCATTTAAATATTTAAGTAGAGAGAAAAAAATCCAACTGGACAGTAAATATGAACACTTCGCACACTGAGCCAACATCAACGGCAATTCTGAAAGAGCTGATGTTGGCTCAGTGTGCGAAGGCATATTTACTTGTTCAGTTGTGATTTTTTTTTTCTCTCTACTTATATATTATTATGGACATTAAATTTGCTTTCCATTTAAATATTTTTGTAATATTTTTCTAACTTCAAACACTTGAATAATCTTGACTCAATTGAAAAATGCCTTTGGTCTCAGCAGTTAACAGTTTGGGTTTATGTTAAGACAATTAAAAGTCATCTGAGTTCAGGGTTCTTCATAAGAATGCTTATAATTTCCACTTGCCGAAGATTTTAAAACATAATAATCTTTACAACATTAGTTGTGTAATTATCGGTCTTTTTCTTATGTAATATAATTTTTAGATGTTTTATAAAATGGGTATATATTACACCACCACCAATCCGGCAATCACTAATCCGAGTCCATCACTAATCCAGCACTAATTTCGGCTAGCATAAATTCAAATTTCCCGTGTCGCTGCACCAACCTACTGTATGGTGACTTTCTGCGTAAATATTGTTACAGTATTAACATGACTGTTGAAATACAGAAATGTAAATGTGTTTAGTTGCAAATTTCAGCTCTTCACTTTGGAAGTGGCAGTGATGAACTTTCTTGTGTAAGTCAATAGAATTAACTGTACTGTTAATTTTACCTGTGCTTCATTAAAATTTTACTTGATTTTCATTAAATTTTTGTTTTTTTTCTTTTTTTAATTAATGGGGATGATTGTACTGATTTACGGGTTATTTTAAAGGGTAGGCTGTTGGGTTAAGTGTATCCTAACCTAACCATTCTGTGATCCGGCAAAATCATTAATCTGGCATCCTAGCAGTCCCAATGATGCCGGATTAGTGATGGTGTACTGTATTTCTCATCATGTTGACCAGTTATGTTTTAGAAGGGAACGACAACTAAACTTTTATTTCATAATTCATAATTTAAAGAAGGAACTCAGAAAGCAAAATTAAACTTATTTCACACAACTTAATTTATTTGCAGGATCACAGCAATTACAATAAAACTTTATGTGGTTCACCGTCCTCCTCTTCATCATCATCTGGTTCATCATCACAATAATCTTCACTTGTTTCTTCTTCTTCAGTTCTTTCTCCCTTATCTTTTCCATACTTTTCCTTACCTTCTTTATTGTTTCCTTTTCCTCTCTCACCCTTATGTTTTTCTCTATTGCCTTCATGTTCATTTTCGCTGTTGGAGTGAGGTCTAGGTTTACATTTGGGGGTAGTCGTGGAGGGGCTCCGAGCAGTTGTTGTTGTGGTAGGAGTTGTTGTAGTGGTTACAGGAGTGGTAGTAGTTACAGTAGTTGTAGTTGTGGTCGGAGGTGCTGTAGTTGTGGTTGGAGGTGCTGTAGTTGTGGTCGGAGGTGCTGTAGTTGTGGTTGGAGGTGCTGTAGTTGTGGTTGGAGGTGCTGTAGTTGTGGTAGGAGATGTGGTAATTGTAGTTGTGGTAGAAGATGTGGTAGTTGTAGATGTGGTGGGAGGTGCTGTAGTTGTGGTAAGAGATGTTGTAGTTGTGGTGGGAGGTGTTGTAGTTGTGGTCGGAGGTGCTGTAGTTGTGGTAGGAGATGTAGTGGTAGTGGTAGATAGAGTTGAAGTTGTAATAGGTGTTGTTGTGGTAGTAGAAGGAGTTGTTGTAGTTGTAATGGGT
>JAFIDM010000002.1:13761632-13779196 GCA_023159025.1 Thereuonema tuberculata
ATGGATCGTCTATGAAATAAAAATCCCAAATACAAATACATTGCAATAATATTAATTCGAATTCATTTGAGAAATTTAGGTCCGATCTGAAATGAGTTAAGGAGCTGTATTAAAAAGAAATAATTTATTGATAAATGTGAAAATATTAATACATGCGATCTTATAACTCAAAAGTAGCATCACAATTTAACTGCTTCACATTGAGAATAGGAATGAATCTCCCTATCGGTATACAAATGAATTACATTCTCAAACATATAAGGGATGGGCGGTCTTGGAAAAAAAATATTAATTTTAGGTCTATTATTCAAAAAAAAAATAGAACCAATTAAAAGTAAAACAGCCGACAATATTATTTACATAGTAATATAGAATGAAAATTTATTTTCAAAAAAAAAGTTTTTTTTTAACGTAACTAGCAGCCCGGGAAAAGTGGATTCTCCCAAGCCACGACTGCTTTTAGAACCAGCGAGTGCATCTATGACATATTGTTATTTTTTATGAAGATTAGAACATAGTTCCCGTGGCCTAATGGATAAGACGTCTAACTTCGGATCAGAAGGTTGCAGGTTTGATTCCCATAGCGAACTTGTAGAAATTATTTCTATTTTCACAAATCACAACAATTGCGCCGGACAGACAGAGAAATAATAGATTTCAGTAATATAGATTAGAAATAAAATAATAGTAATCAAAACTATCATCTTAGACAAAATAATAATAAAATTATCTTTTCCTTCAATTTGTAACAGTTACAGACAAAGTTTTAATCACTGATTGTACATTATCGTATGTCAATTGTTAGCCATGGCACGTCGTGTCCATTTGGATCTGTAAACAGAGGCAGAGTGATACAGAGTCTTGAGGCACGCCAGTCACACAGTGGAAGTGTCTCATGCACTGAACATATGAACGAACGTCATCTCTCGCTTTTGGAGACGTTTCCAACAGGATGCCCGACGCTGTAGCACAGGAGGTCCACATGTCATCACACCCAGGGAAGACCGCTATCTGTCGCTAATGGCCAGACGGAACCCCCGAAGCACGGCACGCCACCTTGACAGGGAGCAGCAACACAGACCACTACATCCACACAGTGTACAGGCGACTCCATGCAGTTGATCTGTAGGCCAGGAGATCCATGAGGTACTCAAGATGCCCTTGAGCCAAGCTCACGGAGAGGACGCTTGTTGTGGTGCACCATGAACACAGGCACAACGGAGCCATGTTATGTTTTCTGACGAGTCTCGGTACAGTCTAGACTGTGATTCACGACTAGAAGGAGCAAGAAACAGGGCCGATCTTGCGAACATCGTCGAACACGACCGGTTTGGGGGTAGTGGTGTATGGTGTGGACACGCATTATGGTGGGCTCTCGTATACCACTGCACATCTTTGATAGACGATCTGTGACTGCCCAGTTGTACCGAAAGGAAGCCAAATGTAGCGGTCAACTGATGTCCCCTTCTCGCACTCGGCCGATGAGCCAAGATCAACGAACGAAAATGCAGAAGTATGATAGCTTTGATTTGTCATGTATTCGGCCAAAGGTGCAAGAATTTTATTCTCGGAATGAAAGTCCTACTGCTTCGAAAGTCCTTCAGGCAGTAAATGATGATTCTGATCTACCAGATTTCACCCTACGAACAATTCAGCGTTTACTGAATGAAATAGGCTTCACCTGTTCCCGTCGTTATCGGGATCCAGAATTGATTGATCGAGAAGATATCATTTTGTGGAGACGACGATATTTAAAGACAATCTAGCTGCATAAGAAGAAGGCAAATGTATTTTTTAAATTGATGAAAGTTGCATTAATGCAGGCCATTCAAAAAATAAAATGTGGCATCCATCTTGTGGTTTGTGTTGCACGAGAAAAAAAGGAAATTGGTTATTTTCTCTATGAACAATTAATAAGAAAATAATAAAGCACTTTGCTAACAATTTATCATGCGAAGACAAATATAAAAATAAAGATAAAAAATTAAAAAAAGATTAATAATAAACAAAATAATAGATGATCTTGGGAAATAATAGATTGAGAAGAAGGAGAGGAAAATAATAAGAAAAATTTTGGGACCAAGATTTGTGAACGATGGATGGAGACTGAGGAGTAATGCTGGGCGAACACGTAGCAACATGCGGCAATATTGCTGGACAATATTGTTCATTTTTATTGCTGACAACCGTTGCCCAGCAATATTGCCGCATATTGCTACGTGTTCGGCCAGCAAAATGGGCAATATTGGACAATATTGTTCATTTTTATTGCTGGAAACGGTTGTCAGCAATAAAAATGAGCAATATTGTCCAGCAATATTGCCGCATGTTGCTACGTGTTCGCCCAGCATTATAGAGAGATCTATGAGAGAACCGAGAGAATGAGGGACACAATGAAGAAGAGAAGGGCTAACTTCTACGGACATCTGAGGAGAATGGATGAGAACAGGATGACGAGGAAAATTTTTGACTACTTTGATAGGAATGATAAAACCCAGATGACCTGGTTTACGGGTGTCAAGGCGGACCTGAGAGAAATGAACATTGGGGAGGAGTATTATGAACAGGAATACTTTTAGAAAGAAGATCAAGGCCTTTGAGGGCTTTCAGGATAAAACCTCCAGGATAAAGAAGGGGGTGTGTGCAGTGGACAGAGGAGAGGAGAGAGCTACAGAGGGAAAGAATGAAGAGGTATTGGACGGAGAGAAAGAAGAGAGAGGGGAAATCATGACAAGAGTTGTTTCACGTGGTCCATAGTCGGCCAAAATCGAAAGAAGAAGAAGATGATCTTGGGGGGGAATAACTTTGATGCTAAATGAGTACCAAATGATCCAAAGGCATGACTACAAATCAGGGTTAAAAAATAAAAATAGATAAAGAATAAGTAAGATAAATGAAAGATAATGAAATCAAATATGATAAAAAAACACATACAGGAAAACAGGTAAAAAGGATAAGATCAGGTTTATAAAAATCCGAAAAAAAATATATTAAAATTTAAAAGAGATACTGCTTTACGCTTTGATTTCACTGAGATTTAATAAGATATGGATTTAAGCTAAGTTCAATTTAATTACACAAAAGTTTTAATTAAAAACGGTTCTTTTGTTGATGTCCCTGAAGATTCTCAAAGGAATTAATGTAATGTTCTTCAAAATGAACCAACACATAGTCTTAAGAAATGATCTGTAAGATAAAATAAGTTGACTGTTCTATCAATGTCTGTCTCTCTAAGAAAAGGGTATGGGGGATGGAGGCTTAAGTGGGGGCGGGGGTGGGGGGCGGGCGTTTGCTAGCAAATCAATATGTATTTCTTACATATTCCTTACGTATAGTTTCGTTGCGGCCTGGGGACACACTTGGGATCCCAAGTTTTCGAAGCACAAGTAAGTTATTGAAGCACTAGACAGAGGTTTCTCCGTTGAAGTTTGCACAATCCTCAATAGTGATAGGGTTTTCCACCGAAACGATAGACTAACACATTGCACGAAGACGGCTTTCTTTCTTGGCAGACGATGCTTCGACTACGACGAGGTTTCTCCGCCAATGACCAGAACTTTCTTCTGGAGTGACTTTCTTCGGGCATAAAGGCTTTGACAGCGGTCTTCCCCATAAAGTCCGTAAATCGGGTGAGGCGCTTCAACAGCTTTCGCCGAGCACAGGCTTCGACACCGGAGTCTGCTTCGCAGGTCGGAGGCACATCCAACGATGTGATGTGACTTCGTGATATAGATACTTCTGTAAGCAGTTTTCTTAACGGAAAATTACCCTGGAACAACTTTTGCTACTTTAGAATCTAGGAGATGATAGGATAAAAAAAAAAAAATTGGAATTGTCCTATTCACCTCGAGAACAACACCAAAGGAATCAAAGTTGGGATTCTCGAGAAGAATTACGAAGTTTAGGTTAATCCGTAGTCTTAAGGCCAGATAACGGGCCATAGGACTGAAGCCGAACGCGCATTGAACCACGTGTCCGTATCCCGTAAACGGACAAATGACGTCATTCCGTAAGACGTCCGTCGATTCGTGACGTTAAACTCAAGTATTCCGTCACTGTATTGAACAAACTTGAAGATTCCCGTATTCCGCATGTGACGCAAAGTTAACGTCACCAATCAGAATGTTTCTTCCATTGAGGCAGTACGGCACACTTCTGTATTCGCAGAAATACTTTTACATCTCTTTTATATCTTACTCTGACATCTGTACTAACCTACAGCTCCGACATCTGTGTCTGTGTCAATTTTTCAAAATGGCTATTTTTATAAGAGTAAATGACGCAAACACAGATGACATCGACTAACCAATAATAATAACGGAGACATAAAAAATTAGAGAAAACTTAAAAGAAGAAATAAAGGGGAATTAGGCATGAGAAAGTGACAAGACAGAAATTCAAACGGGAACGCATAATGATACAACTAGAAATGGAAACAAACGATAAAGGAAGGGATAAAATAAAGACGAACTAATTCAATTAAACAAGGAAGAAACTCAAAAAAAATTAAAAATAGTAAAACAATAAAGAACTTTCTACTCAATTGTATTAGTCAGTCCAGCTTAAAACTGAACTGCTCAGAAAAATATAGGAGTACAACCTCAACTAAGTAAATACCTCCAAAAAAATCAAATACAAAAAATCTTATCTCCGACAAAGGAGTGGAAAATTTATTTACCGTGGAAAATTCACATAATATCAACCAATGGATAATTATTACACAAAATGTTAACCTGCGGCTTCGGAAGAAAAGCTTGAGTAGCTTTCAATTGAACGTTACTGAAATAGTAAAATGTCTAAACACACGGAGGGGACTTACAATACAGACTACAAAAGGAATAGTGGGATAAGAGTACCAAATTCAAGTCGCCTGTGACAATAATGTTTAATCACAAAGAGCTCCGGTACCTAGAGAAGAATTAATACCCACAAATGATGATGCAAAGAAGGACTGCAGCGAGCGTTCTCAAGCAGACTCCGATCACGACAAAACAAAGTAAATCGTTCACTAGAAAGTGTACAAGACAATGTCAAAGAATCGAGCAAAGCAACCTTCAATACTGGATGGATCGGTAAAAGAAACAAGCATACAAACGATAATGTGAGTCTATGCCAGACGCCATGTCATGCAAAGACAGGCTGAAAACAATGGAATCTAAAAGGAACGATAGACAGAACGAACTGAAGAATCCTATCAATCGAATCTCCCCCAAGAACAATGAATACAAAATTATCTCTCAACTTAACTTGATCCTCCAAAATGAATGACATAATATGCGATGCCGAACATCAAAATTACCGGACAACAGACCACAAGCAACTGAAACACAGAAAAGCTTAAGGAAGAGAGATATGCGAATTTCGTAGATTCGAATTTCGTGGGCTAATCTGGGATCTGCTTTCGTTGACAAAACAACTCCGATTTAACAGTAGTATAAATTGGAGTTGTTAATATTTTACAATATTACAATATTTTACAATATTGTGTTAATGAGAATAATAAGTTAATAGCAGTATTATTTTTTGGGGTAACATGAAAGAATTATATTCATAGTATTTGTATGTTTTTTTCCTTTTGTTTTTATTTGAGTTCGGGGGATACTTCCTCGTATACGATATGATAAATTAATGACTTTAGCTTGAAAAAAAATCCTTCTATCTGAGTCTTTAAATTATTTTCTTATATTTTTAGGATTTAAAATTATTATTGATGTGGTCTGGAATTATTCAACTCCTATAAGATACTTTCAAAGTATCTGCTTTCCTTAAGCAAAATAATTATTTTATAGAATGAAGGGGTCCTTTATTAAATTTTGGTAATTTTAACGACAGCAAATAGGATGATAAGAAGGTCTAAAATTAAGAGACGTGCAAGAAGAAAATTTTGAATATAAAATTTATTAATAATGAGGTTAATATCAATATTTTGAGGGAAAGTAGAGTAGAAGTGGAGGTTGTTACTATTGTGTAATAAAAATATGGAAGCTAAAAAAGGAATAACAAAAAATTTTTACATTTTGAATAATCTTGTTTTTACAAAGATTTCATTTAAAGCTAAAGAGGAAATATAAATGAAAAGAACTAGTATACCCCTAAAAGAATTAGAAATAAAAGGTAGCTAAATCTACATGATATATTAAGTATACTTACCAGAACAGCTAAAATTATTGTTTGTGAGATAATTACTACTAAAATAGAGAAAGGGCGAGTCAGAAAAGTAAATATTACTGATAAACTTTAATAGCATTAAGGTAAATACATACTCCAACTAACCATTAAATGAAATATAACGGCAAACCGGTGAATAAGCGACCTCTTTACATGCTGTGCGTCAGAAATATCAAACAATAGCAACAATCACCTGATTCAAATTTCTGATATTACCGACGCATTGCGCTTTCTTAGCAACACGCACAACCATAAATCTTACACAGTAGAAATCTATTATTCTACAGAAAGAGTTAACTAAACTAACTATAATAAACAAGAACAGGTCAACTAAGTAATGGCTAAATAACAAAACAAAGATTACATATGATTCATATCAAAATATATATCAAGATAACTGCTAAAATTAGAGGGAGAAATAAAAACCCTGGCTACGATATAGGAAAGCAACAATTATTGATTTGCAGGAATCAACGAACTATCCTTGCCACTAGCTTCAATCATATTTCCTCTCGGAAAAACGAATTTCTTCAGATTAAAAGGAATTCAAATCTACACCACAAAAATCATTCCAGCTCACGCCAAGGTAAGGCATATCTTTGCTAGAATTTATGACTACAGCTACAACATCGTACATTTCTCTTTGAAATACTTCTAAGAATCTTCCGACATACACGTTCATTATAGAGCCAATAACAACAAATATTATAAGGAGCAACTCGCCTCCATCCGTCACTTTGCATATCAACTTTATGAATAAGCTAACTCCTCTTCGAGCTCCGGTCTGCCTAGCTTTGGCTACGGACTCATCTCGACTATTCTGTTTTACAACATGAAGTTAATCAAACGAGACAATAAAGAATAAATAGTACAGAATAAATTGATAAATAGTAGGATAAATGTAAAAATCAAACAAATGATTAATTTGTTGAAGTTGAAGTGCAAAATATAAGACAGGAATAAATGAACTGTTACGATTGGATTATTTTCCCGGTCACAGTTAAAGGATAAATAAAAGAGAAAGACTAATAGGCTAATAGACTAATAGGTTAATAGGCTATACTAAATGGAAACTATCTTCTTAAGGTAAGTTAAATTTATCGGTCCGGTCTTCTGGGCGAAGCAAACCATGCAAACTTATCTTAATCGTGCTGCTTTTGGGAATCACACTCTGCTACCAATTTAGTCATGAGGAAAAAAAAAAATTGGTTATTTTCCCTACGAATAATTAATAAGAAAGTATATAGAACTATGCTACCAATTTGTCATGCGAAGACAAAATATAAAAATAATGATAAAAAATAATAATAATAAAAATAAATAGATGATATTGGGGGAAATAACTTAGATGCCAAGATAGGCTGGACCCAAATGAGTACTATAAAGGCATAACCAAGAATCAGATTAAAAAAATAATAATAGATAAAAGAATAAATAAGGTGATTGAAAATTCATAACTCCTATAAATATTTCTTAAGTAATATTTTTACATCGATAAACTCCATTTAATATCTTCTAAAAATACAACATTTCTTTTCCTTAAACAGGAAACTTCATCAGGTTCTGAGGACAGGAAAAAAAAATGTTCCTCTTCCTCTCTAGAATTCGTAAAAATATACAGAAGTCAAATCTATATTTAACAATACTCTAGTAATAGTACATTACATCTTTTTTTTACAAACAATTAAAATTTAGCAATAAACAACAATCCATTAACATGACAGCAATCTATACTAATAATTAATAGTAATAGTAATAATGAAATTTAGTGCTTATATCTTTGCCAATAATTATATCTTTATCTTTCTAATTAATAATTTTACAAAAATTTTCATATCCAATTTCGCTAACTTTTAAAAATTTGTTTTATTAAAGCATAGCATTTTATTACACATGATTCAATCATTAATATCATGAATGAACTTGATGAACATGAACATGAATTGAACATCAAGTCATATTAATATTTTCAATGCTATGATTCAGACTAAGCATTGAAATAAAAAAATATTATAGATCCCAAATGTTTACCAAAGAAACCACGGGCTCCCATGCAATTAAAGCAGTGTTTCTCAACCATTTAGTACTTGCGATCTAATTTTTCAATCACAATTCTCATCGCGCCCCCCCCCCCCTACAATATTTTTTTTTCTAAACTGAAAAGGAGGACGCAAATAAATTGAATCTGTTCAACAAAAAAAAAAAAAAAACTCCAAACCTATCTGTTCTACCAAAAAAAAAAAAAAACCTCCAAACCTATCTCTTCAACCAAAAAAACCTCCAAACATATCTGTTCAACCAAAAAAAAAATTTTGTTCTCGATATACTCGCGCCCCCCCTTTAGTTTTATTACGCCCCCCTAGGGGGGCGCGCCCCACAGGTTGAGAATCGCTGAATTAAAGGATTAAACCTTAGCTGTTATCTCCCCCTACAGGGGATGTGAATCAGTTCACTGCTTAAAATAATTTCTTCCATTCGGTCACTCAATATTTGTAATGCTTGGAAGTTAAGTGGCCGCCAACTTTCGTTCTGTTTTTAGATCTTCATTCAAATATATTAAACATCTTAATATTGTAAAAAGTTTTATAATCCTTCCAGTCGCGCAAAAATTAATGCAGTTCTTCACAACAATATTTGAAAATGAAATGAAAATTACAACTTTATAAATTTCAATCTGTAACTTCTTGATGCCTTGAGAAACTGTAATTAATGTAAATTAAAATGACTTACCTTTTATCTCTGTTATGACATAATTTTCATAGTCGCTTCTGTAGATGATCGTCATTTTCTTTGTTTTCATCTTCAGCCAGAAGCAAACAGTTGTTATTATTGGGAGCGATGTGAGCACAGCCAGAAGTCTTCATACAATGCGATTGACAACTGGACACAGAATAGGTAACAATTCGACGCAAAAACTTTCCAGGAGGAATATTCTTCTCCACCTTCTCCATTTTCATTCTAATAACGGATCCACATTGAATATCGACAACCAAGAAAAGAAACATCCATACAAAGATCAGCTTTATATCTTAGCTACATGTTACTGAATTATAAATTAAACTTATAAAACAATCAAGATTTCCTTATAAAAAGAACACTATTTCTCTTCCATTTACTTCTTTCGTGGAGCAAAAAAAAATCATAATTCGCGAAATTTCTATAACTTGAACTTCCGCTTCTGTTCAGACAAAATAGTTTCTTTGGATATAATGTGATTTTACGTTTAACTCATCAGTTCTTTGAGAATATCGTTTGACAGAACTTCAAACCTTACTTTGTCTTACATAGTTCTCTGGTTTGAATGTTTACAGATGATTTCAAAACGAATATGTTGAGGAATTTTACTTTCTTTTTTTTTCTAGGAACCAATCCAAAGAAAACAAAATAGAAACCAATGTTTTTTGTTTTTTTTGGTTTTTTTAATGTTACTTAATCATGTTTTCTTCACAAGTAACCAATCAGATCGTTTGTTCTTTGTTTTTTTTCTTGTTAACGATGTCATTATTGTTATAATAAATCACAATTCGAATTCAATCTCCATTTCCTGTTATTGCAGGTGATTTTGATGTTTTCTTATAAAGGTTTCTCTTTATTTGGTAATACGCTGTGCAAACACGTGTATTTTACCTTGAACTTTCTGATTTCAAACTGATAAAAGATAATTTAATGATTTTTTGTTTTCCTCTGACATGCAATTGTACGATTGCATTAAGTGAAAGGGTTTTCATCACTTAGGAAATATTAGATCTTAATGGCTGCAATTTCTCTTCTCAATGTGTTTTGCAATGTTTCAATTTCAGAAACAGCCTAGAACTAAAGTAGAACATAAGACAGAGGAACAGACGTTGCTGTTTCAGTGTTAATTTCTTTAAAGAAACTTTTGCTGTAAAATTGAAGTATTTCATTTATTAAAAAGAACAACATTTCATTCTTGTAGTACGGGACTGTGTTCTTAAGTGTTTGTGTGCTATGTTAAGAAGCACAAATATAAGCCGGTACACCTGATGACAAATTCCAACATTAATTTAATCATACTTTAATTTTGCTACTATAGTTTCAGTTACAATGAGTAACCATTTTCAAGCAATGCGTTACAACTGAGTGAGGTATATATAAGGGTCTCCGCAAGGAAACCCCTATATATAACGCACTCACTTTGGAATTTGTCATTAGGTTGGAATTTGTCATTAGGTTGGAATTTGTCATTAGGTGCACCGACTTATATTTGTGCTTCTTAACCAACAGCAGTACACGTAACAGACTGATTATTCTGTGCTATTGTGTTTGTGTGCAACCCTTGAGCTGTTGCATAGGAGTTGTAAAGAATGTAGTTGAATGCTAGGAGCTATCGGAACCTCCTAGTTAAAGCACAACCGATAAACATTTAATTGGTTTCCAATTAAGATGACTTTACCCGAAGAAGGTCATGAAAACTATGATGTAATGCATAGACTTAGAAAAGGTCGGGATTTTCTATGTCTATGCAAATCATCATTAACACACCGACAGTGATTAAAATCAATTGCAAACCAGAACAGTCAACATCAACTGTTCACCCACTCGAAAGCTGTTACCGTTACGAGGTGCTGTGTAAATATAGAACTATATCATCAAAGGCTTAGAGTTACGAAAAAAGGTCCGCTCATTCGAAGCACGCATTAGGTTCACTGTAAGCACCCGTTAGGTTTACTGTAAGCAACCGTAAGGTTTGCTGTAAGCGTCCATTAGATTCATTGTAAACGCTGGTTAGATTAACTCTACTTTTGTTTATAAAATTGTGCATATTATGGGGCAAAATTTTGAAGAGTCTCATTCATTCTTCCTGTAGAATCCATATTGAAGAAAACAAGTGATTTAAGTGACCGGTGAATTCAGGATACTATATTCATTAAATGTAATAATTCCAAAAATAGTATAATCCTTATTATTTTTATTATTTAAATTTTACTTATAATGAGATAATGCTGACAGAGATTTCGCTTCAACGTACAAAAAGTAGGTATCCATCTAAGCTTACGCCATCTTGGATCTATTGAAACTTGAACTTTTCGATATAACAATTGGTGTACTTCCACAGAAAGATGCAGTACACCATTTGTAAATTTTCATAGCTATAATTTACTTTCATTGATTCTGTTAAATTAGCGAACAAACCTTCTTTCTTAAAAGTAAACGGAACAGTCTTATGAAATCCCACTGTTTACAATAGCATGACGTCACAAATGAAACAAAATGGCATCCAGGCGATTAAATGAACATGGTTAAAGTCTCTCCTTATCTCACAAATTCAAGTACTTACGGATTAGAAAGGAAAAAAAATACAACATGTATCCTGAAATCACTGTTTAAGGAATTATCTCCATTATAGTGTTATCTAATAAATCAAAGTTATTGAAGCGTCAGAAATGTGAACAAATTACAAATTTTGAGATTTCTGTGACATTAAATAAGAGGCAAATAGTAAAAAAAAATTCAAAATACAAACCAAAAACATAAAAATTTTGAAAATCAATTTTTAGAATGAATTAATTATTTATTTCTGATTTTTTTGAGTAGGAAGTGCACATATTTTACAATAGTAGTAGATGTACAAAATAGAAACATAAGAGTAATCATATACAGTATATTCACTGTGTCTTATATATAGGCCTATATATAATTCAAAAAATAGTAAGACAAAGCAGGAATTTTTTAACAAAGTTGAAAGATGGCATTTAAACCCTAAAATTAATTCAACAGCAAATAAAACTTTAAAAGTGATTAAAAAAATTGGTCAGATATTGAATTCTTGATTGAAACACAAAAATACAGATATTTAATATTTGGACAGATTAATGGCTTCCTTAATCCAAACTGTAAGTTTTTAAAAACCATTATATAATGACGAACAGTACTTGCTAGTGAATTTCCTTTTTCACTTGAATTGTTTTAAACATTCCTGTAATAATTTGCCATTGATTCTAATGCTCTCAAATTTCACTCATAATAGAAAATTATTTTCCAAAATTAAATTTATGAATGTACTATCTTATTTTGAAATTAAAAAAATAAAATAAGCGCTTTTGTTTTGAAACTTGTATTTTATGATTGTATTTTTCTTCCAAAGACATCGAGTTCTAAGAATATGAAAATTTTACTTAAAATCAAACAGTTCTTATCTGGTAGATGATACATACGTTTCCTTGTATAAGATAAAAGGCTTTCTTTATGACATAGAATTTACTTTATCTGTTTTATAACGCATCGAATTTCATTCAAATCATTTAATCTTAGATATCTCTGATTCAGGATAAGGATTAGTTTTTCTTAGCTGGCACTTGGGGATCTGCTGTTCTCTTTGTAAGAATCCAGGGCATAATCAATTTTCTTTTAACCAAAGAAGAAAAATTAATCAATATCTATTTGGTAACATTCAACCATCTCAATGATCCAAGGTTTTCAATGGTACCATTGAATCAAGGGTTTTCAAATTGGATGAAATATTAGTTCATTTTGTCATTCCATGTTGTTTCCATGAAATTTTAACTGAAATTCTAACAAAACATACGTTCAAAACCAAATAATTGTGTTACCACTGCACCGATTTTTATGAAATTTGGCATACTTACTCAGTTTTTTACCCAACTTTTTACAGCTGATTTTGAAACTCAAAACCATTTTTGCCGTAGAAGCTTCGTTCACAAGTTAGCACAGTATTTAGATTATACAAAGGTGAGTTTTAAATGCCTTTCGGCGTAATGAGTCAAAAATAATAATTATTCTTTAGATAAATTAAACTTTAGATATGGTTGGTATTTCGTTTTTCTTTTTGAGTGGAAAATGATCCTTTAGATTAAACTCTCAGAACCAATATTACAGGTGTACAGGTAAGAAGTACACCTAAATAGGTCTGATAAACATTAAAAAAAAATTTCAAATCAAATCATCAATCGAATCAAATATATGTATATATATATATATATTTATATATAAATTGGCTAAGTTCGTCTGTCTGTAACTCGATATAAATAACCTATTAAGATAGATCCAACGGTTCTCAATGGTATCATTGAATCAAAAGTATTCAAATTGGATGAAAATATTAGTTCATTGTGTCATTTCATGTTGTTTCCATGAAATTTTATTCTTGGGAACTGACCTCGGCAACTGAAATTCTAACAAAACTACGTTCAAAACCAAATAATTTTGTTACCACTGCATCCATTTTAATGAAATTTGGCATACTTACTCAGTTGTTTACGCTGATTTCGAAACTCAAAACCATTTTTGCCGTAGAAGCTTCGTTCACAAGTTAGCACAGTATTTAGATTACATTTACTTTATATTTGATAGTTGATAATAAAATGATTCTTCAGATTTTTTTATGCCTGTCGTCCGACAGGCTTTGCTGCTAGTCTAAAATAATAATGGAAAAAAAAAGACATCATTTCTCAATCCTTATTCTGAAGAAAGATTTTTTTTTACAGGAAATCCTGAAATTTTGCTGAAAATGTTTCTTTTCTGTTTTGTTTTTTTTAATACCTGAATCAAAAAGATGATTTTTCTTGTTAATTTTCTGTGTTATTAGTGGTTTTCTGTATTACTGAAAATTTTTTCTTTAGTATATGTTTGTAATCTATATTACTAAAATCTTTTATTTCTCTGTCTGTCTGTCTGTGTGTCTGTCCGGCGCAATTTTCTGAGAGAATGGAAAATAGAAATAATTTTTACAATGAAACATCCGCGACAGGAATCGAACCTGCAACCTTCTAATCCGAAGTCAGATGCCTTATCCATTAGGCCATACGGACTACAACTCTCTTCATATGGTTTTTTGACTTATATCTCCTTTCCTTTCCCCCATCAATAAGGAATGTATTCAATCTTTTTTTTTTGAATCTCAAGATTGTTTATTTATTTCACATCAGTCAGTTTATTTGTAATTCGAAACTGACAATTAGAACGATAATTGCCGAAACGTTGCAATATTTTAAATATTCTTACTTAACCAAATCCTATGTGATATTGAAAAATATGTGGGTGTACACGCCAGATGTTGGAGTAAAGAAAACAGAGTCAAGAAAGAGAGAAGCACTCTTTTTTTGAGGTGGAATATCGAAAAAATCACTATTTGCAACTCAAAAACCATCAATAAATGTAACTCAAACGTCACTGAAAAGTGACAATTATAATTAAAATGAGAGTCAAAAAAGAATGAAGCGATACTTCTATTAGATAGAATACTGAAAAATCACTATCTGTAACTCAGAAACCATCAATATTTGGAACACAAAAGCCACTGAAAAGTGCCACTTAGAATAAAAAAAGAGACTCAAAAAAGAAAGAAGCAGTATTTCTATTAGATAGAATACTGAACACTATTGTAACTCAGAAACCACTGAAAAGTATCATTTGGAATAAAAAAAAAAAAAGAGTCAAGAAATAAGAAGCAGTATTTCATTAGGTAGAATACTGAAAAATCACTATTTGTAACTCAAAAACCATCACTATTTGTAACTCGAAAACCACTGAAAAGTATCAATAGGAATAAAAAAAAAAGATAGTCAAGAAAGAAAGATGCACTATTTCTATTAGGTAGAATACTGCTCAGAAGTTAGACGTCTTAGCCATTAGACCACTAGGCCTACATTCTAATCTCTGTAAAAAATAAAAATATATCATAGATATATGATTTACAAGGTGGTTCTAAAAGCAGTCGTAGATTGAGAAAATATAGACATCAAAAATTAAATTACAAAAAAAGCTTTTAAAAAATTTTAGTTTTAGTTTCCTTGATGTAATTTATGTGTGTGTGTGTGTGTGTTTTTTTTTTAATAAATAAAAAATTGTTTTCCGTTACATAAGGGAGGCTTCCGGAGCGAAGCGACGGGTGGCCGACTAGTGTTACAAAGAACCTTTATTTAATTCTTAGACTTACTGTTTATTACCTATAATCAATGGTCTGGTGTTGGTCTTCTTTTTATTCCGTTTTTATAACTTTCAAATTTTATAAATAATTAATATTATTAATAATAAGTAACGTTTTCTAACATTGGTTTTAATTCATATTGTGGTCTTGAGCTTCCGAAAAGGGGAGCAAAATATTTTTGTAATGCATTTTACGTTGTAAAATTTCGTAAGTTAACTGAAGTAAAAAAATAATAAAATAATAACCAAGAAAGACACGAATGTCTCAGGCTCCCACCGATGATAGCTCAGGGTGCGAAATCTTTTTTTTTTTTTTGGTTTCATTTGTGCCTTTTTGGGTTATTATGTATTCTTAGGCACGTTAAAATCCTTTTTTACTTTATCTAACCAGTTTAAATGATTTATTTACTTATTAAATGTTTTATTTATATGACACAGAAATACATACACGGTGGCAAGTGTTAGGTATAGTATTGAGAATGCTTACATTTCAGTTTCATTGGCATTGGACGTTCCGGGATATCCCGAGACGGCGACGGTCTCCGAGCTGCTCACATTTTCCTTACCATTTTTTTAATATCTGTTAGTTCTCTTACGAGAAAGTAATCATTAAAACTACATGAAGGAGCAAGTTTCCCGTCTTGTCATGGGCGCCCGTGATGTTCATCGTAATAGATACCTTATGTTTCAGATCCTAAATAATTGAAAAATCGCATTCGGTAGAACAATAATGAAATAGCAATAAATAGAGGTACAGGTGGTAATAAGGGCACTGAATATAACATGAGCCCCGTATGCATCAGTTAAAGTATGGCACACAGATAAGCGTCAGCAGCCGAAATCTGTAGTAATAGTTCGTGGATTCGTCACTAAAAGTTGGTCTGACTCAGTTCCAATATTGCTGTCGGGTGTAACAGGTTGGTTCCATTTTACGTAGAGAAGAAAAGTTTGTAAGATATGTTTTTCCTTTCATATTTAACTGATTTCTCATTCACAGACTTGTTTTAAAATTAGCGGGTATCTACAAGGATAAAGATTATAAAACCGTAATTTTAGTTTTATTTTATTTTAGGGAATAGTATAATTTGAGGTTTTGTTTCCAAATATGGCGAGGGTTGTAATATGAGCTCCGCCCACCCTTGTGTGCTCACAACAAGAAGAACAAAAACGAAAAGAAATGAAAAAGAAAGAAAAGAAAGACTTAAAGAAGCAGAAAGATGATCAAAAGAAGCAGAAAAGAGATAAAAGACAATCGAATAGTCCTAAAAAACGATCATACAAAAGGAAACTTAAAATAGATGACTTGGAACTGACTCAGATCCATATGATATTAAGTCTATTGATTCAGTGGAATCAGTGATGGAAATGGAAGTTGCGTGGAAAACCCTGGAGAAGATTCCGCTGTATGACTGTTTTGCGAATCTCTGTTCTCTGAAGACAGACGAGGCGAGCTTCAATGCAATGCCTTGTCTGCGAACTGTGGCCCATAATGAGTATGCAGGATGTGAAAAAAGACCAGTATGTCTGTGACTTTTGTAAATAGCTGCAATTCAAATTAACAATGCAATTTTTTGTACTTAAATAAAACTTATTTTGTCATTTGCAATACATTTTGTAATCATTTACAAGTATTTTTGGATATTATTAATATGGGACTCATATCACCAACACACATCAAATTTTACTGCCCTACAATTTTATTTTTAAATGGAAACACCTAATATAACTATACAAAATACAATTAAACTAAGTAAGTAACTTATTAGACTACATTATTCCGTAAAAAGAATGGGTAGATGTATAAATATTATAGACTTAGTACACAAAAACAAAATGGCGGCTCATAATACCACCTTTACCGCTACTAATAACAGTAAAGAAAGTGTAAGCTAGGCACAGGATCCACTGCTTCTATGCAGTGCAAGTAACGGGTCAGTTATTTGCCACTATAAGAAACTAAAGGTAAAAATATATAGTAATGATCTCAAATAATAAGCAGATGAAACCAGCTTTTCAAACATAAGCTTAATGTAAAGAAATTATGATACAAGAAAATTTGCTTTCAATATTTAAACGTTCCTTTCAAAACAGTTTATTGAAGCACATTCAAACAATTCATATGGGAAGTCAAAATTTGATCAGTAAGCTGTTGTAGTCACATTTATCCCATAAGAACGTCTACAACTTTTCCCTCCTCCTCCACCTCTTCTGCTTCACACAAAGCCTCCTCCTCTTTATTATTACTAAATACGTCCTCTCTTACATTCTCCTTGTCGTCTTCTGATAATAAGGGTTTACAGGAAGTAGATTTCGGTAGAGAGGTAGCACTTGATGGAGGTGTTGTTGTTGTCGTAGTGGGTGTTGGAGTGGTGGCTGGTTTTGTTGTTGTCGAAGTAGGTGTTGGTGTGGTGGCAGGTTTTGTTGTTGTTATAGTAAGTGTTGGTGTGGTGGCAGGTTTTGTTGTTGTTGTAGTAAGTGTTGGTGTGGTG
>JAFIDM010000002.1:13805433-13815996 GCA_023159025.1 Thereuonema tuberculata
AACACCCCTAAATCCCGAATGGTTCCGTCCAACTCAAACGTCCGTTGGGTCTAATTTCTTATTTTCGAATATGTTATTCATTTCTCCGCTTGAGAACGAAGTGTAGATCACTTCGAAAGCGCTCGCATTTATTGTATTCTTATTTATGTATTTTATTAGAACTGTGTGTGGTGGCCAGAACCCAGTCATTCCATGTTAACTTAAAACACACGTAAAACACCTTCCAATAATAATAATACCTTCTGAAAAGCTGTTTTCATCCAAAAGGATCAGAAAAATTTTTAATGTTATAGTTCAGTGCAGTTGCTGTCAAATATTGAAATTTTTCTTACAAGTTAGAATTTTGCATTTTTACTTCTACCAGTAAATCTCTTTCAATTCTTTTTATTTCAGTTTTCTATGATGATTTTATATACATCGCTCATCAGCGAAACAGAATTAGTAGACAAATGTTGATCGATTACTTTGTGAGCCTGTTTGTATCATATTTTATTGAACTCCATCCTTTAGGAACTCAAAATTGCGTGATTGCAGCCTTTTATTTTGATAGTTATTTTTTATTGTTATTATCTTTGAAATGTTTCAGTGGTACTAATGTCTTTCCTTCGTTAGCTGAACTGAATATACAGTTACATGCATTTAAAGGAAGGCGCATGATTGTTGGCAATGGATTCTATAAAAGAGAGTGGATTTTTATCCATTTGAGGTCATTTTACTTAAGTTGCGCTAATGGTTTTGCAACCTGAACTATTCAAATAAATAACAGTGGAATAATTAGCTTCAGAGAAGAAAGCTTCGTATAGTCAATAAAAAGCTTCTTAATAGTAACGTCGATAACCAAAATCTAATTACCTACCCACCCACCAGACAAAGTGAATGCTTCCCACAACTATTACACCTTGGAGGGGTTGCGGTCAGCCATTCAAACAATAAAAAAACAAACAAAAAACAAATTGCGTCAAGGAATCATCTTTTTTGGACAATAATGATGATACCAAAACATCCGCGAGTAGCTACAACTGAAAGGTTGTGGATCATCTATCTAAAAAAAAGAACATGTAGCATCCAGTGATTTTTTTTTACTTCTACGGACCTTTAAAAAACGCATGAAAAAGAAAGAGAATATGCACTGAATGCTAAATTCAGAAAGACAAAATATCTTGTTCGAGGTACAAGACCCGATTTACTCTATGTTGGGATTTACTCTATGT
The DNA here is from genome assembly GCA_023159025.1 of Thereuonema tuberculata. NCBI lineage: Eukaryota > Metazoa > Arthropoda > Chilopoda > Scutigeromorpha > Scutigeridae > Thereuonema > Thereuonema tuberculata. The sequence continues at coordinate 13,806,645 of JAFIDM010000002.1, forward strand.
CTGTTTCGGTAGATCGAATGTTTAGACAACCACAAGGTACATGTGTTACATGATCACCTACATAATAAAAGTAGATTTTTAAATATGTAATTTGAATTAGACCTGTACATTATTCTTAATTTTTAAGGGCTTAGTGTTTTGGCCCTTATTTGCTAGTGGCCTGAAAGTTAGGTTTAAAAAAAATTATTTGATTGAATAACTTTGTGCACCTTTCGGAATTTTAAATTTTCATCCAATCCTAAAAGTTGAAAAAATAAATGATCGTTGTAATTTTATTTAGATTTGGAACAATTTAAATTATAATTGACTATAGTAAGGTGAAATAAACATCCTGAACTGAATATACATAGAAATGTTCCAAAAAAGGCCAGATACAAACTATTTAAAAATATTAAAAACATAAAAAGAAATTTAATTAAACGACCAGGTTTCGAACCGGACTCGCCGGCGTTTTTCGAGTACAATATCAGTACGGTAGAGGCTGCTTCACAAAAAAAATAAATAAATAAATAAATAAATAAATAAATAAATAAATAAATCAGGATAAGAATATTTTTTTTTGTTAGCCTAAGCAGCTTGTACCGTGTTGATATTGTATTCGAAAACGGCCGGCGAGACTGAAATTTGCAACTTGGAATGTACGTGGTATCGCAAATAAAATTGAGGAATTAAATATAGAATTAAAGATTAGAAATATAGACATTGCTGTAATAACAGAGACAAAAAAGAAAAGCAGAGGATCATTAATGGTTAGAGACTATATTATGATTTATTCTGGTGTTGATGAAAGAGAGATGGGCTTCATCGGGAATTGCAATATAGATCAAAAAAGTTTGGAAAAATAAAATTTTAGATTATCTGAGGACTTCAGATAGAATTATAATGATCAGGATAAAAATTATGAATAAAATTTTTAACATTTTTGGAATATATGCTCCAATATGGGGTAAAGATGAAGAAACAGAAGAATTTTATGAAAATTTACAAAGTTGTCTTGACAAAATAAATAAAGATGAAGCAATAATTTTGATGGGAGATTTTAATGCCAGTTTAGGTAATCAACCAATTACAAAATGTATAGGAACAGAAGGAGAACCAACAAGTAATTATAATGGTGAAATGTTAAAAGATTTCTGTGTTTTCAATAATTTAAAAATCAGTAATACTTTTTTCAAACATAAAGAAATACATAAGTATACATGGGAAGCTAGAGGAGTTAAGTCTATAATAGATTATATTCTTCCTTTCATCAACTTTGGCCAACTATGGACCACGGGCTAGCCCTACCTGACAACGTCAGGGTAAGGCTAGGAAATTCAAGAAGGGGGGGGGGGACGAGATTCACATCTCGTCCAGAATAACCCTGAGATAGTAAGTCCCAGGGGAGAAATGGACGAAACACAGAAGAAGAAAGAAACAGCCATGCCAATAACGGGATTCGAACACAGGTTCCGGCACAACGGCCACACGGCAGACCGCCGTCTAAATAGATTATATTATTATAAATGAAAAATTTAATAATAATATTAAAGATGCGAGAGTATATCGTGGAAGTGAAATAGATAGTGATTATATGTTAGTGGAAAGCAGATTTGAAATTAAATACAAATCCATTTACATAAAAAAAAAACAAAAAAAAAAACAAAACAGACAATAAGATAATTTTTAAGAAACTCAAAATTTACCTCCTTGAACAAGAAAGTATTAGAAATTTATATAGAAATAGATTGAAGGACAAGAAAACAGAATCTACAAACAATATAGAAATAGATTGGAAAAACATCAAAGAAGGAGTATTATATGCAGCAGAGGAAAGTTTAGGTTATAAATCACATAAAAACAAGAAATGGATCAGAAGCTCTACAGGAAAAGATAAAAAAAAAAAGCAAGCTTTTAAAATTTATCTACAAAATAAAAACACAAGCAATTATATAGAATATAAAAAATTGCGAGCGGAAGTTAGGAAATTATCAAGGAAAACACGCAGAAAGATTGGGATAAATTTGTTAAATCTTTAGAACATGACATCACAGGACCCCAAAGAATAGGCTTCAAAATTTTCAGACAACTACAAGGTACAGAAAATGATAAATTAAGAATGAATTTAATGCCAGAAGAAGAATGGAAAAAACATTACAAGACACTGGAATGAAGAAGATCAAGTAGAAGTTGAGAATGATTTTCAGAAATTCAATAATACAACTGAAGGTTCAGATGGAATAACTATGGATGAATTAGAAAATGCCTTAAAAAACTAAAAGAACAGGAAAAGTTCGGGATCAGATGGAATATATATAGAATTATTTAAATACGGAGATGAAAATTAAAAGAAAAATTACTTAATCTTTTTAATGAGATTTGGAAAAAACAACAAATACCAACGGAATGGGAAAATGGAATAGTAATAGGTATACATAAAAAAGGACCAAAGGATAATTGTCAAAATTATTGAGGAATAACATTATTACAGATAGCCTATTAATTATTTACGAACATTCTAAAAAATAAATTAACTCATTTTACCGATATTTATTTAGACAAAGAACAATGTGGATTTAGGAAAGGAAGAGGATGTGCAGATGCTATATTTACATTGCAGCAATTACTTGAAAAAAGAAGAGAATTTAATTTACCAACGTACCTACTTTTTATTGATTATGAAAAAGCTTATGATAATCTAAACAGAGATTTATTGTAGAAAATTAAAAATAATACGTTGATTGATATCAAATTTAATATTTATGAGTTTAACCTTACTGATATCACTAAATTTTGGGAATATGCAGCTACATTAAACTTTCCTTTCCTATGGCTCCTGAAGTGAGGACTTTTATAGTTCAAATAATAATAGTTTGGTGTAAACTAACTTCTGATATAGACAGGTTAGCGTGCAAGAAAGAAGTAAAAGTAAGATTAGGTTTCGCATGCACTAGATTAAATAAAATAGAAATAAGAAAGTAGAAATAAAAATAAGAAACCTTACAGTTTCAATACTCCACGGAATGTTATCATCAGAGGTTGGTTGATAAAAAAAATAACCTTTGAAGACAATACTCCATGGTGTATTGAAACTGTAAGTAAATATTTTTATTTTTATTTTATATAACCTAGTACAATCTCAACCTAAGCTTAATTTTAGCTTCTGATTATAATGCAACCGTACAATATGCTATATAGATTTTAGCTAATGAATGTAACTGTTGAGCAATTTATTGAAGACTTGAATAGAACATTTTATTTTCTGAAACTATTTACTGTTCCTTAACATAATTGAGAAGGTCTTGCAATGATTGCGTTGTTATTAATTGATACTGAATTTGTGATTCTTATTTTTGGTAGTTTTATTTTACTAAAGAATAATAAGAAAAAATTAATGCTAAAAAAATACAATTAATTAGCAAGTGATTTTTGGCCAATTTAGATGTAAAATACTTACGTGAGGGGTTTTTGTTTCTGTGATGACGTAGTTCTCGTAGTTACTTCCATAATGTAGGTGGTCGTCCTCTGCATCTGTAACATCTCTGGCAAGAAGAAGACAATGGCTGTCACTGATAGCGTAATGACCACACTCTGATGTCATCATACACTGGCTCTGGCATTTGGAAGGAGAATCTGTTACCAACTGACGAAGAAGTTTCCCAGCGGGAATTTCGTTCCTGATGAGTTCAGCTTTCCAAATGAGAACTGAACCACAATTCCCAGAAGTAAAGAAGATGATCGCAAGACTTACCAGGATCAGATTTATTCTTTCTGATCTCTTCATCTTAAATTCAAAAACCTTTCCTCTTTTCTTTCACTTTTCAATTGTTAATCTTGATATCAATTGAAATATTGTTTTAGAATATTTTAAGTAATAATTTCAGAAAATAATGTATTTACATGAGAATTCAGTTAATATTAAATAAAGAAGAAGCGAAGTTTCAGACACTTTGAAGAAAATTATTTCTCATTTGATTAGAAGTAAAGTATTTGAGTGTATGTGTTTTTCAAAGGATTCTACATACAAAGATACCAATATAAATCCACAGATTTCTGCGCTTTCTTACCAATTTTCCTGTAATTTAATTAATTTTGTAAAGTCTGCAATTTCCATTAATCTTGGGTTGTTATCCACTGGTCATTTTCTTACTGGAAATATATGTATACCACGATTCATGATTATAACATTCTACAGCCAACCAAAAGGATTTCATTCTATTTTTGAATGGAAGAGCTGTTTGAAACTACAAAGGATTAAAGTATTTTAAAGTTAATTGGATGCTAACAAGCCCCACCTTCAACATTCTGAAACACCCAATCATATTCCTGAAAATCCACAAAGATAATTTTCATTGTTAATGATGTGATCAATAGCTATCCTCGCGAACAGTCCCTACCCCATTTCCTGTCGCTGGTGACCTCTTATTATTAAAGCACTTAGGCGAAATATTAGACCGATTTGAATATGCATCAAATAACGAATGTTTGTCTTTTGGTTGCATTTTAAATTATTACTTTGACTTTTTTTTTTCTAAAGTCATTTCACTTTAATTCTATTATAAAAAAAATCAATGTTACAATTACGGGATATATTAATTTTGTTTTTAGTAATTACTCAGCATTCAGTCAGAAAAAAATTAAATATAAGTATTTTTATACATCTTAAATTTTTTAAAAAAAATGATTTTTAGGAGTGTGAGAAAGAATTCTTATTTTTTTTAAAATAAAATGTGAGCTAATTCCAAGATAAATTGCAGCTAAAATTAATTTTAAAAAGTAGTAAAAAAAATGAATTAAAGTCATTTTTAAGGAGTGTTTATAGAATATTTACTTCAGCAAAGTAAACGTTTAAAAAAAAATGGGTAAATAAAACGTAGAGAAATGGAAATAGCTTATGTAGAAAACACTTAGATGGCTAAATGAAACATTAGAATAGAGAAATGGAAAGCGTTTATGTAAAAAGAGTGATTCACTTTCGATAGGGAAAACAAACTCATTTGTACCGAACGGAGTAAATAATTCATAAGATAAACAACTTACAGAGATTCATAAGTGAAACAGAGTTACAGAGTTGCATTTATTCATTACAATTCAGTTATAGAATATCGAATTTAAATGAACCTCTTGAATTTTTATTTTTTGAACAATTAGCTGATCATTCCAATATCTACTGATGTTCTTTCTTTTTTTAACAAACCAGGCTTTTATCATGTGTTTAAACTGATCAGATACGACTGTAAGTGTCTCATCTATGAGTATTGCTATAAAATGCATTGTCAAATCTTAACTGGTGCATCTTCAGCTTACAAGAAACTAGCTATGTTAATAGTCTGTGTCTTTAGGAGATATTGCCTGCACTGCGATCGTAGTTTATATTTATCACAACATATCCAACAAAGCTGTGGGTTTGGTAGCTGACTCCGAAAAATCCGACGGTGCAATAAGAAAGATGATATTAGAATGGCACCCATAAGAAACAGAAGAAGGCCAAGGATCACTTGGGGAAGATCAATAGAAATAAAGAAAAATGGAAAGAATTCCTTTTTACTTTGAAGGAAGGAAAGGAATTGACTGGCAGTAGTTTCTGGCTCGCATTAACTTTCTCGCATGACATTGACAGGGTAACATTTCACTTCTTAATATAGAACTGTTGCATTAAAGAGACAGTAACATGTCAGCAATTGATTGCAATTGTTTATTGGCAAAAAAAGTTAAGCGTTGCTGTAATTTCGCTGGACTCCCGTTGCAACGACACCTTTGATTGCAATGATGCCACGGACACAGATATTGGCTTGATGACATTGGATTGGCGTGATTGGCATTTGTCATGTTTTCTGATGGTTCAATCTGATATATCAGGACAGTCGCTCTTCATAAGATTATGGAGTGGCTTTCAGCCACTCATTTCAGCCATTCATTTCAGATCATCATTTCCAATAAGATTTACTACTCATTCTGTACGAATTTCAGGTATCTTGAATGGCCAGCAAAACACCAGTGGCTTTATTCTAGCAGACGAGCCTGAATGGTATATTTTAACAGGACAAAAATCCGGAATCATGTAATTGTTCCACATTTGGATAGAGAAATGAAGGCTAATGTTCCTCAAGCAACTATCCATCATCTGTTCCGTTCAAGGTATACAAGCTATTCTAACTAGGCCTCCTACAAGCTATCATAACAGTTCGTGTAGGTTACTAAGTATTTGTGATGATGTTGTCTCATGTAATCATTTACTTCCAGTGTCGTGTGGTATCTTTGCCTCCAGTTTCACTTCACTATGTCATGTCTTTCTCAATGTGATACTTTATAAAACAGTAGCATCCAGAGCAGAGCAATTGTAAACTATTTATCTAAAAAAGATTCCTAAGTAAACATCACTTCTTCAGCTTCGGGACTAAAACTCAAATTAATCATTACTTAAAATAATTTAAAAGAGTTGTGAAGATGATGAAATGACTCTAGCTAATAAAATTTGTTGACTTTTGTTTCAGTGTGAATTAACAAGTAATTGAAAAAAAATTCCCATTAATGAATGTTTTTCCAATTTCTTTAAATCTCTATTAAATTATATATCTTCTTCAATGATTTTTAAACAATTAACATTATTGTAGCCATTTTTCCTAAGAAAATTTTGTCTTTTTACTAAGAAAATATAAACATCAGCATGCTTATATATCCACCCCACCCCCATTAATAATTTGTCACTGAGGAATCTTCTTAATTTTGGAAGTGAATGGACTTTCTTGCTTAGTAGCATCCATATTTATAAGCAAAAGAGGTTCTGATTTTTGATTTTGAAAATTTATGTCTCTGGAGGAATTTGCACAGAAAGTTAATAGATTTCTGATAAAATAGAATTTTAAATTGAATTGAAACAAATGAATTTTAATTGACATAAGAATGTGTCTTAATAATTGTGGCACTTGCTAATCAACTTTTGTTTGTTTGCGCTTCATTTTGATTCAAAGTAATTGGATTTTGACAACTTAATGTAGAATCGGAAGAGTTTCAGCAAATTGAAAATTTAAAGAAAGTTATTCTCATTTACAAATAGTTAGCTTAGTTTCAAGATCTTAAAAGAAAATTATTTTAAAAAGTAACTTTTTAAGAAAATTAGGTTTTTAAGTTTTTGATAAAAAAAGAAAATTATTATTAAACATAAACAGAAACACATTAGGTGCAGAAATTACGAAAGGAAAGGATAGAATCAAATATTTCAAAGAAACTAACATAGAATTACATATCACTTCCTGTAGACATGTAATTTGAGATAATTAGTGAAATTTTTGTAAAATAAAACAAGATTCGAATTGTGACCAGTTTAAACATTATCAGTGTCTAGATTTCCAATTGGGGATCAGTAATGTTTATGATCCCCATGAACTGCTTTAAGGTATCAAAAATTAGCATATTGAGTTTTTCATCCAAAAACCTTGGAAATTGTAAATTGTGTATTCTGCGTAATTTTAATAAAATAAAATAAAAACATTACAAACACAATGATTTTTCAAACATATTTTTTAATGTTGTATTAACAAAGTAAAGTTTTATAATACGATCGAAATCTTTGTTTTTGTTAAACAAATTAAACTAAATAAAAACAGTATTTCAATAAACTTGATCCAATTGAGTAGCAATAAATAATTTTTGGAGCTTCTTAGAATAAGAATAGTTTTTAACAATTTAGTTGGTGTATTGTTGGAATCAATATGGAGCTCCAACGTTTAAATAAACACTTGGTCTCATCCCTCGATGTTTGCTAATTGATACACACATTTTTTTAGATTTTTTTTTTGTTATATATTTTAATACAACCTTGGTCTGAAAAAAAAACAAAGAGTAAGAAGCAGAATATAATAAAAAAAAAAAATTTCTGTTATTTAGTTAGTCATTTCATTTTAGCTATTTACATTTCAGCTTTCGATACATATTTCTTGGTAGTAGGTAAACATTTGTTTGCTTATTTTTTTATTTAACTTCTTTTTCATCAATGAAGAAACTGAGGATTTAATATCAGCCAACAATCATTTCATATAAATTTTAGATAGCATTTATCTTATTATGGTGAAGAATCTACGTTATTTTAAAAAACGTTATATTTATATTCCAGTGTTGGCAGAATATGTTCCATTAAAAACATATATAAATATTTGCCACTTCAAAAAAAACAGGCTTACAATGTTAAGCGTCCCCATAATTTTGAAAGAACAATGTATGACACATTTAAATTCAAGAAAATAAAAATTACAAATATAAATATTGTTCTACTAATTAATGTTTGGAGAGATATTGCATAATTTATAACTGCATGCAAACAAAAAAAAAGAGAAGAGAATACAGTTGATTTATTTATAGAAATAGCATTAAAAATAAACTTGTTTACATTTGATTTAAAAACATACGAAATTTTATTAAATTCGTTTTGTAATACAGTTATTTTTACACTTTTTATTTTTATTTTCACTATTTTTGAAATAAGCAGTTTGCTTACAATATATGTTTAATTTTTATATTTCTATTCCGTCATCACTCCTCTGTTGTTCAGCAAATACTAGACAGATATAAGCAAATCATTTTGAAGTATTTTTTATAATTGTTTTATATTTCAAAGCAATCGAAAATATTCGTCTTTCTTTCTAATTCGTTTTAGGTTTTTACTGTTTTATAAATGTAACTAGAAAGGAAATAAAGACTAGAGGCATCACCTGATTTAATTCTATCAATATTTTTAAATATTTTAAATTCATAGGTTTATATCAGGAGAAAAAAATAAATATAAAACTTCCCTGCTTTCTATGTCAGCTCACTCTCAATTTTACTACACTCTTACTATTAAATCCTTTTACTGCTTCAATGCATATAAAATAATCATATTAACACATAATTTTATAATATAACATTTGTACAATGCAAACTTACTACATTACATTAATATAAATATTAATATAACTTTTCATGGCTTATTTTACTTTTAAAAGAATGCATCTTTTGGTTCACCATCTTCATCTTTCTCCTTCTTACAGTGGCCTTTCCCGTCTCCTTCTCCCTCTCCTTCACTATCTCCATCAGACTCGCATTTGCTGGTAGATGAGGATGCTGTTGCTGTAGTAGGGGTAGTTGTTATAGTGGTTGTAGGAGTTGTTGTTGTTGTTGTAGAAGTGGTAGTTGTAGTTGTGGTAGGAGTTGTGGTTGTTGTAGAGGGAGTAGTTGTAGTTGTGGTAGGAGTTGTTGTTGTTGTAGAGGGAGTAGTTGTAGTTGTGGTAGGAGTTGTTGTTGTTGTAGAAGGAGTAGTTGTAGTTGTGGTAGGAGTTGTTGTGGTTGTAGAAGGAGTAGTTGTAGTTGTGATAGGAGTTGTTGTGGTTGTAGAAGG
>JAFIDM010000002.1:13816096-13855240 GCA_023159025.1 Thereuonema tuberculata
GTGGTAGGAGTTGTTGTTGTTGTAGAGGGAGTAGTTGTAGTTGTGATAGGAGTTGTTGTGGTTGTAGAAGGAGTAGTTGTAGTTGTGATAGGAGTTGTTGTTGTTGTAGAGGGAGTAGTTGTAGTTGTGATAGGAGTTGTTGTGGTTGTAGAGGGAGTAGTTGTAGAGGGGATAGTTGTAGTGGTTGTACTAGGTGGTTCTGTTGTTGTCGTCATATCAGGTACTAGTTTCTGTAAATTTAATGAAATTCAGTTAAAATTTCAGTTAAAGACTAAAATTCAATTAAAAGAGTAAAATACTATAGCAATGAAAAAATTATTATAAGCAAAAAAAATATTATAAGAAACATTCCATGTTGTGCTAAAAATATAAAGATATTATGATGATAAGTTATAAAATAATTTCAGTGAATTCATTTACTTTATGGATGAACAGTCTATTGATGAAATATTGGGCTTCGATATTTATCACTTTTTCTTTTGTCTTGTCCTCGTAAGTTTACAGAGACACACCTGTATTTCTCTACTTCTGGAAGCTTCTATAATTGCAGGACTATGATTATTCCTTGCTTCTAAAAACATGAAGTCGCAAGCAGGGATCGGAAGTAACCCTTTACAAGTAACAGTTGTTGTTTTTTCTAGTAACGATCTGTAGCATCGTTACTTTCTAAAAAAGAACTGTAACTGTAATGCCATTATTTATTTTTTGAGAACATAAAAGCATTACTTTTCCATTACTTTGAAAATTGTTCTTTTCTCCAGAACTATTTCACAAAGAATGATGCTAATTTTTGTTACTGAAAGGTGAAACCACTAATGAAAGTTTCCATCAGGCCCTGGCAATGAATACAGAAGTAGAAGGATCATAGGAGAAAAAATGGATCCTCTATAAAATGATATATGGTGGATGTTGTGCCCGGCAGGAGAGGAAACGGGGCCTCTCAGGTCATTAACCTGCGAAACCCCCCAAGTAACGACAACGAAGAGGCCATCCAGATAAAAGGAAAAGATAGAGCAACAGGGATTCAAAAAAGGCTACACAATACCAAAGAAGAAACCATTAGAATAGGAACATGGAATGTAAAAACTATGTTGCGGTCCGGAAAGCTGCAAAATTTGAAGAAGGAAATGGAAATGAATAAATTGGATTTGGTCGGATTAAGTGAAGTTAGATGGGAAGATATAGGAGATTTTGAGAATAATGGTTACAGAGTCATCTACGCTGGTAAAACTCGGGGCTCTAATAGAGTGGCTTTTGTGCTGATTCGAAAAGTGAAAAGTTCTCAAGTGTGATATCCAGATAATTAACCCTGTTGTCTTCTTCTTCTTGTTTTGTGTATTTAATATGTTGGCTGATTGAGTTTATTTTGTTAAAGAATTTGTCGAATTGTCGTTTATCTTGAAAACCAAGATAACAGAATAGCATATGAGTACTACACCAAAGACTTCCAAAGCAAATACTTCATAAATTACAATTCAGAACATAACATGAAAATTAAGAAAGCAGTAATCTAAAATACAATTGAAAGAATAACAACGTACACTAGTAATAAAGAGAAATGGAACGATAAAATGACCAACTTTAAGAAGATCTTAAGGATCAATGAGTACCCAGAACCATTCATTCAAGGCTGTTTCCAAAGATTTGAAAATAAAACCAAAAGACAAGAAGTAAAGAAACCCAAATTGGCATTTGATAAAATTATTAAACTACCGAATGGAGTTAAAATCAACAAAAGAATCGCTGATATATGTGCAAATATTGATATTAGAATAATAAACAAAAAAGGGAAGAACATCAAGTCCATATTGTATAAGAAAGATGAAGACGATGAGCAAAATTACGATAAGATAAAGAAAATTATGGGGACAAGTGTAGAACATGCGGAGGCGTATATTTTGGAAATTCAGGGCGAATGTTAGAAGAACGGATTGAGGAACACGTCACAGCATTTAGGAACAATCGACCTAAAGTATCGAACTGGGCCGAACATTGCATAACAGAAAATCATAACCCAGACCCAAAAGTTACAATCCTTTTCAAAATTCAAGATAAACATAGTCGGTACGTAATAGAAGCATGCATCATCAAGACTTTTCAATGTATAAATAAAGACAAAGGGTACATGGTAAACCCAAACACCCTATCCTACTTCCAGGACTTAGTAAAAAACCAAAGGGAGAAATTTCAATAAAGAAAGTGGACTAATTATTATATCTATTGTATAAAATAATTGGTTTTGTTAAAACTATTTTGATAAATTGTCATTAATAATTAGTTTTGTTAAATGTCTTTCATTATTATAACAATAATATATCTGTATCATACCAGTATCAGTATTAAGAAATAAAATGTAATGGAAGTTACTCTTTGTTGTTTTAAAAAGGTTTGAAAAAGCGGAAAGATACTGTTTCCGCGAAATATCACCAGTAATAAATATATCAAAAAGATGGAGTTTTTAATCTAAGTTTTAGGATATAAGATATAAAGAAAAGATGTAATTCAGAGATGCTTAAAGGAACAGCCGGAGCTAAATATAGATCTTCTGATGGATAATAAAATTAGAGACACAGAGGAAACTTTTGAAGTATTACTTGACACCGATTTAAAGTGGAATAGACTAAAAAAAAAATGATATATGAAGCAGCTGAAGAGAAAATTGGATTTATAGAAAGTAGAAAGTTAAAAAAGCCATGGATAACAAATGATATGACAAACAAGATGGAAGAGAGAAGAAAATGAAAGAATATAAACAGCGAAGAAGGAAGAAAAAAAATATAGACTGCTAAATGCTAGATGAACTAAGAAGAGAAACGGATAAGGCAAGAAAAAATTGATTAAGTAATGAATGTAAAGCTATTGAGGAGATGGATAGAAAAGGAAGCTATATGATAAGATGTTTATGAAAGCCAAGGAACTTACCCATATTAAAATGAAAAATACAAGGAGCCTACCCATTGAGAATAAACAAGGAAAACTGATATATGACAAGAAACAGCAGGGAGATAGATGGAAGGAATATATTGAAGAGCTTTATGCAAAGAATGAAAAAACAGATAAAATAATACTGGAAAACAGGGAGAAATATTACAATATTAATAGAAGAAAGAGGCCCTGAAATACTGAGATATGAGGTGGAAATGGCTATTAATGAGCTAAAAAATGGAAAAATGGAGGGAGTAGATGAGATTCCTGGAGAAATGATGAAACAGCTGGATGAATAGGGAATAAATGAGATTTTGGGGGCTATGCAACCTCACTTATAAAACGGGCGAATGACCTAGAGATTTCACTGACAGTATTCTAATACCAATTCGAAAAACTAGTCACTCCACTGAATGTAGTGACTATAGAACAATTAGTATAATCTCGCATACCTCTAAGGTGATGCTAAATATTATTAAACGAGAACTATACAACAAGGTGGAATATTATCTAGGAGAGGACAAATTTGGTTTTAGAAAGAACAGAGGAACAAGAGATGCAATTGGAGTGATGAGAACAATCTGTGAAAGACATATCGAAGTTAATAGAGAAGTTTATATATGTTTTATTGATCTGAAAAAAGCCTTTGATATAGTGAAATGGGATAAACCGATGAAAATACTGAAAAGAGATTGGCGTGGATTGGCGAGATCGTAGACTAAGTGCTGAACTGTGCATGAATCAAACAACATTTTAGCGATGATGATACGGGAATCAGTATTGGAGGAAGAAGAAAAAAAAGTATCAGATTCGCGGATGACTTGGCTATAATAGCCGAGGGTGAGGAAGATTTAGAACATTTGCTGAAAAGATTTGGAGAAGCTTGCCATAAATTTGGAATGGAGATTATCACCAAGAAAACAAAAGTGCTACGAGTTGCTGGAAATAACGAAAGAGTATATATTAACTTGAATGGAGGAAGGGTTGATCAAGTTAAGCAATACAAATATTTGGGAAGTGTCATTCAGGATGACGGCAATGTAGCATGAATATTAGATCTGGAATTCCAAAGGAAAAATTTGCATTTTTATAATAGAAAGAACCTATTCACAAATAACATGGATGTAGATTTAAGAAAAAGACTTATAAAATACTACATTTGGAGTATATCCTTGTATGGTTCGGAAACTTGGACTCTGAGAAAGAGAGTCTGAGATGCTGAGATGCTGGAAGCATTCGAAATGTGGCTGTGGAGGAGGATGGAGAAATTAAATGGACAGGCAAGATGACTATCGGTGAAATTCTGGAAAAAATAGGGGAAGAGAGAAGCTTATTAAAAAATATAAGAAAAAGAAAAAAGAACTGGATTGGACATGTGCTGAGAGGTGAAAAATCTCATGAAGAAAATATTGGAGGGGAAGATTGAAGGAGAGATACCACGAGGAAGAAAGAGTAAGATGATCCTGGATGAGCTAATGACAAGTGGGTATCAAGACCTGAAGGAAGAGGCAAGAGATAGAACGAATTGGAGAAAGGAACATTGTTGACCTTGTTTGCTGCTTGCCATTGGACCTGTCTGCGACAGAACATCGATGATGATGATAAAAGAACTAATCATATTTGTTAAAAACTTAAAATGTAAAAGGAAAACAATACTTATTATCGTCTCATTATTTTATCTATTAAATGCTTTTATTGTAAATTAAAGCCAACTGATCGGAAGATTAATGTTTATTTTTAGTTTCCTATTAATAAAACCCAAGATTTATCGTTAGTTTATCAAAAGAAATTTTGAATTCCGTTGACTTGTCGATGGCCTTTTTTCTTTGGTTGGAAATCCATTCGTTTTGTTTGTACACGCCCCCTAACGGGAAAAAGTTTCTTCAAAACTTTTTTTTTGGTTTAACGGCGAGTACTATCGTAAACCGTTCCTGAGCAACTCAATGCCGCAGATATTTGTTAACTAAAAACTAATTTTTAGCAACAGCAAATTTTGTTCTTCAAATTACTATTCAAGTAAAAAGAGATTTTTCCGCTTCAGCAATTTTGGATTTAAAGTAAACCATCCTATTTTCTTTGCATTCCGTATTTAGAGAATTTAGTGAGGTTACCATTAATTTCTGATTGGAGATAGATTAAAGAAAAGTATTTATTTTAGAGATCTCATAGGAAGGAACTAAGGGATTCCCGTGTGTGTTATCTTATCATATAGACCCTAAATCCGGAGTCCTTGAATCATACCTCGTTGAACTCCCCATGGCTGGAGGTTTGAAAAGAAACGATTTCCTGTTCAGATCACTTCCGATTTTTGGATAGCCATTAACTGGGAAACTAACGGTAATTGGACAAAATTGGGTCAACCTGAATCGACTCTCATGTTTATTAACTAAAATAATACAATATGTTCGATCCAATGTTACCACTTAAAGAGTCAGCCGAACGGTGTAAAACTGAGGTAAAGACGTTCTCACTGCGTACTAGGTTAGGTTACCTTGAAACTGTACTTGACCCTTGATTTACAACTGCTTGATTAAATGAGTTTTGGGCGCCAATCAATAGCTGCGTCACTTTTAACAGCAATTGTTGTAAAATGCAATTTTAGTACGGTTGTTTTTGTTTGTACGGATTGTATTACAAAACTGTGAAACTGCCTTCATGACTCTGTATTGGAGGAATGGGAGAGGACTTGGGATTTAGATAAATTCATCAAAAATTATAGACTCAAAACTATCTTTCTTATAATAGTTCTTAAGAAATCGATGATTCAGTCCTTGTACGAAGGATTTTTTATTGCGTTATATTTCTGTTAACATTTAGAAATGGTACTGCTGCAAATTTATTTATTAATGAATGACGTTGCTCGTAGAATAGTGTGGGTTTTTTCCTTAAGTTCCACATGTGTTGATTTTTATTTTATTAATCTTTTATCTTATGATGGAGATGTTGAAACCCAGGGACCAAAACTATTAGGAAAAATTTAAAATTAATTCTCCCACGTGGGTTATGTATTGATTAGGAAGCTGATCGAGTTTGCTTCTATGTTATTAAGTTGTTTTTTCTTTATTTTAAAATAACCTTCAATTAATTGAACTTAATACCAAGGGATCCTCTTTCGTAAACCATTATGCGGTGCAAGCCCTAAAGCGTGGTTCTGTGATAATGGAGAAAAACAACTATATTGCAATTACGTAATGCTAATAGATGGGTTTTAAAATGATTTCATCTACATTTATAAAGAACGAGATTTTAAATAAAGTCATTGCAAAAATGGATTAATCAATAGTTAATCCAATTTAACGTAGTAAATGAAATAAAAACGAAGATAGAAAGAAATATATAATAGGAATAAACGATATTCGTTTACAAATTTTGTAAATTAAGTTTCGTCTCTGAACCTTTTTTTTTTAAATTTTTACGAAAACTCAGCAATTCACTTTACCTATTATATTCATTAGGGAGAAATTTAGAGTTATTCTTATCATTATTTCAATAAATCATGAAATTTTCTTTCAATTTCATTGTTTGAATTATTTTTCTGTCTTCTGAATCACTAGTAGCTTTATCTCTTTATCTCGTTTAAGAAAAAGGATTAATTAAGGTACAGAATTAATTCCCTTTCGCAAATGAATCACTGGTTGTTAGTTATATTAAAGGCTATTACTCTGATATTTGGTGTCATGTTTGGTGTCATGAGAGGATGACCTCAGACACTTTTGAATTCCCAAAAACATTAGCTTTATCTCAAAGGAAGTTAAACAACACTTTCATTCCTAAAAATCAAACTTTCAAAAGAAAGTTCCAGTTATTCTACGAAAACAAAAGCCAAAAATAAATTCTTCACCAAATTTTCAGAAAATATTCATCAGATTCATAGAGATCTCAACTTTTTTCTTCTTCATTGTTTGTTTCAACACACTTTGAAGTATAAGCGAATTACTAAAAACTGTTGCAAAAGTTTAACTACACATAAATATCAAAATAAGTATAAAGTAAATACAATCATACTTTGCTACTTAAATAGCACAATAAGTGATTTTTTTTTTATATGATTATGTATTGATAGTAAACCTATTTCTCTATCTATTTACGTTGATAGATATCTATGCTACAAGGACTACTGTTAATGATAGATAGCTATTACTGAGTGTTCCATCATTGAAAGATCATGAATTGAATTTTGTAGTCATTTAATAATCCTGAGGGAAAAGTGTATTTCTTTCATAAAATTTGATAGAAATAACTGCCTTCATTTCATGCGCACTTTTTTTTTATTCATGCAACTAGTTTTATTTTTAGATCTCAATTCAAGTGCATGGATGGAGATCTAAACTTCTTAATATTGTAAGAAATTTTACAATCCTTCCAGTCCCGCAAAAATTAATGCAGTTCTTCACAACAATATTTGAAAATGAAATGAAAATTAGTAGTTTATAAATTTCAATCTGTAACTTCTTGATGCCTTGAGAAACTTTAATTAATGTAAATTAAAATGACTTACGTGGGGGTGTTTTATCTCTGTTATGACATAATTTTCATAGTCGTTTCTGTAATGGAGATGATCGTCATTTTCTTTGTTTTCATCTTCAGCCAGAAGCAAACAGTTGTTATTATTGGCAGCGATGTGAACACAGCCAGAAGTCTTCATGCAATGCGATTGACAACTGGACACAGAATAGGTAACAATACGGCGCAAAAGCTTTCCCGGAGGTATATTCTTCTCCACCTTCTCCATTTTCATTCTAATAACGGATCCACATTGAATATCGACAACCAACAAAACGAACATCCATAAAAAGATCAGCTTTATATTCTTCATTTTTACTGTTTTAAAAATCAAAGGTACATCTTACTTAATTCTAAATTAAACTCATAAAGAAAACCGTGATTTCCTTGTAAAAAGACCACTATTTCTCTTCCATTTAGTTCTTTCGTGGAGCGAAATAAATCGTAATTTGCGAAATTTCTATAACTTGAACTTCCGCTTCTGTTCAGACAAAATATTTTCTTTGGATATAATGTGATTTTACGTTTAAATCATCAGTTCCTTGAGAATATCGTTTGACCGAAATTCAAACGTTGCTTTGTCTTACATAGTTCTCTGGCTTGAATATTTACAGATGATTTCAAAACGAATATGTTTGGGAATTAGAGTTTTTTTTTTCCAGGAACCAATCCAAAGAAAACAAAATAGAAACCAATGTTTTTTTGGTTTTTTTTTGTTTTTTTTAGTTTTTTAATGTTACTTAATCATGTTTTCTTCACAAGTAACCAATCAGATCGTTTGTTCTTTGTTTTTTTCTTGGCAACGATGTCATTATTGTTATAATAAATCACAATTCGAATTCAATCTCCATTTCCTGTTATTGCAGGTGATTTTGATGTTTTCTTATAAAGGTTTCTCTTTGTTTGGTAATATGCTGTGCAAACACGTGTATATTACCTTGAACTTTCTGATTTCAAACTGATAAAAGATAATTTAATGATTTTTTGTTTTCCTCTGACATGCAATTGTACGATTGCATTAAGTGAAAGGGTTTTCATCACTTAGGAAATATTAGATCTTAATGGCTGCAATTTCTCTTCTCAATGTGTTTTGCAATGTTTCAATTTCAGACCAGAAACAGCTCAGAAGGAAAGTAGAATAAAAGACAGAGGAACAGACGTTGCTGTTTCAGTGTTAATTTCTTTAAAGAAACTTTTGTTGTAAAAATGAAATATTTCATTTATTAAAATGACCTACTTGTATATTAGCTCAATATACGAATGTGTTTGTTAACCATCAAACCCTACCCATCCTAGGAGAAACACTATTACTACCCAGGGTTGGGGTTTGGAGGACCCCGGGTATGGTTTAAGGGTTAATTAAAAGACGGGATTTGTTAGTGATGTACTTCTGTTCATTAAACTTTTAAACACCCAAAAAAAATCTGAACCAGATCACTTCAGCGATTCATGTAAATTACCGAACTCTGATAGCAGACCTGAGTCATTTCCCTCGGTTTTTGTTGATTGGATGATTGTAGCTGTGGCTTTTTTCCAATTGATACACAGACTCAAAAATTTGTTTTGATAAGTAATCTGGCAGTTTTAGAATCAGACGAATCGCTTGTTTTTATAGAGATGGGATGGAATTAAAACGTTTTATCTAAATTATAAACTGTGGTTATTCCAGTTAACAAACTGTCTATTACTAGATAGATTACGGTGGAAATTATCTTTCACAATGATATTCTTCTTCTATCTCGATTTCCTCCGTTTCCAATAGAAGAGTAGTCAAATCAGACAAACAATGATGATGTCGTAAATCAGGTACCCTTTGTAATATTTATGTCAATTGGTTAGAGTTTCACAAGTTATTAGAATGGAAAGAGGGGGGTTTTGAATATTTACGATGACATCCTCCGATGAAGTGCGAAAAAAAGGGGGGGGGGAGGGGTTGTTATTAGATACAAGAGATTTGTACTTATCTACATATCTACATTACTTAAAATAGTCACCATGGAAACTAAAACATTTGTCGTAGCGCTGCAAAAGCTTTTTTAGGCTCTGGTCATAGAAAGTTCCCGCTTGGGATTTCAGCGAACTCGTTGCACCTCTAATGAGTTCCTCCTTGATCTCGAATCGCCATGTTCTAACCACACTTTAATCTTTGCGAACAGATGAAAATCGCTTGGTGCAAGGTCTGGACTATAGGATGGGTGATCGAACAACTCCCATCGGAATTACTCGAGTGTGTGCCTCTCTTAACCATCTTCATCATTCGTGTCACTTTTCGATACTTTCGATAACGTTCTCCCACAGATCCTTCGCCCAAGTTTTGTCCATACATCTTAGGCATCCTCCGACGAACTTCAGCCGCACTATGTCCTTCAGCTTGCAAAAATCGAGTAACAGCGAATTTCGCACTTGGCGGGAGCTCCGATAGTTGCCGGAATGTTTAAATCATCGCTACAGGAACAACAATAGATGAAATGAATCGACAAGTGGACTAATTAGTTAATGATTGCGCCTGCGCAAAAACTGGGTTGCAATGGCATCCAATGGTTACAAGAAAATTAAGGATAAAAGCGCACCCATTTAAAAGATTCACTTAGCTATTTTTGAAAATTTCGTACCAGGAACCCAAGACAGACTGTTTCGAGGTTCATACCAGTGGCGGCTATTCAGGAGAAGTAGGTGAAGTGGCACTTCACCAATTATCTATAATAAAATAATATTATTTATTTATAATATAACAATTATTATAAGAAAAACTTTATTTTCCTTATCATGTATGTTGGTTTTCATAGAAACGTATTTTTGTATTTTGTAAGTCCCGCGCTAACGACTTACAAGTCGTTGCACCGTTTGATTCTGACCACGGAGACGGCCAAGTGAAGTAGGCTTTGTTTCAAGTATCTCAACCTCAGGGGCGGAGCTTAGCTCGATAACCGAGGCGATGGTTGCTATGACAACTGTGACGTCACCCGCTGCATTATGGATGAAGTTCCAAAGACAGATATGTTCTCTTCTTCCAGTTTCAGAGCGCGCTTGTTTCGCAGTGCTGTGCTGTTTTAAATATGAATCCTATTTAAGATATAGTGTGTGTTTTATTAGAAACATCATTTTCACGTTGGAAACACGAAGATAAGAAGAAAGTTATTATACTGTGTTATATTGTATATTATAATATATATTATACAAGTATATAATATATATAATTTATAATATATATATGTATTATGATATATTATAATATAATTAGATAAGAAGGAAGTTGTCATAATATTTTATATTTATTATGATATATTATAATATAATTATTTTCCTACTAGCTCTTCACCTAACTTCACAGCCACGAGCCGCCACTGGTTCATACCTCTCACTAGTTGGATTCGCCCTGTACTCAAAGCTCAGTGGAATCCAAAGAAACATATATAAAAGATAAAATTTAAACAAAACAATGGCCCTTGAATTAAAAAACATCAAAAAAAAACAAATTAAGAATAAAAAGGACAATAAATTAATCTCTGCTACTTGAACGCTTAGCTAAATGTTCAGCTGGCGTTCAGCTATCGAGGATTAGATTATTGGACTTTTTATTCTTAATTTGTTTTTTGATGTTTTTTTTTTTTTAATTCAAGGATCGTTTTATTTAATTTTGTCTTTTGTATATGTTTCTTTTTGTTTCCCTGGGAAATTATACTTTTAAAAGAGATAATTTGTAAGAAATTGGATTGTGGAATCTATGAAAATTTAATGAATAAATAAAAAAAAAAGCGAAATAAGGTTTATTTTATCTTTTTCAAGTAATTGTATGTTTATTTCTTCTCTCGTTCACTTTCGAACTCAAATGAGCCATCTTAAAACAATATACATAATGTTGTTTTTTAGTTATACGTATGTTGAATAAATGGATTTTCATGTACGAGGGGTGATCAGAAACTAAGGTTACAAAGCCTGCAGTGAAACGTGTACATTTTATTTCATACAACCAATACAGCCGACTGATAGTATATACGTTAGGTTATTTTTTCGGAATAGTCTCGGTTTAGGCACTTGTCGCTTCGTGGGATGAGTTTTAATATTCCCTCCTGGTAAAAATCCTGTCCTTGCGTGTTCAGTCACGTTGTCGCGAAGTGTTTAATCTCCTTGTATGAAGCGAATCATCGGCCTCCTAGGTGCTCCTTCAAGTGAGGAAACAGGTGAAAGTCGCTTGGAGCGAGGTCCGGGCTTTAGGGAGGGTGGTCGATGATGTCCCAGCGAAACTGCTTCAACAGCGTGGTGGTCTTCTGGGCTGTATGAGGTCGCGCATTGTCATGAAGGAAGATGACGCCCTCGGTGAGAAGTCCTGGTCGTTTCCTCCTGATTGCTTAGCGCAATCGTATCAAGGTCTCGCAGTATAGGTCAGTGGTCACTGTGTGCCCTTTTTCCAAAAACACCACGGGCATGACCCGCGCTGTCCCAAAATACAGTGGCCATCAACTTCTCGGTAGATGACGTCACCTTAAACTTTTTTGTCTTTGGAGAGGAGGGGTGTTTCCACTCCATTGACGACCGCTTACTACTGGGGGTGTAGTGGTGGATCCATGTTTCGTCACCCGTGACAATGTGGTGAAGAAAACTGTTCCCATCCGTAGCGAACCGTTGCAAAAGTTGCAGACTTGCCCCATGCGCTTCTCCTTGTGTAGGTGGGACAAGTTTCGTGGAACCCAACAGGAATAAACTTTCTGGTACTGCAGAATATCGTGAATAATGTGACGAATGCTTCCGAACGACATTCTCAATTCTACAGTCATATGCCGGTAGATTCCTGTTGTCCTGAATCAGCTCCTCCACGCGAGCTGTGCTCAAATCTGTTGATGCCGTGCTTGGTCGGCCAGTGCGCTCCTCGTCGGTGACATTTTCTCTATCGGAGCAAACTTTCGACACCATTCTGCGACATCGTGACGAGACATTACAATCTCTCCATAAACCAGCTTCCGGTGAATTTCAGTCGCAGTTACATTTTTCGCCGACAGAAATCGAATAACGGAGCGGATTTCTTCGCGAGACCAGTTTTCCAAACGAGTCGCCATTTGTGTTTACCTACCACTAGCGCTGTAGGTGGCGGGTGGCTGAAACTCTGTACAGTTGCCAACCGTATGTATTAGAATTACCACACACTATTAATTTCTCTGCAGCAGACGAAACTCCAGGAATATCGGTCTTGTAAACTTAGTTTCTGATCACCTCTCGTATAAATGCCTGTATAGAAAGCAAACATCTGTGTAGATTATGTGAATATATATATATATATATATATATAATTTTATATTTTTATTTATAATTTATATTTTATATACTTTAACTCAATATTAAGTAATTTGTTCTTTTTTATTTAAAACATAAATTATAAATATATAAAAAAGCATAAAAAAGCATAAAAAAGTATATAATATAAAAGAAATTAAAAAAGATATAAAAATAAAAAACTTAAAAAAGAATATATATACAATAAAAAAGAGCAAATTTCTTTAAATATTGCGTTTTTGTGTTTTCCAAATTTTAGTTTCAAAATTTAACACCAGATGCCGTTGATGAAGTGAATGTAGTTTGGCCGTACGTTCACAGAAAACAGTTTTCTGAAATTTATATTGGGATTTTAAATTTCAGATAGCTGTCCGGCTATTTGTTTAGTGATATAAGTTAATTTTATTCTTATATTCTTTACATTCTAAATTCTCTAAATTGCAAATGATTGATTGAAATCTTTGCATTGCTAAACTCGAATTGGTGTCATTTGAGTTTGGCCATCAGATATATATATATATTTTGTATAGTTATATAGTTTACTGTATTTGATTTCGTGTAAATTAGATTTCAAACCCATATAAAATTCATAGTATCAACCAACAAAGGTTAACAGGACAAAAAAAAAAAGAAAAACAAAGTCAACACCAATTGGCACAAAAGAAATACATAAAAAAAATGGTTATGTAAAACTAGTCAATCCAGTATTACCACTGTAAATAAAACAGTGGTTGCGATTGCAGAAGGTGTAAGAATATTAGCTATCGTAAGCTTCTCATTGTGATTTCCAGTTGACTGCATTGGAACTTACAAAGTATGTAAGTGATTTTAAAACATTTTACGTGTGTTCAATTAAATTACTAAATGAAAAAGGCAAACACACAAATTCAAAATAAAATACATTTATAAACAAAATGAGATACATGTTTCATATGTTTGATATCAGCATATACTAAAAAAAAAACCAATTGATTCCAGTAGTGAAAAAAAAATAGCAGTCGTCCCTTTTATTGTAACTTTTTGCATTAAAACCTACACTGACTGCTCAATTGAAAGTGGACACCTGCCGCAGTGGAACAACCCATGCAAATTCGGGCAGTAATTTGAATATATTCGTTATAAAACAACACGATCATGTATAGTTGGAGTCATTTGGTGTCTAACCCCGTGCTGAGGTAAAATGCCACCATCAAAGCAGCTGAGCGATTTTCAACTTGGAGTAGTCATAGGCTGCCACATTAGTGGCCAGAGTGTGCGAGCCGTAGGAGCGACACTGAACCTGCTACCATGGGTACTATTATCACAAAGTGGAAACACGACGTCATGGAGGTGGCCGAGCCCGCATGATGACCGATAGAGACCGGAGGACCCTGAAGAGGTTGGTACGGCAGAACAGGTTGTTCCAGTGGAACAACGGTGGCAGGACTTCCAGCAGCAAACGGGAACAACTGTTAGTACCACGACAATTCGTCGGGAGCTCCATGCCTTAGGTACACCGGTCGGGCTGCTGCCCACAAGCCTAATATCATCCCTGTAAACGCCCAGCGTCGTGTGGCCTGATGTAAAGAACGACGGTCTTGGTCGATGGACTGCTAAAGAGCATTATGTGGAGCGACGAATGGAAGAATCACGCTTCACACTCTACCGATCGGATGGGCGCATCTGGGTGTGGCGTTTGCCAGGGGAGCGGCTGCTACCTGAGTATCATCCCAACAGTTGAAGTTTGGTGGTGGTGGTGCATTGGTGTGTTAGTGTTTCTCTTGGTTTGGACGTGGTCCGTTGGTTGAGATCGACAGGAACATGGCAACCACACACAGTATTTGGATGTTCTAGACAATTCCATGCTTCCTACGTTGTGGTCGCAGTTCGGGGAAGGGCCATTTGTGTTCCACACGACAATGCGCCGTGCCATAAGATCCGTATTGTCAGCGCCTGGTTTCCGGAGAATAATGTTCAGGAACTTCAATTACCCGCCCAGAGTCCGGACCTCAACCCTATTGAACAACTGTGGGATGAATTGGAGCGCCGGAAACATGCGTGTTCGATGCGACCGCAAACACACATCAAACTTTTGCAGGCTTTGAAGGAGGAGTGGGCAAAAATACCGGTTGCTTGCTGTCAGAAACTGATGGAGAGAATGCCACGGCGTGTGGATGATGTGCTTTCGGCAAAAGGCCACAGTACGAGCTATTAGACACGCTGTAAATAAAGCGTCTGTTCCCTACCACAGGTGACCACTTTCAATTGAGCAGTCAGTGCATTTGGAAACTTCCCTAAAATTTTACATTAATTAATCGGAATTAGTTTTATCTAGTTTGGCATTAATCATACAAATAGAAAGGCCGTCACAAAAAAAAATAAGGAAAATGTGAAAATTACATTCAGGGGCATCTAAACAATTGTCACAAAAAAAAATTGCCACATTATGATCGTGTATTTTCCTTATCTTTAGTTTGTAAGGGGATATTTTTAGATTTTCATTATTATTTATATTAGTAAAAATAGACCATATACACAAAAGGAATCCAACAAAAAAAGCTTAAAAATAACATGTTTCGGGATAATCTCCTATCATCAGATTACAATATAAAAATACAAAATCGGAACCTACACGTCCCGAGTAAAACTTTAAACAGCATGTTATTTTTAACATGTTATTTTAAAGCTTTTTTTTTTGTTGGATTCCTTTTTTGTGTATATGGTCTATTTTTACTATTATACGGAAATACACATGATGAATAATTTTACTATTTATATTGTTTGATTAAAACTACTTTTCCTTTTAGGATCTCAGCAAGGTTAAAGGTATCGTAGTTAAGTTTAGTTACCTTAGATTCGTTATAACTAATTACGAGATAATATAATTATTGTCAATGTGGGTGGTGAAATCGAAACATTTATATAAATGAAATAAGAAATGAAATAAGGTCGATATCTTTCTATCGACATCTATTATTATTTTTTTCTTTAGTTTTGTTAATAAATACTAACTTACATAGTTATAATCATTTGTCATAACTGTTCAAAAAAATTAAAAACTTTCATTACATTTGTTAACTTTCTAACTTATTTCCAAGAAGGCAAGTACTTATTTTTCTCTATTATTTAAGAAATTAAGAAAACATGAAGGAAAAATGTCAACTATCTATATTGTAAAAGACATTACTGTATTAAAATACTCTTTTTATTAACATATTTCTTCAAATTATGTTTTATCAAAACACAAGGCATTTTTTTTTAGATATTTTTTCAAATTTAAGGAGTAGATTTATATTCCTCAATTATTACTTCTCTAGAAATACAAAATATCTCTGTATTGTTAATTCCCTGAGACAATATCTGAAACTATATTTTCTAGAAAATAGTTAACTAAAAAGAAAACAAAAGCAAAACCAGCATTAAAAGAAACCAATCTCTTGCGAGCTTAGAATAAACAGAACAAAAATGATGACGTCATACCTCCTGAACTGTCATGGCCGCATGAACAGTAATTTCATTAATAACTGGGAAATAAATCACAACGTTCTATGTAATAACACATCCGAGATTGGGAAGGTAATTTTTCATCGTCGAGAAACACTGAAATTCTTGTGTTGTACAGATATTAAGATCAAAAGAGAGATATTTTGTAGATTCATCGTAAAAATAATAAAAATAAAAATAATTTATACGAGATCTTCTCTAAACTACTAAGTAGTTTTGAAAGTCACTTTTGTAACGGAGGTCTTTTTTCATTTCCAGCTTCAGTAAGAAGCACAAATATTTGGACTAACAATTCTGCAAATCGTTGATTATCAAATATCGGAAAGATTTCCAACAGGAATTGGGTTATCGCATCACAAGAGCAATTAGAAAGATATGGAATTAAAAACAGAAAAAACATATTAAATTAATGTTGACCTTAGGCAGTAACTTCTGTGTTAAACTTTCAAAGCAGAAATTCTGCTTCGGTTTTCCTCAGGCGTGGGCGTCTGGTTGGGAGCTGATTTTTTTCTTTGTTTTTGGCTTGAATCAAATCGTAATATCTCAACCTTTTGATAGCATATATAACGTTTTCTTTTGATTGGAGGTTTCACAAAAGCTTTGTCCCTTTTCAACTTTTCACCGCCGCGTCATCTGCTTTCTAGGCGTCCGCTCTGCTAACTCGGCTTCTCCGCACCGTTTGCTTTCTATTTTTCACTGCCGTCTGCCTCTCACTGCCGTCGGCTTCTATCTCGGGTTTTCGTCACCGTCTGCTTCCTTGGGTTCTCGCCCTCATCTGCTTACTAGGACCTCTCTGAGCTGCCCACTGCCCTCTGCTCACTACGACCTCTCCTCCCGTTGTCTTCTCTCTGCCTATCAGTGGCTGCTGTTTTTATGGCAAAAGGAACCAATGACAGTGCAGCAGACCTGGTCCAGTCCACTTGAGAAAAAGGAGGGAAAGAATCCATTTATTGCAGCAGGGTGATCGCTACAATATCCTTGCGGATAGTATGTCCCGTAGGGTTGTCGAAATCATTGCGCTAAAGGAGATTCTACATCTTATTAAAGTGACCTCTGTGGCTGTTTGCT
Organism: Thereuonema tuberculata; assembly: GCA_023159025.1. Taxonomy (NCBI): domain Eukaryota; kingdom Metazoa; phylum Arthropoda; class Chilopoda; order Scutigeromorpha; family Scutigeridae; genus Thereuonema; species Thereuonema tuberculata. The sequence continues at coordinate 13,833,344 of JAFIDM010000002.1, forward strand.
TTAAACACTTGAATGTCCAGTGACTTCTTTCTAAACAGTGTAACTACGGATAGAATAGGAAATTAATTGTGTCTTTTCAGGGCTACAATCACAGTTAGGACGCCTGTATCTCTGTTTTCTTATATTCAGAGATTTCCAAAAACACATGGTTATTTGTGAGCGTGTGGTAGAGGCTTCTGTGACTAGAATGGCTAAAATGTATGACAGCATGAGCAGCAGCTAAAATATTATGGCTCCAATTAAACAGAAAAATTCATTAAAAGGGGAAACTGTAGACGGAGAAAAGATGTTAGACAAGAACCTCTGACAAGTGAGTAATTTAGCATTTATGATCCTGTTGCAATTATTCTCATTAGTGAAATCAATGTAAAAAAAAAGAAAAAAAAAGAAGCAAAGCAAATCAATGATGCGGAGAACATCAAAAAAACTGAAACTTTAATAATTGGCAATATGTTATTTGGCCCGACGATTTCTTATTCAGTTTATTCCCCACCCCAAGGAGAGTTTACGTATCGAAACGTCCGACAAAAGCATATCATCTTAAAGCTTAAGTTCAACTGTAAACCTACATCGTTGGCGGGTGGAGGTGAATCAATGATGGTATGGATTGAGTAACAGCTGCAATATACTTGACCGTTTTCCAGAACCATGTGAATACAATGTTGGAAAATAGCTTTTCTGTCTCCTATCCACAATGCATGAAAAGTTGATTTGAAGAGCAGACCGGATGAAGCAAATCAACTATTCTGGTGTCTTAGACCTTAACGTTGTCGAATCTATAGGGAAACTACTTTAGGGGCGGGGAGAGCGTGATTTTCTCCACTTTCATCATTCCAGAGTTCGCAGAAATTTACAGGAGGATTTTACAAAATTCTACTATCTTATGTGAGAGACATGTATGCATCTGTTCCATGTCGAATTGGTGGCGCCAGAATTCTCATCGTGGCTCAACTCCATATTAATAAAGGTATGTTGTACAAATTCCAAATGTTTTCCGCTGTATTTCAGTGACAATCTAGAGGCTGGAATGTTTTTATCATTTATAAATTAGTAAAATCTATTAACATATAAAGAAAGGTTTCTATTTATTATTTTTCTTTTATCTTAGATAATTACCTCTTTCTTTTATTTCCGTCTAACAAACACTTATTCCTCAGAGGATCTTGTGGCTGTGCGACATTTTGCCTTAAACGTTTTCTTAACCTGTTTCGCTGGCTTCTCTGTGGATTATTATTACAAATTCTATAAACTATTATTTTTGTTGTATTTAAAAATGTATTGGTTAAAATCATCATTTTAGTAAAGTAAAGTAAAAACTGGGTGTTCACTTACAGCGAATAGAGTAATTTTTTTCAAGGATTTTAATAAACATATTCTTCACTGATAATTTATTTATTCTTATGAAAATTTTTTCCTAAATTGAGTGAAATAAGACTGAATAAAGATTATAGTGTAATAATGATAGTAATAATGATAGTACTTTGTAGATACGTATTTGAGGCGTTAAAAGGCGAAGTGGACTAACCCTCAAATCTCGACATTTTAATTTGTTTGGACCAACCTGTGTTATGAATGACGGTCTACTTTTTGGTAAAATAGATTAAGCTCTATCACTATTATTCCCAAAATTGTAAAAAAAAGGGATATGTGCATTCCAGATTTTTATACAAGGTATTTAACTTTACTGTTCAATATTTCAAAAAGTTATTCACTCTGTCACTTAACGCCTCTTTTGAGAATTGAATTCACAGCAGCTATTTTTCTGTATTGTATTCTGTAGTTGTTTGATAAAGAATTCCAGAGAAGAAATTCAAAATATCGTAGATGAATTCATTAAAAGAAAAGTAATGGATAAGCTTTCAGCAGGAATGGTTCCATCTATAAATAAGAGCCCCCAACCAATCTCTGCGCGCCATACAAATACGAGAGACTGTGTTGCATCTGCCTCCGTTATATATCAACAAGAAAAGTAGGCAAGGGATTAAAAGGCAAAAAAAAAAAAAGCTAGTCCTTAATACCACAGTAGGTCATTGTATGTATCGTTTGTCACTATTACAATTATTGTTGACCATTAAGATGTGCAGTGGCTCCACACTGTCTAAGGTAAGTACCCTCAACTCTGGCAAAAACATTCGGATTTTCAAGGTCCAATATATGGCTCTTAGCTTGCAGATATGACACCCTAGGAACACCATAGTGACATGTGACACCATAATTCATGTCACCAGAGCGGACCGCTCTTGCATGCTCTTTAAAACGTACATTTCCTCAATGTATAGTCACTTGTGCCCGTTACACTGTAAACCATATGTCATATTATACAATTACGACAGATATATAAACAATCAAATTGAGTTAGGTAATTTAAATGTAATAGACAATTTCAACAATTGGAATCCTAAACAAGATTGTAAAAATATTTTCTATCTTAATATAAGAAGTTTAAGGTCAAACTTCTTGTATTTGATTACAATTATTAATTCTAAAATGCTAAATATAGATATTATTATTTCATTAGAAGTTAATATCAAAGATGAAGAATCTCAATTATATAATATTCAAGGATATAGCATGATTTGTAATCTGAGAAAAAATATAAGAGGTGGTGGCATAATAATATATTTCAAAAATATCTATAATGTAACTATGAAACAAGATGATATATAACCTATGAAAATATTATTTGTCAAATAAATAAAATCTCAACAAATAATTTTATAATTTATGCGATATATAAACCACCACACACTAACAAAAACTTATTTAATAAAGAATTAAAAAAATTTTTAAAAATATCAAGATTGATGAAGGATATGATATAATTTTAATTGGGGATACAAATATCGACATAATAAAAAGTAACCTTAATAAAACTACAAGTAAGTACCTCCAAATTATGTACAATTTAGGTTTCAAAAATTTTTGCTATAAAATCACAAGAAATGTCAAAACAAAAGTATCTCTCTCTAAAACTTGTATTGACCATTGTTTCCTATACTCAAAAAAGCTAAAAATGATCTCTAACATAATTGAATGTGACATTTCCGATCATTATGGCTTAAGAAAAAATTTAATACAAAGATATTACAAGTTTAATGATGATTACTTATACAGTAATGTTATTTTATTAACTTCTAACATTAAAAAAAAATCTATACAAACCCTAATATAATTATTAATAAATTTCAAAAAAATAATAAAAAAAGCTAGAAAGCTTTATAAAATAAATGAGGATAATAACCAAAACAATTTACAGACAGATTCAAAACAAAATAAAATAGTACTTAAAAATCCGTGGATGACTCATGAAATCATGAGACAAATTGAAGAAAAAAATAGATTATTTAAAAAATATAAAAATAATAAAACAAATAAAAATATTGAAAAAAGTTACAAGAAAAAAAGAAACTAGATCAAAAACTTTATTAAAAGACAAAAAAGACTTTATTTCAAAAACTTAATTGAAAATGAAAAAAATCCAAATATAAAAATTTGGAATATTTTAAAAAAACAAGTTACTAATAATAATAAAAATTCAAATAATGAAATAATTAAGATGTTAGAAAATTATGATGTAGAAATAATCTTTAAGGATTATTTAAGGAATTTAAAAATTTTTTTACACAAACACAGGAAATCAACAAAAATAGCAATAAAAAAGAGATGCTAAAATATGAAAATCCTTCGTTAACAGATTCTATTATCTTCTTGCCACGAAATACAAATGATATTTTAAGTATAATAACTAAACAAAATATAAATCATTCAGTTGGTATTGTTTATATAAATATAACTGAAATAAAAAAACATAAAGAAATTTTCGCAGATTTTATAGTTGAATTATCCAAGAAAATTTTGAATACCAATACTTATCCAAATTTATGGAAAATTGCTTATGTTTCATCTATTTTTAAAGGAGGAAATGCTGAACGTTTTGAAAATTTCTTTGCTTTCAAATATCTCAAAAATCTTAGAAACATATATTACAAATACCCTTTATAATTTTATACAAAAAAATCATCTTATTAGTGAAAATCAATACGCCTATCAAAACAAGAAGAGTACGACGCAACTTTTAATAAATTTAAATGAAAATATTCCAGATAATTTAGATAAAGGAAATATTATTTACATTGCTTTTATTGATTTTAAAAAAGCTTTTGATTCTGTTGATCATGATTTGTTACTTGATAAACTTTATTTAATGGGTATGAGAGGCGATACTTATGAATTGATTAAAAGTTACTTAAAAAAAAGAAAATTTCGAATTAAAATAAAAAATTATAAAAGCAACTTATTCAATATAAAATGTGGTGTTCCTCAGGGATCAAATTTGGGTCCTTTGCTCTTCAATATCTTTATAAATTCGATTAACAATTGCATCCAATATTCAAAGATATATATCTATGCAGATGATGTACTCCTGATGACTTATGATAGGAACCAGGAAGATGCTTTTAATTTTTTGCAAAATGATATAAATAATATTCAAAAATGGACAAGGAATAATAAAATGACAATAAATAAAGATAAAACAAAAATTATTGTGATTAAGAATAAAAATAAAAGGTTAAATTATAACTTAGATCTACAACTACATGATGAAAATTGCATAAATTCTAAAAAACTAAATAATTTAATTAAATCATGTAATTGTACTACAATTGAAAGTGTTCATAAACAAAAATATCTTGGTATTTATATAGATGACAAATTTTCTTGGAACTCCCACTATAATTATATCTTAAAAAGACTGAATACATTATTATATTTTTTCTATCACATTTAAAATATGTTTCCTTTTAAACAGAAATTGGTTGTTTATAAGGCATATGTTGATTCGACACTAAATTATGGTTTGGACTGTTGGATATTTATAAACAGACAACAAATTAAAAATATAAATAAAATTATTCTCAAGATCTTTAATTACGTAATGATTAACTTTAAAAACAAAAAACCTGAGGAACAGCAAAGCATAAGAAAGAACTACAAGATACTTTTATTAAATGAAAAATTTATTTATAACAATATGATAAAGAATTTTTTTGATATAAAAAATAAAAAAGATAACTTACAAAATAATTCCAACACCAGAAAAGGTTGGATAAAAATATTTAATGTTACAAAAATAAATAATAATATGTGATATAGACAAAAAAATCAAATCCTTTATAGTCTTTTCAATCAATTAAATTGGAAAAATTATAATTTTGAAAGAATTAGTCAGGTTAAAAATCAGTTAAAAATAGATATTATTGATGGTAGTTTTAAATTTTAATATTATTAATCTTAATTTTTTTTTCTTTCACTTATCTGTATTTAGATTAAATTTTCAGTATCTATACCACAGGTATTTCTCTTTTAGAAATACCTATTAGGACTGATGCACATTAAGTAAAAAAAAAAAAAGAAAAAAAAAGAAAAAAAAAATTTTAAGTTATTGTTACTGCTGTTATACGTATTGATTTTAAAGTGGTTTGAGATAGAATTCTTGGTTTTAGCTGCTATTTTGATGTCCAAATCCTTTAAATTCTTTCGGCTCTTTCCAAAAATGTAACGATGATATAGGATCACAATACATCCATAAGTTTTGAAGATATTGTAATTATTTAATTCGGTAAGAGTCCGCTTGATGTACGGATTTACAAAAAGTTCAGGATATCGAATGGCTTGTAAAATCTGGTAAACATATTGCAATTCATGCAAAAACAAATCTTGTGTGGAGCAAATCCTAATAGCCTGTGTGTTTAACATTCTAACAATATTAATTTTGAATATTAGCGGTTCATATGAATGGAAATTAAGGGTAAGTCTTTTTACGAAAAATAGTCGTTTGTATATTATTAGGACTTCTACTCATCTGTACATCGAGGTGGGGTATTCGCCATCACATTCCTTTTCAATCTCAGTCAAGAAAAGTGGGTAATTCACGAATCTTTATATATAAAAATGAATGTATCTTTCTTTCTTTGTCCTTTATACACTCCTAGGCTCTTTGACCTATCTGGACCAAACTTTGCAGAATTACTCTTTAGAACCCTGCGGAAAAGATAGGCTACCTTAGAACCTGGAAACACCACCCCCAGGGGTTGAAAAGGACTGAATTCCACACAAATATTGTTATGCAACAATTGGAGCTCGGCGACAATGACAAGTATACCCATAGTGTTGTGCAACAATTGGCACGAAACTATTGTTGTACAACAATTGGACCTAAACTATGGTTGTGCATAATAGCGACAGAATGAATAATAATGAATTTATTATAATAATAATAATAATAATAATAATAATCAGATGAATTTTTACGAACTAGAAAAGATCTGACATGATAGGATTATGATGTTACAAAATTCGAATAATCTTGAACTAGGGATATAAACAGGACAGAGAAAGGGGTGGGAAATCTTATATTTTCCGATCTCTATATTATTTTCATATATATGAATGTCGAGTTACAAAATTCAAATAACATGGAAGTAGGAGTTACACTGGGAGGACGGTGAGTGGATGAGCAAACATGGTTCAAAGATACTTCTACGAGGGATTCGGGATAGCTATAGATTTGTAATGAGATCAGACCTTTTGAGTTGTTGTTGTTTTTTGTTTTGTTTTTATACGGGAAAGTTTCGAAATAATCTCGCAATTGCAACTTCTTTATCATCCACATTTGGACATTTGTTTTTTGTAACCCGAGCGAAGAACGGGTCTTTCCGCTAGTAGACAATAAAAAAGGGATATTAATTTGCCCATCATGTAACAGTGATAATGCTTTAATTTCGATGTAGCTCATAACAGCTTCAGCAATAAGGGAGGAGCTGGGAAATCCCGTGAAGATGCCTCTTTTTTGTTGATAGAATGTATCTTTTTTATTATTAATTAACACGTTTTTATTAGGTCGCTTTCTTGTCTGTCTGTTTGTTCAGTACAAATTTTGCAATTGGTTGTAAACTAACTTCCCGAGCTGTTAGGGAAACAGACACGGACGGAAGGACGGACGGACAGAACAAATGCAACAGCTACCGATTTAGGTCGCTATCACAATAGCTTCCAAATGGGTTGCTAAGGTTTAAATTGCTGAAATAAAATGGATATATTAATTCAAGAGATGGTTGTGGTTATTACAAGAAAGTTCCCTCTTGACTTGGTACGTTTTTAAAATATTGTTGTTTAATCTCAATCGCGATAACTCAGAAGGTTAAAAAAATTATAGGAAAGTAATGTTACATCTACCAGGTGATTTTGATAGAAATAAACCCAGAAATAAACCCAAAGAATTGGAAACTATTAACATACAATAGTCTTGAAAAAGATTCATTAAATAAATACACAATAAATAAATATAAAATATAGAAATGATTTTAAATTTACTAACTTTGTCAACTATTTGGATGTTGGTATATGGATATTCTAAATTTGAAATACCTATAACCACAATTTGTTAATATTTATATCTCTCTAAAAATAAAGTAAGACCTATTGTTTGTGTGAAGCAATTTTTATAAACTCAATCAATAACAACTAATGGAGCCGCAACACGAAAAGCTAAAGGCTTTTGTCAACATTTCCGTTAGCGTGTTTGAACAGAAAAAAAAACATTTGAAGAAAACAACGATTCTTTGGTTGTTCTCTGTAGAGCTCCTTGGTTTAAAATAAAGTAAAAAATATCAGTTTTCCAACTACTTTAAAATATTTCACTTTCACGTCTTGTGAAATGACAGCATTTCACGACGCGTATAGTTTGTAAATCTTGCTTTTAATTGACATCGTAGAAAACGAAAATTATTTTCGACTTTAGATTTTAACTGTAAAATGAAATAAGCAAATTCATCCATTCTTACACGATCACAACTATTTACCACAGGAAGCTGAAATTTACAGAAATTTATTGATTTTGATGCATATTTTGCCTAAATGTTAAGGCTCTAATGTCTCTACACAAATTTCTATTAAAAATGCAATAATGACAAAAACTAAAAAAAAACTTCATCTTAAAATTTAATGAATTCTCAAAAACCTTAGAGCTCATTTTCTTTCCTTTCTTCTGTTTTTCATTGTTTACGAAGTCGTGAAAACTCAAATGCAAAGAAAACTTCTTCCCATTCCTAAATTACTAGATTCTAAATCAATAGGGTCTATCATCAAATTACCATATCAAGAATCCAATGAGAATCAATTATTTATTTTAATTCATTTTTGTTCGAAAATATCCATCATTTTCCCGCTAAAATTTCTTCCCATCGATCTACAGTGAAGATATTTTCAAATACAAAAGATATTGATCTAAATATAAAAGAGTATCTATTGTCTATAATTATGCTTATATGGTTATATATTCACTTGTTCAAAATACACGGCCACATACACAATCTAACTTTCCGTTGAAAAATAATTGATTTAGTCTAAAGTTGTTTTCAGTGGATTTTGTACAGATTGAGTTAATCTTACAGAGGAGGTAAACGGAATCAGTGCTACAGGATCACCACATTAAATTGTATGTTTTTCATTTGTCTTGCTTTTCCGATTTTGAAAATTAGTGAAGTTTTCTATTAACAAAATTCATTTCCTTTTCTAATTTGAAGTCTACTGCATGCCTTGGAAACTGAGTAGCTATCTTTGTGGTATTTCTTATTGAGAATGTGAACTTTTGCATTTCCTCAATAAATATTAATAAATGATATTTGTCGACGTTTCCTACGATTTTTCATTTCCTTCTGAGAAAAATATAGGGTGAGGAAATCTTCTGCCCTTTGGTTCTTTATTATCATTCTTGACAGGCCTTCACAAAAATAGTAATAATTTTTTTCTTTGGACCCTTTAAATTACGCCAGAATTTAATAAATAAGATATTTATCTTTTTTGTAATACTTTTTTTTTCTTGAAATTTTTAATAATCTACTAACAAAATCAAATGTTCTAGGCTTTATAAAATAATAACAACATGTAATTATTGTCGTGGCGGCGAATGTTGAAACCGGAAACAAATTATCATTGACTAATTTCTCCAGTATCAATGCCATGACCTCCGTAGGAAATATGAATCTCAATTATCAAAAGTAGGAAATATCAAAAATATCACATACATCTTCTTGAAATCGACGAGCAACGTTAAGAATAATTTCCCTAGCTTCACTGATGAGAACTTTTCCTCGTCGAAATGTGAATGTGAAGCAGCGACCGCCATTTTCTCTGCTATTTGAAAGTGAACAACCGGCCAGGAAAGGAAAATCTATAATCTGCGTTGTATTCTGGGAGTTTCATCTGTCGCCGCAAAGACTGTAATATAATATATTCCTACTGGCATCTGATGAAAACATTGTATCTAATTAGGCTTAGCTTCTTTTTTGTCATATTTGAATTTTCACAATAGATACAAGTACAGCTCTGTTTTCAAAGAAGCTCAATCTTTCTTGTAATTTAAACTATTCCAATTTGAATTACAATTCACAGTCAGTTTTCTAGTAAAGTATAATTATATTCAATCAATATTGTAAAAATTCTCTTACTATTAATAAAATACACGAAATATCTTCAGTGCGTAAAACAATAGGGGATTATGTGATATAAGGTCCCTTTCTGAAAAGTCTACTATGACTGGCTATTTGAAATTTTAGATATATTGAATGATTTTTAGATGTACTCCTCCATGAGGAATTCTCTGGTGAAGTAGACTCAATGTTTCGCCTCTGTTTCTTAACCCTTCGTCAGATGTTGAGTGTTATAGGGAGTTTAGGGCTGTTGCTTTGTCAATGTTTTGGAGAAGTTGATTACGTGGTCTCCGAGATATTGCGAAGACATTGCAGCTCCTAAGTTGATCTTAAATTCATGTTAATATTTTGAGTTTATATGTATATGAATGTCTCATATATATGGCTTTGATCTACCTCTTTGGTAGAATGAATTATTATATTGTTAGGAAATCATTATTTTTGGAGTAAATATTTCGCCATACAGTGACACAGCTTCAATTCGTTATTAATGATTTTTGATATTTATGTATTTAATGGATTTTTATATTTTATCATATACTGTAGATTAATACGATTACTCATAATGTGAATTTGAACAATATTTACTAATATATGTAGGGAAAGGGTGGCGTTTTACTTTATTTATTTATTTATTTATTTATTTATTTATTTATTTATTTACTTGTTATTAAAATTAAAATATTTTACTGAGGATGACCATACGGTAAAAAACGTTTTGTTAATTTTTAGTTACAAACAATTTTTAACTCAATATGTGTCCTGAATAATTTTTAATTTTAACAATAATTTTTTGTCCCACGCTAAATCTTTTAATCAATATATTTTTTATTTTTATTATTTTCCTATCAATGTTATTGTAATGCTTTGAAATTTCTTAGCTATTTTTGTTTACTTTTTATCAAAATTGCTAACTTAATCAAAACGAAAGGTAGCAATTATTATGAAGGAATCAATTGAATAAATAATATTAATTTTATTAGTCGAATATATCTACCCCTAAGAATTACGTGGCAGTATTATAATAAAAAGAAGAATGTAATTTCTTTACTTATATTTCTATATTAAAATAATTTACAATAAAACTCGACAAAAATGCACGTGAATTCCTTATTAGTCATTTTGGCGACAAGATGGCGTCTATTTTTCTATCTTCTATTCCTTATAAAAGCATCTTGAAGATGATGAGCGTTGATAATTGAAGTATTCCAGTTGGATGAAACAGCTGTGCTCTGATTTCTAATTGCTGAGCTGTAATTTTCATTAGGACTAATTAACTTTGCTTTGTCCTTTTTTTCGTAAATTCAAATGGATTCTTATTGTTGTGATTATAGAACAGAAAGAACTTAATCAAAACGAAGGTTAGCAATTATTTTTATATTAAACTATATCAATAATTTAATATAATTTTTTTGATAAAAATCGATTAAATACACTGCTCACAAAATTTAGGGGATATTGCGAAATGAATACAGAAAAACAAAAAGAATAAAAAAAAAACCAGAAGCATTTAAGTTTATTTATCAAACAACATCATCAGAGAAGCAAATGACACGAAAATGGAAGTTGTCTGAATATGCAAATGAGGTGCAGAATCCATTTATTGGGATTGAGCAGGATGTGACACATGGACGGGGGTTAACATTCGTATGTCAAACGGGAAAAATGTGTCGCACATTGACTGTTCAGTAGGGTATATGGTCATCTGAGACTGTTAAAACACTGACAGCGATGATACATGGAGAGGATCAAACTGTCCAGCGGTTCCTGTGGGATTCGTGGCCACTACACACCAGGGCAACTTCCAGCTGAGGGAGTGTTATGGGAAGTGATTGGTACTGGCAACACGTCTTCCAAGTGCATCCCAAGCGTGTTCGATGGGATTCAGGTCTGTAGAACGTGAAGGCCATGCGCCAGTTCCAGCCTCTTGCATCAGTAGATGCGCACGATGGGGAATCGTCCACAAAAAAAAAGTTGCCCTAACTGCTCCAGCGGAGGGTACCACTATTGACTGTAGAATTTCATCCCGATATCTTACAGCATTCACCGTTCCATTTCTAACAACATGGAGATCGGTACAACCCCAATGCTGATGCCTGTCCACACCATGATTCCACCTCCACCAAAGGAATGTCTTTCTTCTAAGAAACGTGGATTCTCCCGTGTTCTACGCTCACGCTAGATCAGGGCACGACGATTAGGCTGCAGGCTGAATCTTGACTCGTCACTGAAGAGAACCGTGGACCATTCTTCACGAATCCAAGGAAGATGCATTTCAGCATACTTTCTGCAGGTTCTGTGAAGTTCAGCAGTTAACGGAATGCATACCATTGGTCGCCTGGCATACAGTCAACCGTGACGGAGTCGATTTCGCACGGTCTGAGTACACCCGTTGTTCAGTAGCACGAGAAACTGTCCCCGAAACTCAGTCGCATTGCTTCGCCGGTTCCTTCGTGCTAGCGTATTGTACCTCTTGCAGTGGGCAGCCCTGCTCTGGTCTTCTTCGTACTGTGCCAGTCTCTCTGAAGCGATTCCAGAGTCTGCTGTTCTTGTATTGGGAGGTTCCAACTGCTGCTGCCACTGTCATCTGTGTTTTGCCAGCTTTAAGACGGCCTATGACTCTCCATGCTTCACATTAGGGTAAATCACGTTGCAGGGGCATTTTCAGGTGGCTTCGATTCTGTCACTTGTTGTTGATTCATTAAAGTGGAGATAACCCAGCAGCGCCAGCCTCTTTATACAGGGTTGTGGGCAGACACGCAAATTAATGTTCTGCACCTCATTTGCATATTCAGACAACTTCCATTTTCGTGATATTTGCTTCTCTGATGATGTACTTTAATAAATAAACTCAAATGCCTCTGTTTTTTGGGTGTATTATAATTTCGCAATATCCCCTAAATTTTGTGAGCAGTGTAATTTGAAAATTAGAAGCTAAATGAACAATGTGTAATTAATGTCGCAGAACTTATTATCTTTTATAGCCGTTGCTACCCAAAAAAAAAAGTAATATAGAAAGAATTCAATAAAAACCTTATTTACTTCCTTTGTGTTGAATTTAAAAAGACAACAAAACCTTTAAATTAATTTTGAGGTAGTAATGTGTCTATAAAATGAATAAAAGACCAACATACAATATTTTCATATAATAAAAATGAACTACGTTTCGGACCAGCGAGCCATTTACAAGTAAAATTTATACTTGTAAATGGCCCGCTGGTTTGGGCCGAAACAAAGTTAATTTTTGTTACATGCTTTTTAAAACATGTTGTGTTGGCCTTTTATTCATTTTTAATATGTCTGTAGTTATTACGAGTTATGGTTCTTCGGCCTAACGGCGCTTGCGACTTAATATTTTGAATTCAGCCATTCCCCAAAGTTGCGGCGCTTGCTTCGCTATATTATCTTATGTCTCGAAACAGTGTCCGGTAATTAGCATGCTTATCCTATCTCTCAAAATAAGATTTATAATTTTTTTCCTTCAGTTACAAATGCTTCATTTGCGAGAGTTATATCACGTATTAGGTGATTTAACAAAGTAATGTTATATACGAATTTTTAACTCGAGATCCCTACATATGAAATTAATATCGAGGTTAGCGATGACTTACCATCCCTTTCTCCTCTTCTCCACGCCCGTATCACTTCAAACCTTCATCACTTCATAAAAACTCTTGTAATCATTACAAATCTCATCTATTACGAAACCCTCATACAAATATCCTTCAGCAACGTTTGCCCATCCTCTCATCGTCCTCTCGTTTAAACCCACAGTTCTAGTTTTTGTCTCCAGGTTAATAGGTGGTGTTATTATGCACAACAATATTTTATTTCCAATTGTTGAACCAATATTTTTTTAGTTCCAATTTTCGCCTCCAGGTGCATATGTGACGCTTTCAAGAAAGTAGTCCCAGCCCCGATTACACCGCTTAGGACGCCAATATCGAAAATTCGTTGATTACGGATCGTTTTGATTTTGACAAAGAGCACTCATGTCAAATTTCGTGTTTCCAGCTCAAACCGTTTCAGAGATTTGCGTAACCTTCAAGAACCTTCACCCCTCCCCCCGTTTACACCCCTTAGGGGTAGTATTTTTTAAAATCTTTTCTTAATGAGCGCTAACGTCATAAGGGAAACCCATTCCAAAAATTTCAAGTTCCCAGGTTCATAAATTTTGGCTGTGCATTGATGAGTCGTCAGTCAATCAGTAGGTTTTGTCTTATATAGTTATAGATTGCTTTCATCGATAAATGAGAAACAAGGCAATTCTTCTTTAAGCACATTTTCGAGTTACTGCATCAGTCCAGAACCTACAATGACGAACTCTGAGATGTGTTTGTATGTATTACCTTATATAATATTTAACACCTATGTTTCAATAGAAATATAGACTATCATTTATGCTCGATTTATTGAGAAAATTCAAACTGGGCAGGAGACATTTTCAGTTTTTAGTGTTTAATAGCTAAACAACAACAAAAATGTTTGTTAAACCTTGATTCCATAACTTTTGAACTAAAGAGCACAAGAAAAAAAATAGCCATTTCAAAAAAGAAATAGTCTTTATTTTAGTTTATCTATGAAGCAGTTGTTGCAACCTGAAGAAAAATGTCTTAAAAAGTAAAATATTTCCTAATAACAATGGATGAGACCAAATTATTTACAAGTGACATCCTAGAACAGCTGTTTAACGCTCGTTGGCGATCATCAGCCAGGAGAAGTTACTGTAAATAACAAGGTCTCGCAACTGAGGTTGGTATGACTCATACATCAGATGCGCAGTGGTGCCTCAAAGGATGAAATAAACAATGAAAAACTCACCAATGAACCATTAGTGAGAAAATTCATGTGCCAGCATTGCACAGGCCCGAATGAATTTTTTTAATGCAATAAAATTCAAACTGCGCATTTGAATTATTAAATTAAATTTATTTTTAAATAATTCAAATAATGAAATAGTTTTTCATTGTTTATTTTATCATTTGAGGCACCACCACGCTTCTGATGTTTAAAATATTTCCTTTTATTAAGGATTACATTTTCTTAGATGAAAATCGTCCTTAGTACAAATATTAATTTTACTACAGTAATTATTAATCTTAAGAGTGAAATGAATGAATTATTCCATTTCAATTCGTCTTTCATTTGAATGAAATTTCATGGCCTAATATGAAATGACTTTTATCTGCAAGAATTGCAAATACTATCTAAAAAATAGAATAAATAAATAACAATCACTCTACTTCCATTATTTCAACCAGTTTTTTTAAAGTTTTAGTTTTGACATTAAAAAAAATAGATTACGGTTTATTTATTATTGATGTAAAAAATGGATGTTAACAGTCTATAAAACTATTAAAGTTCAGTTGATTTATTGATAAAAGACTGAATTATAATAAGATCAGAGCAATTGAAGTAATATTAAACAACTCAAATGCAAAATTCTAAGGCCTACATTCAATCTAAACTTTAATCAATGTTGAATTTTTTATTCAATTTCCTTTTTAAACATTTTTATCTCTTTTTATCTCTGCCGTTCAGAAACAGCCTTGTGGTGAACGCTAAAACGTCTGAACTTGAGTTCGAATCCCGGAATCGGCATGGAGGTTTTTGTTTCTTTCCTGTGTTTATCTGCTTCTGTCTCTCCTGCTGTCATTTTTGGCAAATTCAGAAATCTGTAGGCTTTGTACAACAGCACTAAAACCGTGTTATCAGTAGGTGTGAGCCCCTGGTGTTTACAATAGAAACAGTTTCTATTGCTTATTGAACACTAATTTACTGTCCATTATTCTATTAATAATATTTTCTTCTTATAATGTAAATTAAAAATGCTAAAATTAGATTATATCTAGTGTTCCAATGTTATTTTGTGATTGTTCGAATGCTTTATTGGTTATTAGTAAGTCTAAAAAAAAGAGGAATCTTCCCATTTTTCCTCCATCTCTTTAGAAAATTTGATAGATTGATCGCTTGAATTAATGGATTCCACATATTTATCAAACTCTCTTGTTCATCCTATCCTTATAATCGATATGTCGTCAGCATATCTTAAGTAACTAAACTGGGTTTTCTGCCATTCCAACAATTTTCCTTGTTTCAGTTTATTCATGTAAAAGTTACGTAAGGTTCCAAACACCGGACATTCATTGGGAAACATTTTGCTTGTTTATATATCTTTTTTTGCCATTTTAAAATATCAGTCGTTGAATATTAGTTTTATCAAATTTAATAATTTATTTATAGTAATATTGTACTTCTTTTTGGTTGTTTTCACATACTTCTTTCACTATTTCCAACGTTTCAGATTAATTTGTTTCTCTGTGAAAATAAATCATATGTATATCTCTCTCTCCTCGCTTTTCCTTTCCTCTTTATTGATGTTATAATATGCTTTGCTTTGGTATATTTGTATGCGTGTTAAAATTTATTATTTTTTTTTTAATCTGCGTATGTAAATATATCAACTTAAAATCTTTTGTTTCGGTAATTGAATTAAAAAAAATGATGAGGTCAAAAATAAATACAATTCAATGAGAAAAAAATAAATTACAAAAACATTTTTTTCCGTTAACCTCTATCATAATTATTTTGAAAACAGTTGAAAACTAATTAGCCTAATAGTCATTCATTAAAAAAAAATGTCGTTATTGGACTACAGGTGGAGCCACAGCCATGGGAATTATGTGGAATCAGAATAATACACATCTATTAAGGAGGAATGTGAATGGTACTGAAATCAATTTACAGATAATTCCAGAAATTTTGTCAAGATAAACTTCGTCCCCCCCCCCCCCAAAAAAAAAAAACTGAAATAAGTTAAATAAAGTAGTTTAAATTAATTTAACCTTCCGTTGTATAATAATTGTAGCTTAATTCAAAATTAAGAATGACGAAGACCTTAAACTACGATGTCTAAACCGTGAAAATTCCATGTTCTGTTTGATTTTGTTTTATAAATAAGGGAAAATCTGAATTCTCTATTAGCAGTTAAAATAAGAATTGCTCTTAATTTAATTTTTTTTTCAATTGTTCTGAATTCGATCTCTTCAGTAACTATAAGTTTTTGTAATTGAAGAATAACATTAATTTTATCCCATTTTAATTTCGAAATAATATAAAAGCGTTGATTTTCTTCATTTATAATACCAAAGAACTGAAGAACCTATTTGAATAACTATTAATTTTTAAAATTTAAAACAGAATTTTAACGAAAATAGTAAGTTTATTAATAAAGAACGCATTTTAATCATTGTTTCATTGTGTTTTATATTTGTTTAATTTTCATTTTAAAAGCTATTTTTCATTTCTTAACTTAATAACAAAAGCAGTTGATAAATTGTAATGAAAGAGAGAGAGTATTTATCGATAAAAGTATTTGATTATAGAAGTGAGTAAGTTTTAATTAGTAATTCCGATTCTGTTTAATATTGGTTTGGTTTTCATTTGCAATTGCAACAAAATATTTAATGGTTTAGGAATCTTAGTATTTTCAAACTAGTAACACAAATATGACATATTTACTATACTCACTCTTCGAAATAGCTTAAGTTTTTTTACGGTAATTAGCTGTCAATCACAAAAAAGCACGCTATCTTCAAATATTGATTACATTAGAATTTATTAAATGAAGAGAATTTTTCTGTTGATAAAATACGAATTTCAATTGACCGCCTGAAGTAAGCTTCCCTGTCTAACAAAAGTATTGCAGTGAAGCTAATTTCTTCGTTAGTGAATGAAGATATCAGAAGGATATACAGTATCTTAAGTTTTTCAGTTCATTGTAAAATTTAGCAGATTTGATGATACTTTTCCTAATCTGCTGACTGAAAGAAAGGAATTTTGTAATCTTTTATTAAAAACATCATTTTAAATATTTAAATTTAAATTATTTTTGTTATAAATTGTTACATTTCTAATAATTGAGCTTAGATGGTTCTAAAATCTAGAATAAAAAGAAACTATTTCTGAAAAAAATTTAATCTTGATGATACAAACAGGGAAAAATAACTGGTTTTATCGAATCTCACGAAACAAAAATAACTGGTTTTATCGAATCTTACGAAACAACTGTAAATCAAGATAATGAGCTTCAGTGAATAGAGGTTTTACTGAATTAGAATCTACTTCTCACTAAGGACTTTGTAGCTATCAGAATTACGGCCAATTCATAATTTACAGCTGAAGTCCATACATTCTTTTTTTTTGTTTTTGCAGAGCTTTGTAATAAGTTCTAACAATTTTGGAATTACCACAATTTGCTTCAAAAGACGAACTTTATAAGATGTAATAACTGAGAATGTAAGTTCATTTAGGAAAGTTGTAGCTACAGAACAAAAAAAAAATAGTCTTAGATTTAGAAACGTAATAAAATTCTATCTATCATTTATGACTTACTTTTACTGTTTTTTATTATTAATAACGAGCTGTGCCCCGCGGTGTCACCCGCGTTAAATTCGGCCCTTCTCGGCAATGTTCGGTTCTCGTCGTGCGTCCGTCGCTGCCGCCGCACCCGTTGGTTGACGTTATGTTTATTGCTCCGCTCCTATTAATCGTAGCGTGATATTATATAGCCTTAACCTTCCTCAATAAACGGGCTATCTAACGCAAAAAGCATTTTTCAAATCGGACTGGTAGTTCCTGAGATTAGCGCATTCAAACATACAAACTCTTCAGCTTTATATTTAGTATAATATAAGATTTGTCCCAAAGACATAAGTAATTCATAAGACTCAAATAATATTTTTATTTTTACTTGGTCAATAAGTGATATGGTTTTCTGGTTTACAGGGAGGAAGGCAAACAACTGCTTCTGATGCCAACCGAATTCAATTCAAAAGAAAGTAGTTATTAAAGGTAAAAGCGAATGTTTTGTCCCTTATATATTGTTTCCTCTTGACTTTCATTCCTTGGCCAACCATCGTCCAGATCTCAACCCAGTCTGTTTCAGATTTCCTGCTCTTTCCGGAAATTTTAAACAAGGCAACATTCAATATTTTGCTTCCAAAATCAAATAAATATAAAAGCACTATTACTTATTGTAACGATATTATCATAAAATATGAAAATGTATTAAATATGTATGTTAAAAAAAGCAAAATAAGGAAAATGAAATTGCATTTCTCGTTCAACTTACAGAGAACAGTGTGTTACAGTAATTGGATAAAAATCTTTCTGAAAATTCTCTTGTTTAAGTTGAATAATGAAATTGACTCAGTAAATAAAGTAAAAAAATAAACATCACCTAAATAACTGTCAGAGCAAATTAAAATTTTAATGAAATCAGTAAATTAAGCTAAAAACTGCTGAGAGGTTGGGAGTTAGTTGGAATAAGGGTTGCTCTTTATTAATAAGAATATTACTGTTGTAAACCTCTCTCATTAAAGCGTTCTACGATTTTCAACGTCAGAAATCTTAACACTTCAGTTTAGTAATTTATTAAAAATAAAATAATTTATGTAAAAATTACCAAATTCCCTTTTAATCTTTGGTAACAAAGATGATTCGCTTTGAAACTCATTGAATTCATTTTGTTGATCGTGAAATGTTGAGGCTTTAATTGATCCTCAAGAACGGTATCCATGTTTTCGTATTCCCTACGTCCATTTAACTTTGAAATCTATAAACACAGGCTCTGAAATTCAGTGGTAAATGAATTCAGTGGTTAGTAGCGCCAGCGTGTGGCCAACTGCGGAACTACAGTTTTTAAAAAATTTTTAAATAAGAATAAATTTTAATTCACGTAATAATTAAATTTTAAAATTACAATTTTCATAACTTTCATAACTAAAAAATTTTTTTTTAATTTAAAGTCTTCACTTCAGGTCAGATAATATGTCTGGAAATTAATTTACAAATATTGTTGAAGGTCATATTTTTAAACAAATGATTTTTAACTTCTTTTACAAACGTAAAAGAACGTTAGAAGTGCTTATTACAGATATAAACAAATTATTATTGTTATTATTCACTATATATTTATTTTTTGTTTACAGAAGAACATTAAGTTCCGTAGAAGCAGAAAAGTTTTAATTTTTGAGCAGATTTTCTCAAGTTTATAAATAAATTAAGCAAATCGTTATTTATTGAATTTTTGTTCCGAATTATAATTATTTTGCAAATGCGTCGAGAAAAATATTGTAATGAATGTCACTCTAAAGAACACAAAAAAATATGGAAAAATATATCTAAGTAAGGGATATAAATATGGTTTTATAGAATCAAGAAACCCGTATATCTTACTTTTTTCTTAATCTTTTTTTCAATGTCCGCGTGTTTTATTGTGTTTTTTTTGTGTGTGTGTGTGTGTTTTTCTTATTTTCCTAAAGTTTTTTTATTTTTTTTCCTAACTTTTTTTTTTATTTTTCCTTTCGTTATTGTCTTCCTTTTTTATTATTATTTTTAATTTTATATTATTTTGGGTCGCACTTAAATGTTTTAGCACAAAATTATAGTTACTTGTTTTATAATACCTTAATATTTCAAAATACATTAGTAGTAATCTTCCATACAGCAGTATAATTGTAGGTGTAATTATGTTTTGTTTTGTATAAAATACTTATTTTCATTTATGTTAAATTAGTCGAACCAACCTTGATCCAATAAGTTCGAGTAATCGAGGTTCTTGTATATATCGATTTTAATTGGAGGGACAAACAGAAATTGTACTGTCGGATATTTCAAATTCAGAATTTCTTCAGTTACTTTAACAATTGGAATTAAATAGGGATCATAAATTGTTGTCTTTCAAAACATCTAAGAAGAAGAAAAATGGAGCCTGAGGGGAGGGTCACTATATATTCGTATAGTCGCTCACACATACTTAGAATATATCCCGTTCGCTTTAGCTTCATCAATGCAGAAATAGTTCATATTTATACAAAGACAAATATTTAATTTTATTTAATAAATTTTTATGTGGAACTAAAGATTTCTTTTTTATTAAAGCTTCCAGTTTAATATAATGTAAATGTAAAAAAGCTTTTAATTTTTAGCAATACAGTTTCAAGAGAATAATAATACCACGAAATATTTTTGGAATCGATATTTTATTGGTAAGTGAGATGATATTTGATACAATAGTGTATTCGGATCTGCAAAAAAATATTAAAAAAATAAAAGATAGAGGAAGCTTTTTGTCTTTATAGGAAAGCAAACAAAAAGTATCCTAACATAATTGTCAGAAGCATGTACAAAAAATAATGTTAATTCATTTAAAAAAAATGAAATGAATTCATCAAGATACCTTGTAGGTATCAGAGGGAAAAAAACGAAACAAAGAATTTTTGGAAAATACTTCAGTAACTTAGGGAAAGCTTATCCTTGAAATGACATTTTCATAAACACCCAAAGCAAATAAGTTTTTTTTTAAAATTTTTTTCTTATAATACAAGATTCAAATTAATAAAACATCGATGTTGAAATTTAAAAAAAAAAAAAAAATTGAAAAAATGTGAGTGAATTGTTGTGTTTGTTTTTATATCTGGTGGTTTATCTCATTTATGACACTGATATCTCTTGTTAAATTCTTCATGTTAAGATAATTTCTAAAAGGTATTTTGTGCATCTAACGGTAGTGAAAGAATTGTACTATATTAAATTTTAAATGACTTTAAAATTCCAAGGTTTTATTTTATTTATTTATTCTTAAATTATAGCTTCTTACTTGGTTGTAAATTACATTTAAAAAAAGTTCCAAATATTTGGAAGCTTCAAAACAATGAAAAAGTAAAAATAAAATCAGCACCTACCTAAATTAAAATTGCCTCTCTTCAATTATAGGGAAGGAATTGGAAACGGCCGTTTCGTCCTTCTAAAGATTCATCAGCCCAATCTTGTTCTTACCTCTCTGATTCAGCTATCGGGGAAGGCGGGATAGGGCTGATGAGTCCGTAGAAGGAGAAAACGGCCGTTCCCAATTCCTTCCCTGTAATTGAAACAGAGAGGCAATTTTAATTTAGGCAGGTGCTGGTTTTATTTTTACTTTTTCACTGCTTTGAAGTTCACACAGCACATTAAATATTACGATTCTAATTTAGAAGCTTTTAAGTAGATTATTTTAAAAATTACGCCTTTCTAAGGTATGAAATGTCTGGATGCTACATAACAATGAAATTTCAGTTTTGAACTAATGGCAGCACTTGGTTGGATTGATTAGAAACGGCTTCTCAGGATTAGAAAAATTAAAAACCTCTGCTTTAGAAAATTACGAAATTCTTAAGAATACACTGGAATAACATAATAATAGGTGCAGTTTATCTTCGTTGTTACAACAGAGGATCAATATTGATTCATCTTTAGGTGTTGTTGACAATCCCACTTGATAAATAAGGAAAGCACTGACTGGAAAATGTAGGAAAGTCATAGAAAACTCAATTGGTCATAGGATTTTTCTTTGTGATTTAAATTA
>JAFIDM010000002.1:13865240-13886209 GCA_023159025.1 Thereuonema tuberculata
AAGATTGGAGAATGCTGGGTTTGCAGTGAAGGACCTGCCCTTGGCAGTGAACTATGTATGTATGTAACCTTAAACATTTCTGAGAAATAGCGTTCAGAAGTAAGGTCTGCAATTTATAACTGGTTTTCCACAAACTTTTCGGGTATTTTTAAAGCTGTATAAATAAAGAAACTTGAGCCAGAAAAACAAGCTTTCGTAAACTGAGAGTATTTATATATATCATAATAAATAATGCATTAAAATTAGTTTGAGTCTTTTAGTTTTCCTGAGATATGCTTACAAAGTAGGCATTTTGTAATGTTATCGGAAACAAAAGTGAATTTTTAATCCTTTGTAGATTTTGAGAATAAAGCTGGATATGTATGAAATTTTAAACAGAAATTCTATAGGTACTTTCTGATATATAAAATAAATATTAAGCAATTCCGTTACTTTTTTTTAAAAAAAAAAACGAGGTTTTGAAATTGGCAGTAAAGTGAAAAGTAGCAAATTTGGCTTATTTTCCATCGACTATTAAGTAACGTAGACAATTGAATTTAAAGTTGAAATTTTGTCCAGAGTTTCATAATCATACAATTTAAAACGTGATATAAAATTCAAAACCCTACCGAAATCCTTTCCCTTTCAAACTTAAAAGAAATGGAGTTACGCTTTTGGGCAAAAAAAACAAAAGTTGAAATGGTTTTAAGAAGCAACAATCTACTTTATTTATGAAGTCAACTTTAATAACATCTCTGTAGGGAAAATCTATTTTAATATAATATTAAATATAATATTTATGAATTTTCATTTTGATAGAAGCATTAAATTTTTTTTGTAACAGTTCTGATCCAATTCAAACATCGGTGCACTGGGAGTTTGTCGAGTGGGAGCTTTCACTGTGCAGATGATATTTGTATATGGAATCCAAATTTTGTCTTTTGTACAGAGCTAGGAAGTAAATGGGTTTCTGCAGGTGATATACAGTTAATTTCAACATCGTTATTTTCATCTGACTGTTGAATTATATGCCCTACATGCCATTCCTTCTGTTGATTCCCTCTGTTGACAACTCAAAGGCGTGTTTTTGTTTATTTATGTTCAGTCGTTGGTTTTCACTTTTTAAAATTCACTTATATTCACTTAATTAAAATTAAGATTTAAATTTACTTAAACCAAAGGTGCACAACGCGCGGCCCACCGGTATATTTGTTACGGCCCTGCAGTGTCCAACTTAAAATTAAATTTGAGCCTTTCCATTGCTGCCAACAGATACATTGAAAAATGTCATAACTTCCAATAGGAACTGTCTCAGACTTTACTATTTGAAATGTTGGTATGAGACATAACTAGCTCATTATTTGATAATTTAAAGTTTATGTAAATTACATTTATTATTAATTATTATTATAAAGGACACTTTCAAATCATTAATTAGTAAGACACTTATGTAAATTACTGTATTATTTATAATTACACTCATGGACAAAAAAATTAGCGCACCAAGAAGGAGTCGTCAAAATGAAACAAAAATTTACATACGTAATGACTACTTTGATATAAGTAAATGATTAGAAAATCAAAGAAAAAGGATAATTTATTTCAGAGAAAAAGGCAAAAGAACGGAGGAGTTAATACTCCGTTGGACCCCCTCTAGCGCGAATGCACGATGCGATACGATCGGGCATTGAGTCATACAAGTTCTGTATGATGTCTTGAGACATTTCGTTCCATATTTGCTGTAACCTTGCCTCTAGTTCGTTCAAACTCGTGGGATGCCCAACTCGTCGTCCCAAATGATCCCAGATATGCTCGATTGGAGACAAATCTGGGGATCGGGCAGGCCAAGGAAGGGTAGTAACAGTGCGGAGACAGTCTTGTGACACCCTTGCCGTATGAGGCCGAGCATTGTCTTGTTGAAAAATGGCTCCTGGGAGCCGTTGCATGAGTGGCAACACATGTGGTTGCAGGATTTCATGAACATACCGCTGGGCTGTCATGGTGCCACGGAACAATACTAGGGGTGACCGTGTATTGTAGGCAATGGCACCCCATACCATCACACCAGCTGTGGGAGCGGTGTGTCGCTGTACAGCAAAGGCAGGATTGAAGCGTTCACCACGGGCTCTCCACACACGAACACGATTGTCATCACTGCCGACATTGAATCTGGATTCGTCGCTAAAGTCGACCTGGTTCCATTCCGCTGCAGTCCAGTTTCCTCGTGCGCGGCAAAACTCCAAACGGAGGCGTCGATGGGTGGGCGTCAAGGGCAGCACACGTAATGGGAGTCGCGATACCAACTGTTCTTCAGCCAGGCGCCTTCGTATGGTTCGAGAAGACACAGCGCCCCTAGTGAAGGTGCTACCTGTGCCTAGATGGCGGCCGATGAAGCAGTTGGCTGTACACGTGATTTCTGACTATGTGGCGGTCTTCTCGACTACTGGTCTGTCGAGGGCGTCCTGAGCCTGGTCTTCGTGTACATGACATCTCTCGGGTCCACTGTGTCCCAACACCTCCTCACAACACAATCAGAGCGGCCTAATTGACGAGCTACTCGCCTAGCTGACCACCCAGCTTCCATCATCCCGACGATTCTCAATCTCTCAAACTGCGACAACTGCGTATACTGTCTTCGAACATGGCGTAATGGCATGTCTACCTCAGCTCTTCCTTTGTAAATGATTCAGCACACTCAAACAAGCTTTGGTTACCTGTTTTATACTCCACAGAGTACGATGTTCAACGCCCTCTACCGGCTATACGTAATGCGCAATCACGCTGCATTTCTAATCATTTGCATATCTCCCCGACATGTACCTTCATTGCAAGTTTCGTTACGATCCCGCAATTATTTCTTGGTGCGCTAATTTTTTTGTCCATGAGTATATTATAATAAATGTCATTATCAAATTATTAATTAGTAAGATATAGTAAGGGTTGGAGGATGAGATGCTGTGGCCCTTCATCAGACCTTTCATAAAAATATTGGCCCTCAGACTTCTTAAAATTGTGCACCACTGACTTAAACAATGTAATATGAACAATCCACTGAAATTAAAGAAGACTTGAATGCGTCAGCTTCAGTTTTAGGAGTGTCACCATTAAATCCTGTATCTAGTAGTTATAAAAATACTTATGGGAAGCATAAAGCAAAACAGTTTACCAATGTAGAAAAACTCTATTTACGTTCTTTGTTCCAGGTTCGCCCTTGCTTCTGTGAAATGGGTGGAAGGCGGAATAGCCTTCCCACTCAATTTCGACCCGTTTGGCTGTTAGTCGCAAGAGCCTTACCTCCTCCTATTTACTAATTGGGATAAAGACTGTGCTTTAACCTTAGTTGTTTTGAGTAAAGGTTGCAAATGTTGCTGAAATTGTCAATTTTAGAAGAAAATAAAAGCTGGCTGTTACTTTGTTTACATAGCAGAAATTAAGAGGATCATGGGGTAAATTTCCTTAATTGAAAGTCAATTAATTTAATAGCATTCAAAAATCATACAATACTTATTTCCTTAGTATGTCTATATATACCTATATTTATTTAGTAAATCTATTTACTTATATAGATTAGATTAATTGAAAGTGGGTGGCATGACTGCCAAGCACGTTGACCTGAAAGAACTTATATATATTGAGGATATACCCACATATTGAGGATAGTTTTAAGCTTCAAATTAAAACAATGAAACCGTTTGATCCCCAAAGCAGATCTAAAAAAAAAACATTAAATACCAGGTTCCAAATATATGTAAGGTATTTAGAAAATTCAGTTTTGGTTTGACAAAGTAAATATTAAGATTGACGAAATGATCAGTTTTTTTTATTTTATTTTTTTTTCACTTTCTTTTATTTATTTCTGTTGATATTTTGGGTAATTCTTATTTCTGTAGAGTTTTCAAGCTGCTTACATTTTTTATCTCCGGGTTTTTATTCTCTATCATTTATTTTTCTTCTTTTACTTTTTTTTTATGTTATTTCCTTATAATATTTAAAACCCTTAACCTTCATGATTTATTTTATTTTCATTTCTTTCTCTTTTTGTGTGTTTTGTTTGATTTTATTTTTAATCTTTTTTGTTTCATATTATTTTTAGATTTTACTTTTTATTTCGTTAATGTTTCATTTACTTCTATTCCGCAGTTGACAAGTATAGTATTTTTACTAAGTTATACTCGTAAAAGTTGTACTCTTGTTCTTATCTAGATGATTCTATTTGTACATTGCCAATTTCAAGTGAGATTTGATGATGTTGAAATATGCCTTTCAGGCGATTTGTTAATTACACTTAATTAATTGAATCTTAACAAGATGTGAAAATGAATGGAATACCTTAATGGACTTTTCTCTCTCGCTCTCTTATGAACCTCCTTTTCGCATCTTGGCGCCAACCTGAACATAATTTCTGAATAAATGTGTGAAACTAGAATTACCTCGCATTCTGCTCTTCAAGTGACTGGTTATTCGCTGCTCTTAAGGTAATAAGGGGAAGGTAACGTAATCAGGTTTCTTAATAAAGAATTATCATTAATTTACACATAAAGAAAAAAATTTCATAGTAAACAACAATTTTTTTTAAAAAAGCCTTTAATTTTGAAGTTTTCTTATTATAAAATGTTACGAAAATAAATATAAAAATTGTCTTTATTATTAAATATTTCACTGTAATTTAAAAAGAACTGATAACACTGATATTCTTAGATTTTTTTTTTAAGTCAAAGAAGCGATTACAAAAATGAACCTAGTAGAGAATTCTTTTTAACCCAATGTTATTGGTTGTATAGGCTTAAGCCCTCTTTAAAGACCAAATAACCAAATGACTGTTTTGCTAATAGATTATTGTATGAATATGCCATAACAGATAGTCAACATTACACTGATAAATAGAAAAATACAAAAGAAAGTGTCTGAAATATCTAAGCCAGTTCCAAGACTCGAAACCGATAAGTAGAGCAGTAAAAACTTCACTCGACTACACCTGCACGGTTACATTAGTCAAATTGAATCGATTTGAAAAACCTTATTGTTGCATTTTAAAAACAAATTTCCAGATATTAAGATCTATTTAAAATTAGAAGGCTTTTTTCCATGACATTTGATATAAAAACTTCTTTAGTAATTCAAAAATTAAAATTTATCTCTAGTAGATAAAACAGTGAGATAGAACAGTACAAATATCCGACAGCAACATCAGAAATAGAGAAAGAAACAGTATGTATCGTAAAACAGAATATTCCAGGAGACTTTGTACCTGTTTGAAGATTGTGTTTTTTTTTTTTTGTTTTTTTTTTTGGCAGTTGAGTTACATAAAGTGCTTGTGTTGGTAAACATATCTGCTTCCCCCAATTGTATTTTAATATACACTGCATTGAGAAGGGATGGAGAGAGGGCGTTCATTACTTCAAAATTGGAAGCATTGGCGAACCGAAGATAGAATTGCTTGGTAGAGGTTGTAACTTCTTCTCCATTGATGGAAGAAAACCACTGTTTTTAATCCTTTTTTTTTTTTTTGTATTGTAAACCCATCGTTATGTAGGTAAACCCCTCTCATACGGAAAAGAATAGAATTGATTTTTTTGGGAGGGATGAAACAACCATTGTAATCACTTCCTGGATGAAAGGATGGCATTCAAAGCATTGAACTCTCAGCCAATTAACACAATGTCTTCCACTGACACATTAATAACAATGCTTGTTTCGAAGAAAAAGTCATTATTTTCTGACTAAATTCAGATCCACTGTCTTCGTTATCTGTCTATGGTTTTAACCAGTCTTGTATTATAACCATACTCTCTCTCTCTCTCTCTGTATGTATGTATGTATATATATAATTGGCCAAGTTCGTCTGTCTGTCTGTCCGTCTGTCTGTAATTAAGCTATTAAGATATATGTACTCGATATAATTAAGCTATTAAGATAGATCCAAGGTTCTCAATGGTACCATTGAATCAAGGGTACTCAAATTGGATGAAATATTAGTTCATTTTGTCATTCCATGTTGTTTCCGTGAGACCTGCTCTAATTCTAACAAAACATACGTTCAAAACCAAATAATTTTATTACCACTGCACCGATTTTAATGAAATTTGGCATACTTACCCAGTTGTTTACGCTGATTTTGAAATTCAAAACCATTTTTGCCGTAGAAGCTTCGTTCACAAGTTAGCGCAGTATTTAGATTATACAAAGGTGAGTTTTTAAATGCCTTTCGGCGTTATGAGTCAAAAATAATAATTATTCTTTAGATAAATTAAACTTTAGATATGGTTGGTATTTCGTTTTTCTTTTTTGGGTGGAAAATGATCCTTTAGATTAAACTCTCAGAACCTATATTACAGGTGTACAGGTAAGAAGTACACCTAAATAGGTCTGATAAACATTGAAAAAAAAAAAAATTCAAATCAAATCATCAATCGAATCAAATGTATATATATATATATAAATTGGCTAAGTTCGTCTGTCTGTCTGTCTGTAACTCGATATAATTAAGCTATTAAGATAGATCCAACGGTTCTCAATGGTACTATTGAATCAAAACTAATCAAATTGGATGAAAATATTAGTTTATTGTGTCATTCCATGTTGTTTCCATGAAAATTTATTCTTGGGAACTGACCTCGACAACTGAAATTCTAACAAAACATACGTTCAAAACCAAATAATTTTGTTACCACTGCATCCATTTTAATGAAATTTGGCATACTTACTCAGTTGTTTACGCTGATTTTGAAACTCAAAACCATTTTTGCCGTAGAAGCTTCGTTCACAAGTTCGCACAGTATTTAGATGACATTTACTTTATATTTGATAGTTGATAATAAAATGATTTTTCAGACTTTTTTATGCCTGTAAGCCGACAGGCTTTGCTGCTAGTATATATATAAAACATTAATTGCTGTATGCTATTTTTTGTTTTTTAGTAAGTGTAATATTTTATGGAAAAATATATTTATTCTCTATCTTCTTTTGTTGTAATGAATAATTTGGTTCTGATAATGAGCTCCAAAATGAACTCCTGTAAGATCAAAGCCCATCAGTTAGAAGTTTGCAACAACTTCAAATAAGCAATCTTTCATCTAAAAGCAACTGAATATGTTAAGATGATTTTTAATCGTATTTATCTTGGTTTATAAAATGAATGAAATATACAACAACAGTTGTTTTATTCGAAATTCAACAACAAAAATCTTTTAACCCATTTTATCTACTTAATGCGTGCTTTATATCTATTGATCATTGAGATTTCTGAATTTGGTAGAACATCTTCCTTTCGTGACACAAAAAAGCCTCCTTTCTCAATATCTAGTTCTCTTTAGCGTTATTGAAAATTTATCACTACTACGTAGTATTTAAAGAGTTATTTTCCTTCCATTAGAGATCCTCATTGACTGAAAGCGAAAGACATTGATTTCGGTTGTTTTCGTCCTCTTTTGCTTAGTCTTGAAGTTTATCATTGTGTGTTTCATTGACGAAATTCCTGAAATCATAATTCTTCTCATTTTTCTGGTTGAACAGCTAAGATGAACCATAAACCCTCCCACTTAAAAATCCTGGATACGTCTGGAGTACGTTTATGACAGCATCTAGTTTTACTTACTATTTTGATATTTCGAGTTTGATGTAAGTTAGTATCGTAATCTGTTAAGAATATTCAATTTCACAAGACATACAGCTTTTATTCATCATCTGGAGTCGTATATTTTGTCTGTTTGTGAATCCATTTCTACCTTATGTTATTTCCAGTATCTGCTGTGTTTTATGTTGTTGACAAACATCTACAATTCTTGAGCGAATGTTTCAATTACTGTAGCTGAATTATTTAGTTAATTTATTATATATAATTTTTCGTGAATAAATAAATGAATATGATTTTTCTTATTGCTACAGGCTTATTTTATTTCGGACAAGCCATCCTGGGTCTCTCGTGAACAGCATCATGCCATTCGGATCAACTATGTAGGCAGGGTAAAATTGGGATAAAAATAATTAATAACTGAACTGCTCATTCTACTTATTTTCAAAATATAAATTTAAAATTAAAATTTTTAAATACAACATAAAATAAATTCATACTTAATTATTTCAAAAAACAAAAAACAAAACCAACAAACAGGGTAAATGCAGCTTTGTATTGATATTTATGGAAAATAACCGGGTCAGAAAAAAATTTCAGGTTTTTCTTGAATACATAATTGAGGGAGAAAATGAAAAAGGAAAATGTAGGGATAATGTATTAAGATCATTAAATATGAAGATGTCCTTATTATCCTATTTTCCGAAGAAAGAAAGTCTTTTAGGACCCATATATATCTGTGTGGTCCCTTTCCAATAAATTCTGAATCAGATAATATCACTTCTTGAAATTTAATCTACAAGTTTATGGGCAGAAGAGTTAAATTTCCAAAATGATCATTTGTCACAAATTTAATATGTGAGTGCGATGAAATCGTGAGGCTTTGCAGAATCAGGCAACAAATAGGAATTCAGTAGTTTTCAATGAAGCATTCGAATGAACAATTTCTTCAGATATATAATTAAAAGAACGGTTGGCTTTTCTTTAAGTAAACTAACGATAATGATTTGACAAAAAGCAAGACCCCAAGTTCTTTGCTGTAAAAAAAAAAAAAAAAAAAAAAGAAATCATTTCGGGTATGTGAAAGCCCACCATATGTAATTTACAGTTCTCAAGGTAAAGGTCTATGTTCACGTCACTACCCCCGGATTGTATTTAGACTTGTAGGAAATGTTTGGATCACACACACACACACACACACACACTTTCGAAGTCAATGCAGTTAATTATTTTAAAAAATAAGATATTGAATAAATAAAACGTTATACACTTAAAAAACCCAACAATACTCCTCCTTTGAGTAATTCCTGGTACTCTACTGTTCCATAGGATCATCTGTTGTATAGGATTCAGGTGATATTTGGGATCTAAAGATTGTATAGTTTTGAGTGTAAAGATTTGAAATTTTAAAAGTTCCCTTTTTTAATATTAAAAAAGATAACAAATTCTAAAAGGATTTTAAAAAAATATTTTTATATTTTTTTTCCTTAGTATCCTTTTTTTCTTAAATATATTTATAGTTAATAAAATTAAGATTCGATTACACTGGACACACTTATTCACTTGAAATGTTAAATATTCTTAATTTTTTTCGAATAATTATAATTTTTTAAAGTATTATTTCTAATTAACAAATTAAAAAAAAAAAAATCACTGAATTTTATTTTGCCAGGGTTTGGTTTCTTCAATAAACAAAAGATAACTTATGTAAATTTACATCTTTTAAAGAAATCTCTACAATATAAATTTCTTAAATCAATTTTTTTAAATTATTACTTATAATTTTCTTTCTTTTATTTATTAAACATTCATTTTTAAATGAAAACTATTACATTTCTAAATACACATATTTATTTTATAAATGTTTTCTTAGCATTATTTAGTCTTTTCAATATTCCTTCGTTCAAGTTTTGTGGAAATGAATTTAAAAAACAGTGAGGATTATTCAATTCTTACTTAATCAACTTATTTAACCTAATCTTTGAATTCCTTGTTTTATTTTATTTCAAATTTAGCTAATTATTTTACTGAATACAGTAAATCAACTAATAGCTCGTGATTTTTTTTTTAATTACTAAAAAAATATTTTCGAAAATATTTACCCTACTATATACTGAAAATAAAAACTCATTTTCTCTCTCGCTCTCTGTATTGCTGTATCTCAGATCCTATTTGCTTGTTATCATCGGTAAAAAATTCTCGAAATTGCAATTTCGTTGCTGCTTTTAATTCATATGTTGGCCGTTAGATAGCGCCAGTGTCGCTCGACGTCATCAAAATGGCGATACCCATGGAGTGTTCACTAAATTTATTGATTGATAAGCTGCAGTTTTTTCTTCAACCGATTGTGATACGAGTAGATAGATTGAAATCTCCGATTGCTTCGGGTTCTTGGTATCATTTCCGTGAAACGATGTGGCCATTGCGTGAGCCTGTTTGCTATGATCCACCTGTGAATGTGTGATGGCAGTCCCTGTTATGGCCTCAGCTGTAAGTTCCTTCTCTTGGTAGCGCTTGGTTCGATCATGTCACCACAAATAATCCCCGAAGTGCACAAAGCAGCCACCGAGTATCGGATAGCAACGTGACACCATGAGCGAGCTACAAGCAACCGTCGAATTCTCGGTGGAAATGTACAAATTCTACAATGTGGACTTGTTCCAAAGAGGGTAAGTGAAGGAGGATCGGCCTCTTTGACAACCATTTCTCTCTCTCGAAAATGTTCGTAGGAAAACATTCTAGTCTTAAATCAAACGAATATCATATTTTAAATTTATATTCAACGAAGTTTAATTCATTGTCTCTGAATTAATGCTTTGATAGCGAATAAATTGTACCAACGAAGGTTTTTGAACTAGTTTAGATCGATGTGAATCCCTTGACATTTTTTGAACCCCTTCAGGCAACTCATCTGTTGGAAACACCTAAAAAAAAAAAAAGAAAGCAAGTATTTTAACGACATTATAAATAAAAATGATGCGTTTTCATTAAACTTTAAGTCTTCTGAAATTATTAGAAACTTGAATTATTAGCCTACCTTTAATTTTGACATTGTTTTGTTATTTGTATATTTTCATCTTCTTTTGACATTCGTTGCAATGGGAATGAAACTAGTAAATCCCCATAGTGATATTAAACCTCAAGATTTAAACCATATTACGATATTGTTATAAATTATTTAGTCAGGCAATAGTTGCAGCAAATTTGACATTTGAAATCATTCACTCTTAAACCTGGAAACATTTCAAATCCTTGAAATCAAAAAGGTAAAACCTAGATAATGTAACTTCCAAATAAACTTATTCGTATTAAAGATATTTAAATATAAATGGGAATATTATTGACCCATATTTTCCATTTTTTTATATTGTCACCAGCTTTTAACAAACTAAATAAAAAATTAAATTAAAATCCTCAGATTCACGCAAAAATTAAAACAAAAAAAAGATTAATGATCCATCTACGATTCGATTCTTTCTCTGTCTAAGGTATCCAGTGAATGGAAATATGTTTCCAGACATTTTGAATCTTGATTTTTCTCAAAACATTTGAAGTCAAATTCCTGAAATCTGTCATTTCAAAAGCTCTTAATAAAACAGAAAGTGATATTACCCCCACCCCCCAAAAATAAAAGGAATTCATTCAGAACTGATTAATGATGAAATATTTCTCATCATATATTAATATCATTCTTGAAACTCACGTTTCATCCAATGATCTACCCCTGCTTTGAAGATCGCCACTGCTTCAACTCTTAAGATAGCATTATTATGAACTGGCCTTTTGCTTTTAGATGAAAATATGTCGTTAAGAAAAAAAGTATTAGTATTTACGTAGATGTCCTTTCAAAATCTGTAAATCATAATAAAAAATATATATATATATTTTTTTTCTAGTCACGAAAGCCAAAAATTGAATGTGATTTTAGGTTGTTTTAGGAAGGGCAGAGATTTATTTATAGTCTTTGCCCTCATTTACTTTATGCTTTGGTCATCGTGTCTGTAAAATGAAAAACATAATTACAATTTAAGTTATAAAAAAATGGTTAATATAAGTAATTACTCTATTGCAATATTATATTGACATTAGCGTATTTTATTAGGAACCTGTAGATTTAAATAATTAAGAGCATAAAATGAAGCCTAGTCAAAAGATAAAAATAACACAGGATTTCTTTATGTATAAATTATAAAATGGGTTTTATGTTGATCCCGTCCCAAGTTAGGCTATTCACCTTAAAATTCTTTGTAAAATTATTTCTGTTAACAAATTACCGGACTTCGCTGTAAAAGATTTTGATCAGGGAACGGGAAATTGATCAACATTGTCTTTTATTAAACTTTTTTTTTTCGTCTTCCTAATAAAAATGGTCTAAAATATACTTTAGGAATCCAGTGAATGTCTATGAAATTAATTCGTTCGTTGTTAGTTGTTTTTTTGTGTTTAGACTCTTTTGTTGGGTTGATTTTATGAAAAGAACTCCTCAAAAGGAGAAAAATAATTGGGAAAATGCATTAAAAACATCTTGTTTTTCACTTTCAACAAGTATCGCTTCCTACCTGATAGTTCTTATTAGGATATCACTGTAGCAATAACGAGAAAGAACTTTACTCAAATGATTTTTATCATTACAAAATGATATAAAAAACAAATGGAGCATCCTTGAAAGTTCGATGAGAGAACGGCCACATATCAGTAAACTTTCCAGCTGCCGCTGACATATTTTTTTTTTTGAATACAAATCACTCCGTTTTTTTGTTTTTTAATATTTGAAGCTCTCTTTGCGTAACCACGCTTTATGTTATGTATTCCTTTATTTTCAGAGTTAACGAATGATTTCTTTACCGAACAAAGAAAAGAAAAAAATTCCAAATTCATACATTTTTTTACTGTATTGAAAATCCTAGTTTAAGGCCTGATATCATAAAATATTTAGAATCTAAATTGAATAACTTTCTTATTAAAAAAAAAAAAAATTACATTGATGAAATAATTTCTTTTCCTTTCTTTTATCAATAATGCTATTAAATTCAACAAAAATAAAGCCATTGATATTTTTATTACTTTCTTAAATACTTAATATTATCATGTAGGTTCTCGAAAAGCTTTAGAAATACCTTTCTATTTTGCTATTCTCTGTTGAAGATATTTACTGGGTGATTTGTAGTATTTTCCTCTAGGCCTCGTCTGAATGAATGGGTCATTCCCAAGGCTGTTTCTACCAATCATTTCATAAATTGATTTCTTTTTTTGAAGCAATGCTCACAAGTCATGCTAATAATCCCTTTCGAGTATTTGCTTTTTTTTTTATCCTTTCTGTTTTTGGAAGCGATCCATACTTTCTCGGATGTGGGTCTGTTTTTATAACGGTCCGTTTTACGTTCAATAATATTTATTACATAATTTACTTATGTATTCATTAGATAATGAAATTTGTACTTTTACTTATTTGTTGATTTTTTTTTTTTTTGAGAAACTTAATTTGAAAAGCTTTTAAGGTAGTAAAATTATAATAAGTCATTAGCAAATTAATAAACATTTCTTTAAAAAAAAAAAAGATATTATAAACAAGACTTTTCTTTTTTTTTAATTAAAGGCTAAAAAAAATAAAAGAAGAACAAGAAAAAGTTAATACAAAATAAAGTTCCACGTGAAAATCTTAATTATAAAAAATATTTTTAAAAATATAAACACGTTTCATTGTACATTTTTGTAAATCCTTGTTAAATGTTGCTTTAAAAAGATTTTCATACTTTTTTTAAATTGTCTTAAAATATTACATTTGGAGAAAAAATACTTCACCTCACATATATTGGTTATTTCGTAGTAGTTGCTATATATTGGAGTGTCCTTTTTTTGCTTATTTATTTATTTATTTATTTATTTATTTGGCTGCTTTGAATTATTTAGTAATTGATTCTAAATTTTTAATATTTTTGTTGTTGTATTTTTGCAAGCATAGAAATTTAACGAAAAAAAAATATTTTTTTTTAATTTGTTTGATAAAATATTTCTATTTTAACTGTGAAGTACCTTTAAATTTTGTTATTTTGATATTATCCATATTTTTAATAATAACTTAATGACTTTAAATTTATACCTATGACAGTTTCGGCGGAACAGCAAATGCGGAAAAGAATTTCATGTATTTTTTGTTAGGAAATATTAACAAAAATAAAAATACGCCAATTAGAATTTAAACATTAAATGAGCAAATACAAACTTTGCTACTTAATTAAGTGCTGTTTCACTCTTGCTGGGACTAGTCGCTATCCATAATTTAGAAATAATTAATTCATGTATAGAAAATAATGAAAGAATCAGAAATAGTCTATTTGTTTTTAATTCTTTATTTTATTAATTTTTTTTTTTAATAAAAGGTTTTTTTTTAGAAGCATTTTCTGGGATTCATAACTTTGAAGAAAAACGAGACGAATAAAAACTTAGCCGAAGTATTAAAAATGTTAAAAAAAAAAACACAAATAGATTTAATGAATACTAACAAGGTATGATTGGCTATTGGCTTATAGGATTTGAAAATTTGGTAGACTTTACAAAATAATTATTTAAAAAAAACAACAACATAAAATTAATTATCTAGATTGAATGCATTAAACACACAGTTAGTTGCAATGTGAAGGCGGTCGCAGGTGGAATCTGTTGGGGCGGATTTTGCTGTGAAATAAAAATACCTCATTGGATTGAATGAAATTTCGAAGAGAGATACTTCGAACTGATGTTAAATAATACAAATTATCACCCGAACTTCAAATAAGACGGGGTAAATTAATTTCTACGATATATTTTGTTTATCAAAGAAAACAGAAAACTTAAGATCATTAAAAAAGCATTACTTGGTAATGATGATGATGATGATGATGATTCAAAAGTAGATCAGCGGTTGTGAAAAGAATGGATTAAGAAAAACAAAATGGACATAAACGAAAAGATGATAATGAAGAACTAAACTTTAAAATAAAGGAGTCACGGCTTTCTCAAATAAAATAAGAGTAAATTATGATTTAAAAAAAAGTAGAATCTTTTAACGCTAATGTTTCAACTAAAATAAAAATGATAGAATCTTTTTTTTTTTTTTTTATCCAATTGATTTTTTTACTATTTTGTTTGTTTCTTTTGAATCTTCACTACATTTAAATGTGGGGGACATTGGTGGGGATGAGTCTCAAACAGCATTTTTGTTTGATGAGACTCAGTTCCACTTTAGTAGTTACGTTAACAGTCGGGTGATTTGTAGTCACTCAAACGGAACGTAGGAAAACAAGTTGCAAAGCATTGAATGAAGTCAGTGCGAAATGAAGTTAGCATTATTAGAAATAGTAACATAGAAACAGTAAAACCCCGGTTAACCGAACTCGGGTCAACCGAAACTCGGGTTATCCGAAACGCCTCCGAAAATCGAAAATCCACACAATAATACTGTACTGCACGGAAATAATCCGAGGGCGAGAGTGTGCTTCGCTGCTCGAAAACGTTGGGAAGTACGCAAGAAACAAACAAAAAATTACTGAGTAATTAAAATTTTTTAAATGAGTAATTCATATGCTACAAACTATTAAGTACAGAATATGAGATGTAGCCTACTGTAATCCTAAAAATGTAATTTTAACTTTAATAAAGAGCATAAGGGTAGCATACAAAGAGATTTTTGAATTCGTTTGACCTTCAAAACCTTTCAAAAATACATACTGTAATTACAATACAAAATACTGTAGCTGTAGTAGATGTTCATGGCTTAACCGAAAAAAAACTGTTATCCGATACGGCTTCCCCCCCCCCCTTTAGTTCGGTTAACCGGGGTTTTATTGTAGTATGAAATCTTAAGAAATATAGAAGAAATAATAAATATGAAAGTGAATTATCACTGTAATACATAGATAAAAATATAACACTCATAGAATAATTTTAACTAAAATCATATAATTGAGCATCATAATTAATATTTTCAGTGACACTTTTTAAAAGAGAATCCTTCACTTCATAATATGGAACTAAAAATAGAATTCACGGTTTTCAGAGAAATTAACCACCCACTCAAGTGTAAAAAAAGCTTTCTTTAAACAAAATCTCTCAAAAGAAACATGAAAATTAATCATATCACTCAGTTATATATACCAACAGATACGAACTCTATAAGCCTCAAATAAAGGTTGTAAACAAAATCAAATTTAATAAACAAAAATATAACATCAGGTTGGAAACCCTAAAATGTCCGTTTGTTTGACCTGCAAATATCACCACTTTTATAAAAGTAATTAAAGCATGCATTAGGTGTGTAGTTGTATCGGTTGAAGGATCACCCCTATTGCATTTTGGTATTGACGGGTCGTGAGATTCTTTCTGTATTTTGCTTCCTGTTTTGTGAGTTGAATCATAATATGGAGACGTTGGATATTCGACAAGTGATGCTTTATGACTTCTCATGATGTTTTATTAGCAGATGAAGTGAAGGGGAACATATGCAGTGTTTTCGGTGAAGGCCATGAAAGCGAAAGGACACTGATGCAGCGGTCGTTCCAAAAATTCCGTGATGGTGATTACAACGTAATCTAGAGGACGCCATGGAAAAAGTGGTCTCAGCCGAGGAGGTGAAAGAACTGATGGAGTCTGACCAGCACCCCTCACTTCCAGGGTCTGACCCACATTCACGGGAGATGGATGAGAAACTAGGGGTAACTAACACAACAATTTTAGGCCGCCTGGAAGAACTTGGCAAAGTGCGGAAAATGAACAAATGGGTACCCCATGAACTCACAGAAGGAAACAAAACTACGCCTTACACAATTTGTTCTTCACTCCATCTTGGCAAAGAAAAGAACCTTTCTAGGACAGACTTGTAACCTGCGATGACGAGAAGTGGATAATGTACGACAATAGGAAGAAGCGCTCATCATCTTGGCTGGACAAGAACGAGCCACCGGCAAGAACTCCTAAACCGCCTCTTCACTCACGAAAAATTCTTTTGACTGTTTGGTGATCCACGGCTGGAATTATCCATTGGAACTTTCTTCCCCGGGGACAAACCATTACAGAAGAGGTGTGCGTGTCAGAATTGACTGAAATGCACCAGACACTAGAAATAATACAGCCTACACTGGTCAATCGAAAGGGTCCCATTTTGCTTCACCATAATGCAAGGCCGCGTACGACAGAACACACCCTCAGGAATCTTCATGAACTTGGTTATGAGATTTTGCCTCATCCGCCTTATTCACCGGACCTTTCGCCAACAGATTTTCATCTATTTAGACACATGGACAACTTTTTGAAGAGCAGGAAGATACCTCCAATATTGTGATCTCAAAAAAGGACATCGAAGGAATTTAGCTTAAGACAGGGTTGGCAGGATTGTATAGATACAGATGGAGCCTATTTTGAATAATAAAAATTACACCCGACACACAAAAACAATTTTTAAATTCGTTGCCTTCAAACCGACATTTCAGGATTTCCCTATCTGAGAGTTGCAGAAATACCAAAACTTAAATTATGATTTTCCCTGTGAAAACTATGAATACGGATATTATTTACGGCTAAACCTCTCAAAATTTCAAGTAAAAAGATATAAAATTTTTCAAGGGAAAAAAAAAATTAAGAAAAATATTTTTTTTTTAGTAACAGTCTCAAACTATAGGGTGATATTCATTTTAAAGAATTCTTCAAGAACCTTTCTTTCATTATCCATTCGAGAATCATTACAAATTACCACAGCTCTCTTTTAACAATATCTTGTTATCTCATGACATGATCATGCAAGAATGTAACCTGAGTTCAATTGCAAAGAAAATATTAACTGAAGACCATCTTGTGTGGCCGAAAAATCTA
This sequence comes from Thereuonema tuberculata, assembly GCA_023159025.1. Taxonomy (NCBI): domain Eukaryota; kingdom Metazoa; phylum Arthropoda; class Chilopoda; order Scutigeromorpha; family Scutigeridae; genus Thereuonema; species Thereuonema tuberculata. The sequence goes on from JAFIDM010000002.1 coordinate 13,882,633, forward strand.
CTTTTTATCTGTTTTTTTATTTTTTAACTTCAACTGAAAAAAGAAAACCTAAAACTTAAAAGAAATACAAACCGAATATCATAACCCTGTATTATTATCGTAGTTGAATTTATGAATATTTGAAGCGAATAAAAAAATATTAAATTTCACTTGAACTTCTCAAGAAACTTATGAAAGCAACCCTGAGTTCAATATTAATAGTTACTGTTTCGGAATGAATTCAGGTCTGTTGGAGACAATTCTTGATTCCTTCTTGTACCTGAACAATAAAGAGAACAATATAGGAAAATTGAAAGATTGGGCTAAAAGAACCGATAAATTCAGTTATCAGAAGCTTTTATTTCTGATTGTAATAGGATATAAGCGAGCTAGAATTCCTTTTCTAAAAATAAATAAAGTTAAAAAGAAATAAGACTTATCTGTTAATTACAGTGTGGGTGGTTCTTTCCTCTAATTCTTAAAAACAATGTAGAGTAAAAGTGAAAGGAGAAACAAAGAAACTTTCCTCTGCATAACTCGAAAGACGAATACTTTCTTGTCGTTTTGGAATCTATAAGAATGTATTTTTGCAATCCTTTCTTTTTCTTTCTGTTTAATTTATTTAACTTATTATTTTCTAAAAAAAAAAGAAAAATTGAGTTTCAGTTTTGTAGACATTTTTACTGTCTCTGAGAAAATGGGTGGAAAAAAAAAAAAGGATTGCTCATTTGTCACGTAGATTTATTATTAACCCCCTAATCCAAGGATAACTCCTCTAATCCATTTAGATCTTATTTATTTTTTTAAAGAAACTAAAATTCAAAAAGTCTTTAGTTCTTCTGTTTGTTCTTATAAAAGACGTTTATTTTTAAAAACGAAATTTAAAAAGTTATTAAGAAACTACTGAAGTAAAACTAGGTTTTAACTTGTATTAAACTTTAGAGGAAAATTATTAATTTGGATAATAGATCGTTTTATTAAAGGTAAACAAATTAAGAAGAAGGCTAAAAAAGTAGTGTGATTCTATACCAGTAAACAACGTAGTGGCGTGTTTTTTTTTTTTTTTTTAACATAAAATGATTGAATTGTATTTACTGAATGAAAACAATGTCTGTCATCTCTGAGGACGGTTTTGTTTGTTTGTTTTTTTTGTGATGTAAAGAAAATTCATAATTAAATATTAAAAAAAATATTTATTTCTAAATGAATACCTATAACTACTCTTTAAGAACATTTTCTAAAATGTTTGCTGTTATGAAGCAAATGTAGGATGTTTCAAAACTTTCATCTCATTTGAAGCGAGACCGTGTGTTTTTTTCCTTTTCATAGATAAAATTAATACCTAAAAGGGATATAGTTATTCGTCCCAAGGAAAAAACAAAAGATGTTTCTTCCTGCCTTAGATAAAGACTGTCCCGTCGTCGTCAGTTCAATGTTTACAAAGAGACCTGGAGTGTTAAAGATAAAGCTAGAACAGGTCGCCCGGAATTGAGGATGGCAAAAAGCATTTTTTGTGGATTTCTAAAATCTCTCTAAATCTATTACAGTTGATAACAAAGATTGGTTTGAAACTAATCAAGTGGCACAGTGGTGTAAATTAAGCATCCGGAATAACATTTATTGTTTGAGAAGTAAATGGCAAAAAAAGCTATCGGGGATTTCAGATGACCAGCTTAAGGAATACGCAAACAGGATCATTTCATCTACTTCTATTTAACACGTTAACCTGAGATATATACACGTCATTAATATTTATTTTATCAGAATAAACATAACAGTCTTTGGGATGTATATTTTGAAAAACAACGAAGTCACAGAACGATATTTCCAGAATTTTATCTGAAAGAACGAAATTTAGGCTCGTATTGTAAATTTTTCCACACTTTTAGACAGAGAGAGGAAGGACTTGAGAGAGTCTCTCTGGAATATTCTGTTAGAAACAAAAGCCAAATTCATTGGCCACTAATATTCATAGAACTTAGCCTCTCAAAATATTTCTCTCTAGAGAAAACTTTAGTTCATCTGCTTCGTTCGTTAGCCGTCAATGAATTATTGAAAGCATAAAAATAGTAATAGTTGTAAATAATAAAAGTTTTCATACAAAGTAGGTCATAGATTTACTATTTGCCTTTCAGTTATTATTATTCAGTTTAATATTATAAATTTATTATTGTTGAATCATTTATGAATGAAAAAAAGACTTAAAAATGTAATTTTTATTTTCGTTCAATTTATTTATTTATCTTTAAGATCACATTTTCCTTACAGGACTTACAGGCATTTTGCATTAAATTTTAATGTATATTTCCTGCATTTGAATGAATCTTTATTATACTTTTAGCGTTTCGAGAATATTTATGAGCTAGATAAATTCTTTTTGATTTTTCCGAACTCAGTTGTGAGAATGCTACAGCACAAAAACTGCAAAGTATAAAGTTTCTCTCGTAATTTAATAGCTGTAATTAAATTGTTTAAAATATTCTTAATAATGTGCTGTCCATGATAGCAGCGAACTTTGCCTCAAATCCACTTTAAACAATACAGATGGAAAAAAATGCATTATAGGCATTGAAAAAGATGGAAAATGTAACATATCTAGATATACTAATAGGCAAACAGAAGTATTCATTGAAAACTGGTTCATTACTAACTCCATAAACACTTAGAAGGTGATTCTTAAAGGGACGTCCATTAATTACGTGAGGTGTTTTTAAAAAATATTTGGACCCCCCCCCTCCCCCTTGGTGAGATTTGTAAGATGTGGTGGACCCCGCTCCCCCTCACGTGAGATTTCCCCTATAATTTTTAAATAATTAAATTTATTTGATATCTTCATGTATTTTGCTTAAAACCAATAAATACCTAAAGCGTTACTGATGTCTTCTATGAAATACATTTTTTCTGTGAAAGAAGAGGAGAAAAACGATAATACGTTTAGATGCACTTTAACGAATTTAATTAAAAGTAAAGTAAAAAAAAAAAAATAGGCTGCGACACCACTTTCCCTAATTCTTTACTCAGTCCATTCAAGTGCTTCCTCTATTGTAATGATTGGACACATGACGTCCATGTCTTTTGGTAGTATAGGAAGACAGTCATTAGACGTATCTACATCCCCCTCGTGCAGCCACTCCAGCCTATCGTCCACGGCGCACAGCAGCTCCTCAGTCCTACGGGTGACCACACGCATTGGTCGAACCCTGACCACAGGTGTTGTTTCTGCAGCTTCACACTCGAAGCAAAGTAGACGCCGCACGTCTTGCAGCGTTTGTTAAGGATAGTTTGATCTTTCTCCAAATCATTCTCCAAATGATCTTGAGATGGGTAGTAGTAAGCGTATGGTATAATCTATTATAATATGTATATTCTCTGAATTAAAAAGTTGACGTGACATTTTCATTGACCCCCCCCCCTCCCCTTAAATGAGATTGGTGAGATTTTGCGGGACCCCTCCCCCTTCCTTTTGAGCTCACGTAATTAATGGACGCCCCCTAATAAATACATTTGAAAATGACCAAATTTTTGTCTTTCAATCATTAACAGCGTTTGGAAAAGAGGAAAGAATAGAATAGGAAAAAATGAAGTAAAAAAGAGAAGG
>JAFIDM010000002.1:13897550-13908267 GCA_023159025.1 Thereuonema tuberculata
TTTGAGCTGGAAGGTTTGCTTACATCGTTCTTTTGTGAACAATAATTTTTTAGCAAAGTATTAGTTGCAGTTTGCAAAACATATTTTAAAACTCTTTCAATCGAGTGTCCCTCAGTACATTGATCAAAGGACAGACATTCTTGTTCAATCAATGAATGGAAAGTTAGATTAACAACTAGACTTCGTTGGCCTTGTACTTGTAAAAATTGATCTTCATGATCTTTGGATAACAATTTTGAAACAATTATGTAATTGAAGGACACAGCATGAACAACATCTGGATGAGGACAAAGTAATCCTCCTCTACCCAAATTTCTTATGTACCTGTAAGATATGTCTAAATCTAATTTCTTATCTAAAGTTAAATTATTTAAACAAGATTGACATTGAATTTTTCTTAAAAATTTATATATACAATAGCCTGCAAGGTAAGTAATAATAGGCAATACTTTTAAAGAATTTAGATCATTTTCTGTAACAGTAATTTTTCTAAAAGGGAATCATTTTCATTGAAAGACGAATCATCAGAAACTATCTCTTCACTGAATTTATTAACAAGTATATTTCCAAATTTTGAAGAATTTAGGGTTAAGGGAAGAGAATCCTGCATTCTTAGCTTCTATTCACATTCAAAAATCTGTGTTATTGAAATGTCATAATTAGAGCCAGATAGTTGGCGATATTTCCCAAATCTGTCCTCCAGCATATCCGTTTGCACCTTTCCTGGAAGGAAGTATTTAAATTTAAGTTCCTCAATACAGTAGGTGCACATTTCAAGAAGAGCACAAGTTGTATGGGCCAGGGCTAAATGGGTGTCTCTAGAGAAGTACCAGTAGTGGAATTCCTTTGCTTCCACTGATCTAACCAGCTCCAAAATTTCTCTAAAAATATTTGGCGTTCATCATTTTCTGCTTTAGTCATTGGTTCCTGATATACATTGTTTAATCTTTTACCTTTATTTGGAGATTTGACATTTACAATTTCAAACCAAGTACATATAATTTCAATAAACAAAGCAGTAGAACTGTGATCTATCAAAGTATGCTTACCTCCCATTTCTCTGAGAGCCTGGACAATAAATCTATTGAAAATTTTAAGAGCTAAATTCACATTCTGTCTTTCTAAGTTTGAAGGATTAAGTGCCTTCAAAGTCAGACCATATCCATATTTCAACAAACCTTCACCACTCTCTAGCTGATGCATTTTTCTCAAGGTGCTGAAATTTGCTGTCAGTAAGTTTTGTTCTGAACTGGCAGATGTGTCAAAGTCAGGATAAAATAGGCACTGTCCTGATTTCTTTTGGTTAATCCAATTGTTTCTTACACATTTTATAATGTGAACAGAATCAATACAAAAAAAAAGTGGCCTGGAAGTATCGAAAGGATGCTTGTAAACTATACGTAGTTCTGGTGGTGTGGAAAAATAGGAAATTGCTTTCCGATTAATTGCATTATTGTCACTGACAACAGTAATAACCATAAACCCAATTTCTTCAAGGCCAATAATTATCATTTTCAGAAAATTAAATAACTCTGGGCCAGTTAATTTTCTTACAGGCAGAATGTGTACAGCATCTTTATATTTAGATAAAAGACTTTGAATCATAAATACATAAGCTGTTGTAGCAGCATTTACAGAATCATGACTTGCACCAAAAATGCTACCTCCTTTATAGTCAAAATAAGGTTTTAAATGAATTTCATCCATCATAAGAACAATTTTATGGTCATTCTCACTTAACAATGAAAATTTACATTTTATGTATGATAAAAACCCATCCTCTTTTTGTTCAGCCATTGGTTTCAGTTGAAAATTAGAAATTACTCTTCTGAGTGTGCTAGGATGTGGTAAAATAAAATTTTGTGAAGAAAGCATAAATCTGTAGGCATGAGGTGATATAGAATAAAGTAAAGAAGAAAAAACAAGCATATCAGCTGTATATCTTCGACATTCCTTCTTACAGTCTAGAAGCATTATCTGGTCACGAATAAATTTAATAACATTACTCAATGAATCATCATTATCATAACTTTCAAATATTTTCAGAATTTGAGACATAACATGTAAATTTGGTTGACCTTTCTTCTGTTGATACCAAAAAGATTTTACATTTTCAAGAACACATGATAGCTGATTTAAATCATTAACTAATTCTGGGAAAATGTAATTTCTATTTGAGCTAGCAATTTTTACATTATTAATAAAAACAGACAACTGCATGTCTTCTGAAATCAAAACAGATACTACAATGACAGGTACAGGTTCCATTTCAATGATGGAAAAAAGTAATACATTAGGTTTTTTAATTACTGACCAACAATCTGGGAGTGCCATGCTTTCAATCTTTGAATATAGTTCCACTATGGAAGTAAACTTCATTCTGGAATCATAGGCTTCTTTCTCCTTCATGCTTTCCACAAGAGCTTTTCGAAGAGCTTCATTTTCACGATGAAGCTTTTTCTCATCAGCACTTTGTCTACATGATTGTGATGAAGATAAGTATGAAGGGCATCCAGGAAATATCAGTGGCACAGCATTTTTAATTAAACGAGGATATGCCAGAGGTGCAGAAATATTCATTCCAGTCTTTTCATCGTACATTTCTGTTATTCTCTGTACATCACATGGTCGGAAATGCAGCTCGCAGACCTAGGGAAAAAAAAGAGTATGTTCAATTTGCTACATATGTGTAAACTGTGTATGCAAAGCAGATGTATGATATCACTGAAAACCTTGTATCTAATTTCTTTAGTTATTTTTAAGTAATTACTTATAATATCCTCCCAAAATAAAAATCTAAATTTACAGTGGCTATTGCTTGTATATATAGCACATTATTTCTTCTTGTATGACCTTGTTTTTAGAATATCAAAAAAAATATTTATCTTCTATTGACAAAATAAAATACACACAAATCAAACCAAACATAATTATGTCTAAATTTTCTCATTTTTATTTTTCTTAATAAAATTTCTGACTATTTACATTACATATGATGTAATCGGTAAGCAGCATATTTTACAAATAATCTCAAACTCTTCTTTAAGGAAAACAAAAACACCATAATTTTTCCTTTTGCTTATTAAAACATTAATTCCATTTTATTGTGTCTTACGTATTTCGAATATTATATAATAAACACTTAACGAAATTTGATTTTTACATATTAAAAACAAGAATTTCAGTATTTTTGTTTTTTTAATGTTATATATATATATATATTAATGCATAATTAATCAATTAAATAATTTAAAAAGATTTTTTTTCCTGAATTATATCAGGTATTAATTGTTTTTTAATTTCGTAGTTATAATTATCCCATTTCAGTTGCTTAAAAAGCTTATATTTAATTAAATTTACGGATCTAAGCCCAAAGTTATTCTATAGCCCAGCTATATTAGAAATATTTAACCAATTACTTCTAGTGTTTATTCTATTATCGTAATTACGTTGTCATTTCTAATTCGAAAAAAAATGTTTAAATTACCCTGTAAATAAATTTCTCTTTAATCATTAATATTTTATATTTAATCGATTTTTTTGTTTTTCTCTTTGTGCCGTAGTATTATAATTGATGACAATATTACTTAGGATTTTATTTAATAAATTATTTACATTCTTATTTGGTACTTAGTTAAGCATAATTTAAAACCGAATCGACAAGAAATTTGAATATCATTTATTTTTGTTGGAAAGGAAATAAATTTCTTATATGTACAAATAAGTATGTATAAGAGTGAAGTTTATTAATAATTGAATTAAAATGAGAATCCATGTAAATTTATTGTTTATTTGAAGTCCAAGGTATTTTTGCTGAGATACATATTCACTTTTATCGCAATTACATATGTTATTTGTAGAAATTAAATTCAAACAATTATTGTGTAAAGTAAGAAAAAAAAAATAATTTATCACAATTTTGTTTTTTATTTTAATAAGCATTACTTTTGTTTTTTGTGTGGTTTATTATCATTTTATTATTATTAGCCCAATTAATAAAATTATTTATATCTTTAAGAATTTGAGTGAATTTATTAATTCCCTTCTTTTAATATTTTAATAATTTTTCTAATCTTCAAACAATTAGCAATTTTATTCTTAAAATTCACTTACAATAATTTCTACATAAATATTTCATTCTGAAATTATATGTTTGGTATTTATGAAATTATCTTCGTATTTTTATTAACACTGTTTATCGTTAACTAAGGATAAAAAAAAATACAATACCTATCAAAAATCCCTTTAAAATAAAATATTTAAAAGTTGCTAATTTTATAATAAATTTATTTACGCATCTCAAGTTTGAATTTAAATACATTTCATGGCTACCTTTCGAAAGCACGTGTTACCAAATGCAACATGTGCTTATTTAGGCCTAACGTCAAATTAAAAGTTGTTCTTAATGAAATGACTTAAATTAATAAAACAGTGTTAATAAAAGATATCTAGTAAATGTAGAATAAATTCATTACAGCATAGCTCTTCAAAGAAAGTGATTAAAAATTTTAGAAATACTCGTAAAATTTACTTACTCGTGTTGCTTTCGTTGGTTGAAAATTTTGTCTTGGAATCGAATTAATCCATTTTCTTCGTAAATCCACTTCCTCTGGAAATTTAAACACAGATACCTTTGGTCCAGTATCGTAATTGCCACGGCAATTCGGTACACAGCATCTAGAAGGCATATTTTCTGAGTTGAAAATAAAAAAAATTAACGCACAACGTTTGAGAAGTGACTGCCACGGCGAAAACAACGGTCTGCTGCCTCTGACGTCAGAGAAATTTGAGGGTAGAGTGACTTGGCCTTGATTTATCTAGGTGGCGTTGCACCCGCCCCCGACCCAGCGCGCCGTCGCACCCGACAGTTTGGTTGAAGTTTAAGTCTACTGCTCCGCTCCTAGATTAGCGCTTTCAAACATACAAACTCTTCAGCGTTATAATAGATTAATCCTCAGGCTTCCTAAGGTTGTGCAACTCTGGTATAAACAAACACAAAAAATTTTTATTCATCGACTAAAATGGGGTAAAAAAAAAAGAAGTCTGCACTTTTCAAATAATCACTAGATACTGTCTGATTTATAATATTTCTTTATTTTTCTGTATAACACATTTGTCTATTTAATTTCTAAAAATTTAAAAAATAACTTTTTTTTTTCAAAGCTGTAGAAAGCGACCCCATTTCTGTAGAATAGGAGGGGGGGGAACTTCTTAACATCTGCAAAGAAATTAGCAGGATGGAAAAGAAAATCCATTATTACATACAAAAACTTCATCATATTTGACAACAGCAATCGCCTATTTCAGAGGGTTCTCAAAGTTTTTTTTTATTATTATTATTATTATGAACGAACTCCTTTTGTATCACGGAACACTACCTAGAAAACTAACTACGACAGTCACTATCCAACCAAAAAAACAAAAGAAAAGAGCGGATCACATGATAAGAGGAAAAAACAAACATTATAGAATGTTTCCCGCAAGTCACAAGCGGGCAACACTGATGTAATTGATGAAGCTTGTATAGTCTCATATTTGTTTATATAAGTCATCTCATTTGGGGAAAAGCTTGCAAAAAAAAAAAAAACTGTGATTTCTGGTTTTTTTTTTTTTTCCCTACCACGTTTTCTTAGTACTTTCCTTGTATCAAAAGTAAGTCGATTCTGGTGAATCAGAGGACATTTTCAAATCTTCCTGTATTTTATGTGATGAATCATCAAATTACCTTTGTATTAATGTAAGTCACCAAAAACATGAGGTAAATTTATATTAATCACTTAACACGTCATTAAATTGTGTAACGCTTCGATGAGACAGCAAAATAGAGAGATTCCAAAGGACAACGAATGGTCAAATGGGATCAAAGGAAGAACTTTGATATTTAGTTACAACATTCATAATGGAAACACACAAACCAAATCTAAATACATTTAAACAAAAGATTCACGTTAATCAATACATATATATTCATCTTTGATATAATTCTTTATGCCCCTCTTTCATCTTTTTTTATTTTACCTTAGTCAATTTTTTTAATGGATTTAGAAGGCTTCTTATTCCCACCCAGGAAGGTAAAAACGAAAGAAATTAATTGTCACGGGAGTATTGATCGTTTCTATCAAAATTTCTCATCATTTTTTGCTGTCATTTATGTACAGACACTCCTCAAATTCGTTCCTGAAGATATTTACGAAGTCACGAACGAACACTGGGCAAAATTATTGATTGGTATTTATATGGAAATGATATTCTATTCGGGAAAACTTTAGATGCTGTAATTTTTATGCCAAAATAAATCTCGTAAATATATTTTTTCTCATATTTTACAACACATACATTGGAAGTCCTGATTTTTTATTTTTTTGCAGATATCGATTCCCAAGTGGGACACGAATTTGGTGATTAAATCCCAGAAATTTGATGTGATTAAATTTTTCATTTTCAGATACAAGGAATAATAACGATTCATTAAAAATTATTGTATCATTGCCGTTCTAAAGAAAAAGAACCTTTTGATCCTGATATGATTCTGTTGTTAATTATATTGAATTCATTATATTAAAAATGTTTCTATAAATTTGTAAATTTATAATTGAAATATATTGAATATTTATTTTAACAAAAAAAAATAATCATTTCACAAGTATTTAATTTACGTTTAACAGCTCTATCTTATGTTATGAAATTTGTCAGAGAAGAGTTTAAAGCTGTGATCTTATGAAGAAGAGGGGACGCAGGTTAGGAAGAAAATATTCTTCTAATAACCTTGTTAGGAAAGGTGAAAGATGCCAGCCTAGAAGCCTGTGAATGCTTCAATATGCTGGAATTCAAAGTTCACATCCAACGCTACATTAAAGGCGATGTTAATGATGTCGCGGTCACATTCTTGAAAGTGAATTGCTTTGCGGATTTCGTACAATGTTGCTCTATCACTGTTCTCTAAAATCTAATTATCCAATATACCGATCAATTCGAACAATAAAGGTTCTAATGGACAATTCCTTATAAATATTTCTAAAACGTTAAATGTTTGGATTTGGCATTGGATAAGAAGGACATTCCAGAAGGATTACAACGATTCTTACTGATTTATGGTTTAATGATTTTATGACAGAAAGAATCAGCCAAGAATAACTTAATGATAAGGAATTTAGAACAAAGTCGATCAAGAGTGTGTCTGTTATTTCAACTTTCAGAAATCAGAGAAATTATAAATAATTATTCTTAACCTTCTTTATTGTTATATTTTAAAACTAAAATTCTAATCTTGTAGTGGTATTTTTTTATTTTTTTAAGGAGGGATTTTTTTTTGAAAAGGAGAGGAAGTTATAAAGCATTCATCTTAGTGCGTTTGTCCATTTCTTTCTTTCTACTAAAATAATAAAGCTTCTTATAAAATTTCCAATAGGTGTAAGATTAGGATTGACCAACAATTTAATCGAAGCGCATCAATAAGATCAATGTTTGCTTATGTTGAATCTATAATGTTTGGATTTCAAAACCGACTGAGACAAGAATCCATCGTTAAAGCTCATAACTATTTAATAAAATATATTTATTTAAAGTCTACAGATCTATAGCTCATGTGCTTTAATCGTATGTTGGATCTCTCTCTTTTAATCCGATTCTATATATCCATTACAGCCGTTTCGGCATAGCCTTATGATCAAGGCGGTGGCCTTTCACGAGGCAAATGTGTCGGAACCTGAGTTCGAATCCCGGACTGGGACGTGGATGTGATATTCTTCTTCTGTTTCTGCAGGTACAATGGGAGCTTCTCGTATGATGTACCCTGGGCAACGATTATAAGAAGAATTTTACGTGCATTGTTCACAGTTAATTTCACAAATTAAAACCGATGCACCTGGTTGATACGGTGATAAGGTTTAATTCAACCTTACCTGGCCAACGATTCTTCGCCTAAACGCCCCTTGTCGTGGCCAAGGCAAGCGCCAAGAGCTCGAGCGTTGGAGAATAAAAAAAAAACAAGCAAAAACAATCGTAATTAAGTAAGGATCAGATAATTACAATCTCAATAATAAAAGTTAGTGTTTCAATTTCAGCCATCTTTTGTCAGTAACATTTTTCATTCGGGGTCGGATATGATTTTTCTTTGTTTTTCCGAGAACAACATGAGCGATTTTGAAGATATTTGACATCCAATTATAGGTCACTGAAGCGATTGTCATCTCAATACAGATTTCTCAATAAAATTCTTCAGGAATTATTACGTAACAAACCCCATTTTTTTCTCGGGAAACAGAAGGGTGGTCTTCCTATCTCTTCCGAAACTGCTCGGGAATTAGGCTAACGACTGGGCAAAGAAATAGTAGCAGATAGTTTCAGTTCAATATGATTAAAATAAAAAAAGCACCAATTGAAAAATCGTGTTTCTACCTCTAGAGCTTCACTCAAGGTTGGTAGTACACCGCACGTCCCAAGTACAATTGTAATTCATTATTCCAACTAAAAGCCAGAGAGGGAATTGTAGACCTCTGGTTTTTCTGTGCCTCTATCTAAAATTAGTTTTCTAACTAATGTTGTTTTTGCATCGAATCGTTTATCAATAGCATTTTTTTTTTTTTTTTTGTTATTTGAATTTTTTCAATCTCTGTTACTTAACCAGAATTTGATACATTTTATTTTTATTTGTGGGTAAAATTCTTATTTGCGTAGAATACTCAGATTACTATATTTCGTTTATTTATTTATTAAAAACTAATTTATATTTAATACATTGAAAAATAACAACAATTCTTTTATTTTCAGTTTAAAGTCGTAGATTCAGAACCATCTGTCTTTCTTTTTTTTTCTTTAACTTAGTTAAATGAAAAACTCGATTCTTTTTGCACTGATGCGAATTCACTGACGGGAACGGTTCTGGTGACCACCTCCACCATCATTGTTTCAATTCAGGTGAAACGCTCAAATTCCAGGCGAACTATTTATGTTTTTCCTTATTCACTCTCACGAGTTCTAACGTCAACCCGATGTTGACACGTGAATTCTTATCGAGTGGCGCATTACTTGATTTCTCCAATTTACACTAAAGACTTACAACATCGTTTTTTGCCACGAACGAAAATCAAATTTAGTAAAGCCTGATCTCGTCGTCAATATTTAAAAAGAATTGGCAAAACTCTTAGTTTCATCACTCTTGCAATTACTGCTCAAGTTTTCTCGTTATCGTACATTAACGAACTAAAAAAAATGAGGAAAAAATATATGGATAAGAATAATCTACAAAGCCACTGTGATAATCTCAGGGGAAAATCTTCTGATGAACCTGTTATGTAATTCACTCAACTCTTAGTAAGGATCTCAGTGAAATCAAAGCCTTCGAGTTTCTGACTTGAACTTAAAAAGTGTTCTGTGTTGACAAAAGAAGAAGGAAAAATCATAGAAAAGACTAGTTGCAACCCGTGAAATATTCATGGATGTAAAACAAATTCCACCTTTTTGAAATACCGTGCCATTTTTCAAAAACACAAGATTGAAAACAATGTTCCAAGCTCATTTTTTTAAAAGGAATAAAATGTATAAACCCTGCTGCATTCAATCTATTCGTAGCAAAAATGTGTATATTCAATACAAATTCTACTTATAGATTTTGTCATTTATTATCGAGACCTTCAAAATAAACTATCATTCTCATCGTTATACGATTCTTGTTTTTTTAATATCAACATGCTTTGCTGGCACTTTCGGCGAAATAAGTTAATCTCCTGCCCTAAAACAACAGGCTCCTCCAAATTGAGCCTATGAGAGAGTGCCCCATAATGCCTTACAGGGGAGTAGGACTCTCTTCACTTTGATGACAAACAAACGTACATCCGTTTTTTGCCTATTAATATCATAGAATGGATTAAATTTCCAGTGAAAACCATTGTTCATTAGGGAAACCAGAGAAAGATTTCTTCCTACTTTTCACTCCAATGAGATCCAAACAAGAAACAGTAAAATCACGGACAACCGAAATATTCATGGTATATTTATATAGATTTAATATTGTTCCATTATGAAGACATGTTCTTCGAAGATATAACTCTTATTTGATTTACAGTTTTGTTGAGATTTACTAATAAAAAAAAAAGACGAAGTTGTAATTGAAAGTTGTTTAATGAATTATTGAGTTTTCTGGAAGTTTTCCAAGATTCGTGTCTTGTTATCATTTGTCTGCAGTTTCTTCCAACTGGTTATAATTACCTAAGGAGATGAGTAAGGATGGAACAAAAGTTTATGTTTCTAAAAACTTTTTACTTACTATTTATTTAGTATCTAATAAAATATTTATTAGACAGCCCTTTTGTTTGTTTTTTCATTATTCTTATATGTTTATAGAATAAGCTGGGCGAGAAATTTATACTAAAAAATGGGGTTTTTTTTACATTAGACAAATTTGGAAATTCACTGAAACAAAGAGTACATCTGAATTCAAAGAAAAATTAGTTGATGCTTATAAGTAAAAATTAAACACTTATGAATTATCTCACATAGGATGTCGATCATTTTCTATTATTAGCACCGTTTGGTAAAAATCAAAACCCTGCTTGCTTCTGATGGGACACGAAAATTTTTCTAACAAGGAGAGGTCATAGTTTTACATTATAGATATTCATGCCCTTTTGGGAGATGAAAGTAATCATGAAATACTTCAAAAATATACCAGGTTAGGGTCCAACACTCAAGCGTTTTGGAGATATTTGATGATTTTTGG
>JAFIDM010000002.1:13913267-13923697 GCA_023159025.1 Thereuonema tuberculata
ACTTCTATTGTGATCTCTTTTAAATTCTACCAACTGCTCTGATTTTGATAAAAGTTTTAGATTTGGCCTTCCTACAAAATCAACAAAATCCAGGTTTCCGCCAATTATCAGTTCATTTTTAATGAAATTATATTTTTATCTTAACTTTTTTTGAGGGAAATTTCAATAAATTTCGGATTAGAATAGACTATTAGAACATAAACAGCTATTGTTAAGTATTATATTTTCCTGTAGATTTGTCTATTTCGGAATAAATTTGAGATTAAGGCCAGATGTAGCTGGATGCTGTAGCTGTATTTCGTTACTCCTCCATTAGGAATCTACCTGCATCTTGTCCTTCCATTTCCCACAGCCGTAATCCTCATAACTCATTGACTTTGAAAGCCCTTGAGAGAGAAACCAATGTTTCTGCTCCACAAAAACAAGACGGAACACAGCTACATTGTAGCAGGCTTCGAGAATATTTATTTATTTATTTATTTATTTATTTACACCTAACCCTGAAGAACACGAGTTTCGAAGAACACGGATATGTTCCCCCGAATTACACGGTTTCAAACTACACGATTTTCGAGTAATTCTTTTGTAAAAGAATAAAATACATATATTATTTGATATAAAATTACAGTAGTTAAAAATTTAGAGTAATATTCTCATCAATTACGTCAGCGATTAATGAAGTTTTAACCTTTTTAATGTTTTAGAATTATATTTTTCCCAATTAATTTGACTGAATAATTTATATTTTATATAATTTTCCAATCTTAACCAAAATTATTATTCAATTTATTGATTTGAAAGATTTTTAACCAATTGTATCTAGTTATTTTTTCATTAGGGGACGTCCATTAATTACGTGAGGTCAAAAGGGGGAAGGGGGGGTCCAGCAAAATCTCACAAAATACAACGAGAGGGGGGGGGGGGGGGTCAACGAAAATCTCACATAAACTTTTTCATTCAGAGAAAATATATATCATAGCAAGATTTGCGGTTTTTTTTTTCTTCTCTTTTTGGTTGTTAAAGCAAGATTAGCCTTTTTTTTTTTTTTTTTTTTTTTTTTTTTTTTTAATTTTTTTAATCTCACCTAGGGGAAGGAGGGGGGTCCGGCAAAATCTCACCAAGGGGGAGGGGGTCCAAATTTTTGAAAAAACACCTCACGTAATTAATGGACGTCCCTTATTTTGATTATTTTTTATTTTCACACTTGAAACGAATCCTGTTTTTTGTAGTCTCGAACAACACGGTTTCAAAGAACACGGAACCAATTAATCGTGTTCTTCGGGGTTATGTGTATTTATTGTTATTTCAACAGACAGACACAAACCATTGAATGGTAAAAGACGAGACCTGTTCATTAAAATATAAAACTGAAACAATTTCTGTATTTTTATCTTAAAAGTAACAGTAAGAACTTAAAATAGAACGCTTTCTTTATAAAATATAAGTGAGAAAATATAAGTATCGTACTTTGTGATATTATGCAAACATCGTTGAAGAATTTTCGGAAGAAGAATTATAGAAGATGATGAAGAAAACGGTGATTTCAAGGCAGGATTATTAAGTAGATTCGTGAAAGATACGGAAACAGTTGATAAAAAAAGCATCAACGATGTTTGCGTAATATCGCAAAGTACAAATCGCACTTATATTTTAAAAGTAACAGTTTTAGCAAACTATAAATCCAATCTATTACAATTTTTTGTATAATTTAACAGAAATGTTAATTACTTCATATTTGACATGAATTGATCAGTTTCATAAAAAGACATGAAATAAAAGAAAAATTAATCTTTTGATTTAAAATTCGCTCAGAAAAGACGACAGTATTCGAATTCAAGCTGTACTTCAAAGGCAGTCTCTTTGACTGCAGAATTCATGGATGTCTGTAACTTGAAATGTACTTAATAACTCTGTAGAATGTAAATCGCTGCCTCTTTTGAAACGATTAAATTGAAGTAACTCTGGTGATTATCCTTAGATCAATCGTTTCCTTGTTCAAACGTAATCTTTCGAATCAAACTGAACAAAATATCCACCAAATAACTTCCTGGTTGTCTTCTTCCTCAATTTATCTTAAAAGCAAAGAAAAGTTGGAACTTCTTAAACCCGATAAACCTTTTCTTCTCTTCCTCAGAGGCAAATTAAAAACGATGATTGATTGTTTGTTTTCTCTTATGCCATTCAACCTCCTTTAAAGTGGTTGGGTTTAATCTTTGCAATTTCTCCAATCAATTCCATTCTCTGTTGTCGTGTTCACAATCCCATCATTGGGCGTTTGTTTCTGTTAACAAAAACACTTCGTTTCACTCCAAGGAAATGAGAAATTTATTGAAAATATTGACAGAAAAGCATTTCAAAATAAATAGGGAAAAAAAAAAACTAAATAATTTTAAAATGATTGGATATTCAGTATTAATTTACTACAATATTAGCGATAATTCTAAATTAAATTATTTATTTGAAATAAGCTTAATTTCTAGCTTAAAATACAGTTTATATGGTTTCGTATTAAATAAAAAAGTTATTTTAAAATATGTATCTATATTTTAGAAGCATTTAGGTTTTTCTGAATGCATTTAGGTTTTTCCTCTTAATTCTCCAGTATCTCAATTGGAAAACATGAATTTTCGGTCTTGAGAAGCCAAGATAAACTCAGCAGTGTTGAGATTTTTTTCCCTTGTTATTTTTTCTTCAGACAGGTTCTAAGGTTTCCCCTGTCGTTTTGTCAAATGACTTCCCGATATCTTTTTTTACTGTGGTCCGGCGACCTGTATTATGTCCCGTTTGGCTGATGATCACATCAACCCCTACCTTCTGTGCACCTACACTCCATTTGACGATACAGCCAATGTGTCTTACCCACAATCTGTTTTTCACTGTTAGTCTGGTCAGAAATTCCTGCTCTCCCAAATCCTCGATTCTCCTTTCGATGATTTTAAGAGAAATTGGAATATTCAATAAGAATCAAAAGATAAAATTAATTACAAATATTTTTTAGCCAAATCATTATCAATGAAATATGTTGGGCGACTGTTTCGTGCTTATTTAAAGGACACCATCCCTGCTTATTCACTGTTCAACATTCCCTTTCTTTTCTTTGTGTCCGGAGTCGTTGGAAAATGAGCGACATTATATAGAAACCTGAAATATCACTCCAGGATTATGATTGTTGAATTTCAGATTTGAAACAAAACAGAGGCTGCTGCTGTTTTTCCATTTCAAAATACCTTCAGTTGCTTTGTTGTTTGTTTGTTTCGTCCTGCAGATTTTATTTTCAACTATAACATTGCATTTTAACAAGTTTATTGTTTACTAGCGGAAGGACCCGGCTTTGCCTGGTGCATAGACAAAGAAGTAACAACAAACATACAACCATCGTTTTCGTACTTTATACATTTATAGATAGAAGATAGACAGATATTATTATTATTATTATTATAAAAGATTCAAACCATGGGCTTCCCCAGCAAAGACAGTATGGCGGGTCAAGGACCAAAGTACATATTGCCAAGTACTGTATAAATAAAGATATACAAAAAATGAGGGATGTGTGGCTGTGTCCATAAATTTTCTAACTATAAATAATTAACTAACAATTATTTTAGTTAGAATGTATAAAATTACATGAAAAACAACAACTTTTAATAGTAAAACATTCCAAGAAATATCGTTAAGAAGATACAACTTCGAAAAACGCCCGTCGTAGGCAACCGTTGGCGCGAGAATAAAAGGTATCTTCTTATCCCTGTTCTCTAGAGGATAAAGAGATAATTCTACCTTTAATGAATCACTGAACCCTCTACAAAACTCAGAAAACCTCAATCCCTTTAATTGAATGGTTCTAAAGTTACAAGCCATACTTTGTGTTGTTTCTGAAATTCAATAATGAAAAGATGCAGCCAGATTATGTTTCGTTTTCGGTTTTCTAAAGAGCTCTTATCTAAATCATTTTTTTTCTTCGCTATCTAAGATAGTAAAGTGATGCCATAAACCATCCCTGCTACACCTGTTACCAAACCGCATTGAAATTGTTTTAGTAGCTTTCAAGGGAAGAAACAGACTTGCTGACTTCACTGCTGCTATTTCAACAATTATTTCTATTGTTATTCAAACATCTTTTCATAAGTTATTTTATGTGTATTAATAAACAAATTGAAATAATTTCCAATAATTTAATATTGAATATCATGTTGTCAGTTGTCCTTCAGTGAAGAAAAAAGCGGGGTGAACACGATGCAGCTTTGTGCAAAGTTGTATGTGCAACTTTGCTGTTTGAGCGCTTTTCAAGCTGCTTGAGCATAGTTGTAACCGGAGTTGAATGCAGCAAAAGCTGTCAAGACCAGAGGATGCAACTCCAAAAGCTGCATGTATAGCACCCAATCACAGCGCAGCGTTGAAACATGTCACGCATGACGTCACACCCATGTGAAAACATGGCGCCCAAACAGATTGCCGTCGCTTCAAATTGACGGACAGCGATTACAGAAAGAATACAAGATATTTCCGAAATTTCTTCACGCAGAAATAAAGTTTATATGGAAATGCAATAATTTCAAGCGGTGGAATTTTCCAGAGCGTGTGATACACCTCGATATTTGCAAGTTTTCACTGCAACAAACAAAACAACAATTGCTGCCACTTTCTGAACAAAACCACGGGACGTCATTGTTAGCAATTCCCACTGTTATAATAGTGGCTATTGATCATTGTTCATCGTGTATCGCATTATTGCCTTCCCCTGCGAATACAGATCGGCTAATAATAGTATCGCAATATTTCTGTTCTGTTGGCGTTAATTGCAGTTCCTGTGTTGCAGGCCAGCGCCGCAATTTGTCCTGTGCTTCGTGTGTTTTTCGCACGGCGGCGCCAACCAAGCTGCATCGTTTTTTCCCATACCTGTCATTTGCAACTTTCCTGCGTCCAACTTTTTCACCAAGTTGTACAGCAAAAGCTGCATCGTGTTCACCCCGCTTAACATAAACTCACATGAACTGTTTCAAATATTTATTTTTAGAAATATTTAGCATAAAACGTTATTGTATTTAACTATTTTTTTTTTTCCGAGGAGTTACATTATTCTTTTTTTTCTTATCCCTTTCTTTAAAATGATCATTAATTTGTTCCTAGAAATCGTCGTGTGATTTGAAGTGAGTTGAAGTTAAAATACAGATGGGGTTCTAAAATAAACTATAGAAAGAATTGCCATTATTATTTTTCCATTAGTATAATCGTTTAAGGGAGATTAGATTATTTTTCATAGCTTTGTTGAAGAGTCAATGCACTGGCGATTTTCAGCTCTTGTTAAAAAATAAATAAATAAATAAATAAATAATGAAGTAAAATGACAGCCGTTCCGGCGTGGCCGAGTGGTCTAGACGGCGCGGCGGTCTGACGTGTGGCAGTTATGTCGGAACCTGGGTTCGAATCCCGGTATTGACATGGCTGTTTCTTTCTTCTTCTGAGTTTCCGCGGTTCTCCCTGGGACTTACTATCTCAGGGTTATTCTGGACGTGATGTGAATCTCGCCCCCCTTCTTGACTTTCACTAGCTTCGCCCTGACATTGTCAGGTTGGGCTAGTTCCGTGGTCCCTAATTGCCCAAATTCGATGAAAGGAAGGAAGTAAATGACAAGGTTTTGGTTTTTTTGTTACGCTCCTAATAAGAACACCAAAAATTCTGAAATTCTCATCAGCTAAACAAATGGCGTTTGTCAGTTTTTCAGTATTTGCTTTGTTGAAAGGGAGTAAACATATTGAAAATGATCATCTTCATTTTATCACCCTTTTCCCATTCGCAATCATTTCCCCGATGAGTTTGGTAACATCCAAATTATTAAAAAAACAAAACAAAATTATTATTGTTATTTTTTGTTTTTATTCCCAAACCTCTTAAAGTGAGATCCTATAAAATGACAGATATTGTTTATAGTTTTTCATTATTTATTTCTGCTACCTTTTTAAATAACAATTCTAAGAATTTTTGTCTCCTTCCTATTTTCAGATATTACCAGATTCGAACTAATTTAAAAGTTTCTCCCAAGTTGCCTGTGAAAATAGAAGTCAGTTTGCCTCAGAATTCTAGTAAGTTCCATTTCCTTTGTATGGATTACAGGGTGATATTGAAATGTTAAAAGAGTTTTTAATAAGGAAATTGTTTTATTCGCTGGGATTGAATAATTTAAAAGTTTAAAGAAATCAAAACAATATTAAAACTTAGCAGTAGTTTTCTTACTTTTCTATTTTTTTCCAATGATGTCATGTTTATATCCTTGAACAGCTGTAAGTATTGGAGGATCTGAAAAGCAAAAATCTCAGGAAAAAATTCCTAATAATACTAAACAATTAATGATGAAAAGAAGATAAACAAGGATGATCCTGTGGTGAGCATAGAATATGCTGAGCTTTGTAAAACAGGTCGTAAACACATTACTGAGGATATCAGGAAGTACAATTGGAAACTGATGGGAAAAACAGTAGAGGAAAATAAAAGCTGCTAAACGTTCTTTATGCACTGGTAAGAAGTTCATAACGGCTCTGAGAAATGAAGCTGGTGTCACTATTAGAAATCGCAAGGAAGTTACGAAGGCTGTTGAAAAATTTTACAGCGAATTATATGGACATAGTGAAGACTTAGGTGAAGTGGCATGTAAGACTGTTTCTGAAGTTCCGCCAGTATTGAAGCGGAGGTCAAGTACGCTATCAAATGTCCTGCTACCTTTTTAAATATTAATAAATTATTTTTTTTTAAAAAAAAGCACAGGACATGATAGAATCACAGCAGATATTCTTAAAGGAGAAGAAATGGAAGGAATTGTGGCAATTCACATTAAATGTTTGAACCTCAAAGATATACCAGAAGATTGGAAGAATGCAGTGTTAATATTACTATGGGAAAATATTATATTTAGAAAAGGAGAAAGAAAATATTTGGAATTATATATCTTATCAGCCTCTTGCAAGTTTATATAAAATATTTATGAAAGTTATTCCATTCGCTTGCAGAAAACTTTATATTTTGCCCAACCAAGAGAACAAGCTGGCTTTCGTAGTGAACATACCACCACGAAATTCATGTTTTGATCACATTCATGTCATAATTAAACTGATTTCTAGCAATGCTCAGCTTATCAAAAATATTTATAAGGACGCGACGGAAATAATTCGTTTGCACAAAGATTCAGAAAAAATCAGAATAGGAAAAGATTACAGACGGAGATACTATCGCTCCTGAATAATTTACAGCAGTACATCAGGAAGTGTTCAAAAAATGGGAAAAAAGAGGCATCAACATTAATGATGACTATTTAAGCCATCTTCAGTTTGCAGATGATATAGTTTGTCCTAGCTAAAGATGCTACGGAATTGCAAGTGATGATGCAAGAATGTGCCAATGACAGTTTAAAAGTTCGATTAAAGCTGTTTAGCTTCAAAGAAAATAAAGATTATGTTTAATATGTTTATTAATAGGCTACCAATTAAAGTTAGTAATTCTGAATTAGATGAGGATAGCAATTATATATGTATCTTTAACAACAGATTAGCATGGATGGAAGCTTTTTGCCAGAAATTATGCCAGCGTTATGAATTGATTCAGTTCCGTTCGTGTTCAGTCTTAGCTGGACGCAAATAAAATGGCGGATGAATACAGTTTGATGCTGAATAAATGTAAATTAACAAGAATGAGTTTTACTTCCTTGAGAAGATTTATGCATTTCAAAGAAAGTAGAGATAGAACAGTTTGTTACGGAGAATTCTAGGGAAAAACAGGCTTGGAGGCTTGAACAGGCTAGCTAGCAAGACTCCGTCTCAATTGAAATACCATCAATAAAAATAATTTACTTTTATTTTATGGATGTGGTAACTACTTTAACGATTTACTTCTTAGTAAGAGCAATAATTTGTCAAAAGTGAGTAAATCTACTGTTTAGTAAATAATAATTCTAATCAAAATTGAATATAATTAGAAATATCTAAATAATACTATTATTTTCTAATGTTACTTTTGTTATTAATAACCTAATAATAGTTTTCTTCATCTTTGTCTTCCTTTCTTTTATGAATTATTTAACAAACACATTTCATAGAAAGAAAGGAAAATATGAAAACTTGCTGAAAACAGTGATCAGTTGTATCAAAGAAATTGATTAACTTTTATATATATTTCAAAATATTTTTGAAGAAGGTAAAAGAAGAAAGCCTAAAAGCAGACTAAAAGCTAAATATGTCAAAAACTAAGATAATGACGAATGGAAATAGCAATAATTTAGAAATTGATGGAAATATAGTGGAAGATAGTGAGAGTTTTATATTTTTAGGGCCTAGAATAGACAAGGATGGCCCATTCGAAGGAGATGTTAGGAGAAGACTTATGTTGGGGAGAAGAGCTAAGTTGGCCCTTAACAAGATGATGAAAGATGGAGACATTGCAAGGGGGACCAAAAAAGAATCATAAAAGACAAATCTATGGTCTTCCCTGTTGCAATGTACGGTTGTGAAAGCTGGACTCTGAGAAAAAAAGAAAAATAGCCGCTTTTGCGCTCTGGATTTGGAGGCGACTGTTGAGAATCCCATGGACAGCAATGAGGACCAACGAGTCCGTTTTGGATGAGGTGAAGCCTGACTGCTCGTTTGAGGCCCTGATTCTCAAACAAAAGCTATTATACTTTGGACACGTTATGAGAGCTGACAGTTCATTAGAAAAGTCATTAATGCTTGGAAGGAAAGGAAGACCGAGAACTAGATGAATGGATGGTATAAAGGAAGCCACTGGATGGTCTCTGTAAGAACTTCGGAATTGTGTTAGAGAAAGATCATTTTGGAGAAAGGTTGTTCATGGAGTCACCAGGAGTCGAAGACGACTTGACTGAAGTTAACAACAAAATACAATAAAATAATACAGATACATCTCTGTGATTATGTTTGTCTTACTGGTTGCTTTTATACAGGGTATACCTGAAATGTGCTGCCAAACTTAAAGGTTATATTCAATCATGGAAAACAACGAATAAATGTCATATAAACATGGATCTGGAAATGCTTTATTTCCAAGATATGAACGATGCAACAATACAGAGATGTTGGCCGTACAGTGCTCAAAATGTCCTCCACCGCCCGCAATGCACTCAGTACAACGTCGTTCCATCGACTGCCGAACACGGTCGAAGATGCCAGGTGCACGTCGAATTGTGTTGCATCCATCCACTATGCGATCATGCAGTGCGTGGGCGTCAGGAACCGGTGTGGTTTACACTAATGCTTTAAGATAACCCCATACGAAAAAGTCCAGAGGGTTTAAATCAGGGGAACGAGCAGGCCATGCTGTTGTCCCCCTCTTCCAATCCAACGGTCAGGATAACTTAGGTTGAGAAGTCGGCGGGCTGAACGGCTGAAATGAGGTGGCGTACCATTATGCATGAACCACATGTGACGACGAATGTGCAAAGGAACATCCTCCAGGCATGTAGGCAACTCAGTTTCCAAGAAATCCCTGTAAGCATCGCCAACACCTCTGTGTCGTTTCATCGTTCCTATCTTGGAAATAACGCATTTCCAGACCCATGTTTAAATGACATTTAGATTATTCGTTGTTTTGCATGATTGAATACAACCTTTAAGTTTGGCAGCACATTTCAGATACACCCTATATTTATTAATGAAAATCATTTTTAAAAAAAATGCTCGAATAAACTAACAATAATTAAATTTATTAAATTAAAATTGAAAATTTTTCTTACATATAGTAGCATTTCGGTATCATTTGTTTTCTTTTTTTCATTTCGTTATTTCGTACTTCATTATTCTAGTAATCGAATAATGTAATAATGTATTATTCAGCGTTTCCCCCCCCCCCAAACAAACAAAAACAAAAAACAAATACATTTTTAGTGATTCCTTCTGAATTATTTAACTTACGCTGAGATTGTGAATGATTAGTATTTTTTTATTATTATTTATTATTATTAAATAAATTATTTGGTGATTTTTTTTTTTTAATAAAAGAATTTGATTTTAGCAAAAAAGCGGAGAAAAAGATTACAAAGAGAATTCTTTATAAACAAGATTATCTTATAAAATTTAAACATATAATTTACTGATATCATAGTAAATAATGGTCTATAGAAATATGCCTTGAAACAAAATCTGCTTCTGTTTCAACTACAGCTTTTATATATTTTTAACAATTTATAAGAAGGCGAACCTTGAAACGAAAGAAGCGAACACAAATAATGATGAATCGATAACGTCAAGAAGAATTTATACTTTCCGTTTTCTTATGGATTTCGGGTTGCATTTCTTTTATTGTAAAGATTCCCTTCCTGCCTTTTAACATCGTGATATTTCTATGTGTTTAAAATATCCCCACCATTTCTTTCTTGGTGTTTAGTAACAGAATTCGATCTAATATTGGCTTCCCTTAGGAATTAATTTCCT
>JAFIDM010000002.1:13923797-13972740 GCA_023159025.1 Thereuonema tuberculata
ATACATACCTGAAATTATGCCGTGTATTTTTGAAACACCCTGTATATATTATAAAAACGTTATTCTGTCTGTCATTCTGTCATAATACTTTTTAAGTTTTTCCAATTTTGTGACCAAACTATAACAGATAGAGTGGTCATGCAAATACATAAAATGTAGATTTTTTAAGACAAGCAAAATGCTACAAAAATCTTTCGAAGAAACTTTTTGGTTTTCAAGATGTCGCCTTTTAAAGGGTCAAATTTTGACTTTTCTAATTAAAACGAAAAGTATAAAAGTTGGAAGAGTACATTATATTGAGAAAATATTGGTATCTGAAAGTTCTATCGAACGATATATCAGATATTCACAAATGTTTCTGCGTTTGTAAGATACATGCAAAAATGTGAAAAATTTCATGTTGCCTATTATGAGAAGTTTGTGATGGCACGTAAAAATGAAAACTTTTTTTTTTTTTTATAATTATAAATATAAAAAGAAAAGTCCTGACTTACTCACTGACTGACTCATCAACGCCCACCCCAAACCCTTGGATCTAGAAAGCTGAAATTTTGCACAGAGGTTCCCTTTATGATGTAGACAAGGAATAAGGCCGGAGTTTTCGAAATTCCCACGGGATAGGGAATAATCTGGCAAACTGACCATGAAGTGTGTGGCGACAAACCCAGGTGTGTGATGCCAACCCGCAATACACCTGACTTAAGCGGAGAAACGGACTGGGAAGTCGTATATTCTTCGATCTCAATAATAATTTGCTAAATAAATAATGTTTTTTTTTTTTTTTAATGGTATATATGCAAGGGTTCCGGAGCGAAGCGGCGATACCCGGCTAGTAATAAATAATTAAGAAAAGAAGATAAATTACCAACAGAACATTATTTAGATTATTCGGTCTCAAATGAAAGCGATTTGTAAATCTAACAGAATATGCAGTAAGTACGTTAAAAAATGTTTTCACGAGGTAAAATAAATCAGGAAAAAAAAAAAAAATTTCCGAACATCTTGAGTTTGGCAAATTTCCCCACACCATACTCTTCTAAACAAACATGAGATTTTTCTTATTTATTTAATTAGGTAAACATTTAAATTAGTGAAGGGTATATTTGATCAGAGCTTAGTCGTGATCCACTGTTTGAGAAACACTGAAGTAAATCAGCTAAACTAAAAAATACAGTAAACTCCCGATTATCCGCGGACCTCTCCTGTTTCCATTTTTTTTACTGTACAATAAATTAGGAATTAAAAAAATTCTTAAATCTAGAATAAGGTAAACAATAAAAGAGCCTAACAAAGTAAATGAAGACAATTATAGACAAACAATTTAAAGAACGACCTTGTGGGCGGAGCTTAGGCCGGCAGGTTACAGTAAATTACGGGTGAGCCTTCCCGTAATAATAAAATTTAAAAAAATAAATAAATAATTTAAAATAAAATAATTGTTTATAATGTATTTATTGTAACTGTATGCATTGCCATTTTAATGTCAATAAAACATGTTAAAAGCATTATTGTGTTGATTTTCGTCCTATTTCGGATTATCCGCGGAATTCGCTTATCCGTGGTTGCCGCGCCACCCAATTCCGCGTATAATCGGGAGTTTACTGTAGTTATTTGTTGATAAAAATGGCATTGAAATAAGACCTTAATATCGCATCCATAAGTTTTTCTATATTTCACTATCATTACAGGATGATATAGGATTTTCGATATAAACAGAATTTGGAACATCCCTTTGAAACAACTAACTGATGAGATTTCCTAAACTACGTGTTTGATTAATAGTGAAACAGTTGATGTGGCTCTTTACGAGCTTTGTTGGGTGCAGGCGAATTATTAAAAAAAATAAATAAATAAATAAATAAATAAATAAATAAATAAATAAATAAATAAATAAAATAGAAAGATAATGGACTACTCTTGAATTTTTGTGAATATTGTATCCAACGATTTATTAAAAAATAAATAAGTAGATAACATGAAGCAAGAAATGCATAGTTGGTGTGCGAATTATCAAACGCGTAGATGAATAAAGATTGTAAATGGATAACTTAATTAAAAACTTAGCTCCGAAAGAAAATAGTCAGTTTTCATGATTTACAAAGATCTTCGCAAAACACAGCCAGACAGTTATCAAATGAAAAGGAATGCTATTGAGTAAAATGAATTCATTTAGAATTTCAGTAAATATGGAATGTTGTTATATTTTCATGTTATTTTTTTCCCCCTTTTTGTCCAAATTTTTTAATCTCTAATTATGGAATCAATTATTTTAGCTTCAAGTTTTAGTGTAGTTTTAAATTAATTTTTTTTTTTTTTTTTTATTAAATGACGATAAGCAAATTAATAGAAATATAAAATTGTCCCCGTATTTTTTTTTTATCATTGCTTATAATTACATGTTTAATTACATTTCTAAACTTAACTTATTCTTAGAACTTAAATAAATCATAGATTTTTAATCTATGATTAAAAGGTTTTCTTCGTCAGATCGACTTCCGCTTTATTTGTTTTGGTATGTCGCGTGGATTTTGGAACCTCGGATAACGATTGTATATTTTGCTAGGCGTTTTATTTCTAGAAGTTTTAAGGAAACTCTCCTTATGTGTTTCATCAAATGCTTCTGCGCTCAAAACAAAAAACTGCGTATTGGGGTCAGGGACACGTGACAGTGTGTCTTTTTCTTTCACCCAAAGCAAGATATTACGCTAGTAAATAAGATATTGAAATTCATCATTTTATTTTGAATAGTATATTGTAATATATTTAATATTACTACAGAGGAAAGCAGTGCTGTAGAATGTTCCATTTTCATTATGCTGTTCCAAATTAAATGAATTTTCTTGAAAAGCCGCGAATTTTAATATTTTTTTAGGAAAAACCATACCTTTAAATAATAATAAAAAGGTTGAAGAAGAATTTTTAATTTATCATGTTGACATATTGGAAGTTGTTTTATAAAATTTGTTAGACTGAAAATTTAATCTTTTTAAACCTCTTCAGCGATTTATTTATTTATTTATTTATAAATTTGATTCTTATTAGGATGATGAACATTAATGGAAATACCAATATTTTGCATAAACATCATTAGAAACGAACAGATTAGCCATTCATTAAATCCTTATTTGATTTTCATATAAACTAAGCCTCGCAAATGTAACGAAAAAACAACATTTTGTAATATTTATTCAAAAAAGAAATTACATCAAGTAAACTAAAAAGGAAATTAGAGCTAAAGAATACATGTAATGCGATATTGAAAGCCATTTGTAACAGTCGGAAATTTACAGTTGAGTTGACCATCTTCTGTTGCAAACTTCATTGTAGCGGACGTACGCATACACGCTGTTTTTTTTAATAATATAGATTTCTTAATATTTCATTAAGAATTCATAAATTTTTTTGATAAAAAAAAAAACAACGATAAATTTTGAAATTCTGTGGAATTTATTTTCTTTTAGTTTTGACAGTATGTGAATTCGATCAATTCCACATAACCTCTTAAATAGAAAATGGATGTTTTTGTTTTTTTTTATTTCCTTTAAAAATTTTAGTAAATGATTTGAAACATTTTAGTGAAATCTGTAATTGAAGTTTGTTAAATATTTTTTTTCCTTGAAAAATATTCGAAAATGTCAAAATCTGTAAATTATGAGATGGGGTTTTGCAACCCACAACCTCCCACTACAATAATACAGTACTCTTCATCATCCCTACAATTAAATATCCTCTAGCAGAAAGCCATCAAACAACAAGACTTGATCTTCGTTATTCTCTGTAGAGCTGCAGGATGGGTCTACATAGAGAGATTATTGTATTTTTTACTTGCTATACTGTTTTTTTAAAAGACCTCATTCCTTCCTAATGATACAGCCTGTCTGTTGACTTCCTCTTAATGAAGCGATATCATTACCAGCTGTCAATCTATTTGGTACCAGATTCTTAAACAACATTTTAAATGAAGTGCAAAATATTTATTGGCTTAAGGAAAGACTTACTTTTGGAAAGACGTTGTCAATCGTTTCTAGGTGTTGAAGATTTTTAAACAGAATCCCATGAGGTCTTAATGAAGCAAATCAAAACTAAATTTTAACTTTATTTTTTAGAAGCAAATAATTTAAAAATGTTATTGCTAACAAATTGGAGAATTAACAGTTTCACGTTTGTTTTTTTCCCCTTTAAATTATATTTATGACTGATGTTAGAGTTTGCTAGAAATTAATAATAGCAGAAAGATGAAACTATAAATAGAAAACCCATCATATTCCATAAAGAACCATACATCAAAGTTTATTTGTAATAATAATAGGAGGTAGAGGCAAGACAAGTTTCAGTTTCTTAATTCCTACCTTTTTCTATAAAAAGGAAAGTTTAAATCATTTCTTATCATATTTTTTAGTAATTTTTATAGTAGACCTATCCCAGATCAACTTTGAAACTGTTTAGATTAATACAGTTAAAAATTAATTATTTTCTTAATGAAAATTAAACAACAGTAAAATTTATTAATAAGTGAGGTTTTGTCTTTTTTCTGTTTATTAATTTAATTTTGTTTTTAGTGATTAAAAATGTCCTTGATCTCAGTTTATTAACATTGCGGTCTTTACCTAACACTTACATTTCAAACCAATTATGTACCTGTGTGGGATGCAGTGAAGTTCTGTTCCATGACTGATTGATTTTTGATTAAAATCAGAGATTCAATGCTTAAAATCAGTCATGACACAACACTTTACGGAAAATTCTACAATTGATAACAAGTATTAAACATAGCAAATAATAAATGACAAATGACAAATAAATGAGTCAGGAATAATTAATAAATGTTTAATGACTCCATAAATATTTTATTTAGTAAATTTTTTGTTCATAAGTTAATGGTCTATATTTATCAATATAATATTATTTAAAAAAATAAGTAAGATTCAATGTTTAAAGTGTGTTAACCTGTGCAGTTGCTACAAAAATATTATTCACAATATTGCTACAAAATATTTAAGCTTTCTTTTTACTTCTGTGCAACCTATAGGAAAGGAAGAAGTTGAAAATGAAACATTGGATTCCTGATGATAGAAGTTCTTGTGAAATACTGAAATCTGTTTCATGTATCAGCTGAGGTTTCAACTGAACACTTCTGTTCCAAATATTTTGCAATATCTGAAATTTGATATCTTTTTTTATTATTATTACATAAGGATTCATGAGGAAAAAGAAATCAAAACACAAGAACTGAAGTAGAAATGAAGTTCAATTGAAGGGGGAATCACCATTAGCACCTCATATTTTGTATTCAGTGAAGGATAATTGGGTTCATCCTCTGCATTGGTTTCCTGGTTGATATCAAGTGCATCCTGTAGTTAGAAACAGAAAAGAACTCAATGAATGGATTGAAGAACTTCAATAGAATGGGTTGAATGGATTTTTTTAACTGTGAAAGAGAAATATTATAATCAATTTGATTTACTTCATTAAAATTAATTTAGTAAGAAAAAAACTTTGGATTTTTATATAAATAAATTTGCATTTTTTTATGTGCTTCTTTTAATATTATTTCTATTAATAAGCTAGCCAATTGATAATGTTGTTTTATAATTAAATTCCCCTCTTTATTATTGATTCTTAAAATTAGTTATATATTTTTGCAATTTTTTTCCTTTTAAATAATAATGCTTATTTAAATTAAAAAAAAAATTAAAATGGCAGTTTTGCTTTAAAAATTTTATATGTTATATGTGAACTTAATTTAAATAGTATTTAAAAAAAAAAAAAAAACACATTAAAATACTTGATTGAAGATATAAATTCTGCATAAAATGTTTTGTTTGATCCAATGAATTTTCTTTTGATGGGAATTTAAGTTTTCCCTTTGTTTTACTATGCTAGTGGTAAAAAGGATCATGAATTTTACTATTACATGAATAAAAAGAGCCATTATGTTGATTCTATTTGGTGCTATTTAGAAAAGAACTAAATCATGTAAAGGTGGATTGGACTACTTATAATCAAAAGCTTTTGTTATTAAATTCATAAGTTCTATTTTGTCATTTCTCAAACATTCTCATTCTCTCTCACACACTCTCTGAAATAGTTGCATAAATAATAAGGATATAAATACTTTAGTTAAATTATATTTCAGGATCGGTTCTATTGTAAGGTTGTATGGTTGTATTATTGAAACAGATAAATGTAATTGTCTGCACAAGCAAAGTTTTCAGCCTTACTGTTTTTGGTAATTAAATTATTATATCAGTGCACACTTTTATACTAACTTTTTATGTAGACAATATCAGTTTCATGATAAGAAACAAAGTAAAAGTGATTCGTTCTTATAATTTAATTCCTGCTGCCTCCCATATTATAGAAAGATCAGAGAAAAACCGTGATTCAAAATCTCGAAAGAAGGGGAGAAAATTTCTCTCCGTTGGAAAGAAGAGGAAGAAGAGTAAGTATTTGTGTGATACATCTTCACAGCTATTGTATGTTGCACTGTGAGAGTTTTGCAACATGAGCACATTGAAGTTGCACCCACTGGTACAATGAAGATGCAGTGACACTTAGGTTTTCACATTTCCACAGTACATTTTTGGTATTACATTTTCCTAAGAAGCAATAATTGCAATTGTCAAAAGGAATGTCTTAAATTTCATGTATGTGTGAATTGACTATAAAGTTAATTTACAAAAGAACAATAACAGAGGAGTTTGTAAGATTTTGCACATTTTAGTTCTTAATATGTAGCACAAACTAAAAGTATAATAGAAAATTTGTTTAGACACAAACTTGTTTTTCTCTTCCATTTGGTATTATAGTATTGTTGCCATTTGCTTCACAACTGATCTTAAAAACTTAAAAAATAATTTTTATTAGTGTATCTAAATTTATGATATTTTTGATGGTCTTTCATTCATAGCTTCTCCTGTTGCAGTGCCTTAAAGCTCATTGGTTAATTCACCCTTTACAGTAATTTAAATTACTTTCATATGAGTAATCTACTTGGATTGAATTTCAAGTCATTTTTAGCAATATTTATGTAACAGTTCATTTAAGGAAGAAGTATTTTTGTTTTGAAGGACAAAGTAATTATCATCTTAATACATTATAATATATGAAGAACATTTTATTCATATGAGTTATAATGCAGTCTTAAGATTCCAGTTCTCTCATTGATTCTGTGCTTAATAATTTGAAAGCATTGGAAAAAAAGTTAAATAACAATAAAAAAATTAGAAAAATTTTGAATTTCATGAACCTTATTCTTTAAAATTGCTTATCTTTCTTTTAGGCAAAAAGGAAAACTAATTATTTATTTCTGTGCATTTAAAATCTTTTTGTAGTTTAAACGTTTCTTCCTAGCAGTAAAATTGTTGACTATTATCAGTGGATCACTACTCAGAGAGTTGTGCAAACAATTGGAATTCCGCTTTTTTAATCCCTACCCTTTTAAGTCACATTAAATTATGAGTCCTAGAAGCACTGAAATAACTCCAATCATATAAATCACATCCATGTTATTTTTTAATGAGAATTTGCAGCATCAGGCACCCACGTTCCAACCACTCACTGCTTCCGCTATTGTGTTGCACTAATTGATGTCCCAGAATATAACAAATATAGAAAGTGAATATGTTCTCTTAGTTTATAAAGAAAACACAGCCGTAGTTAAAAAAAGAAATACTGAACTACACAAAGTTTTAGGAGTTCTTTTTCAATATTATTGAATTATTTTTTTAATTTTATAATTATCTGTCAAGTTTATCAAACAAAAACATTTGATAGCTTTCCCAATTTTGTTTATTTCTGAAATCTGGAATGAAATGAATGTAGCAGAAATTGATGTAGAATCATAGACAGCTGCAAAACTGAATGATGTGGGTGTCCTGGATATTATTGACTTGTTTTATTGTTAGTGATCTTATTTTATTTATTTATTTATTTTTTCAGTAATTGGTTCTTGGTTGTACCAGAAATAATTTGTTTCAAGATATTTTGCTATTTTATAACAATAGCTGCTCTGAAATAAAAAAAATACCAATCATTGACTACAATGTCTCATTGATAGAATTTAGTTTGATTTGGAAAACTACTTTGGAATCTCAAAGAATGTGAAAATGTTAAATATAATTTAATATATTCAAGACTGGGATTATTTTAAAGATTAATCCTTTCTGCATCATATAAACTGGTTTGTTTGTTTTTTTGTTGACTATCATTAACTTTACTGCAATGAAAAGATATATATATTTAGAAATTATATAAAGAAATTATTTTTTATATTAAAATATAAAATAATAATGATAAGATATAACTGACAGTTAACCAGTTTTACTGCAGACTTTAATATCAAGTTTGATTTAAAAGTTTCCGTCTTCTGGAAGGTCTTCATAAATACCGTACATCTTCCAGAAGGTGCTGAATTTTATGAATTTAGTGATTGATTTTTTGAAGTAGTTGTGGGTATTTTTATTTGTTCTTCAAAGAACATTTTGTTTATTTATCAGTTGTTTGATGTGAGGAATAAACAGACATGGATTTGGTGTAATATGAAGGTGATAAATGGGAGTAAGATTTAAATGTGTTAATGAATCCTTTCAAAGTATTTTTGATTAAGATGCATCTGCAATCCTGAAGTTTCTGAAGGATTACAGACATGTAAAGTTCTCAATTTGGTGTCTTACATTAATTTGTGAGGCTAATCTATCTATAAACATTTTGATGTGTTTTTATGCATTCATTTCCTATTCATATTTTATGAATACCTGTCAAAAGAATTTCAATACGTTAGTACACTAGCCTGCTTGATCTACCTTCACTTCACATTTTTTTTTAAATTTAATTACAAACATTGTGGTGATTTTGTTTTATGATATAAGAATAAATTCAATACATAATATTTTTTATTTTATGTAATGAACTGATTAATAATCATTGTTCCCATTTGTGATTACAAATCTCCTTAATTTCCAATCTCAGCTGTCACAATACTTTCCCATGATTTTAAAAATATCGTTCAGCAGTCCATTTTGGGATTCAGTGTTTTATCTCTTATACTTTTCAAATTAAAAACATCTTAAATTTACTCAAAAAAATGTCTTATAGTCAGTGCCGGATTAAACCCTGTGGAAGCCCCTAGGCAGTCGAAATCTCGGGCCCCCCCCCCCTTTGCAAATTATCTTCTAATATGTTTTTAATTTTACCATCCAATAATTTGAATAAAACAATTTTATTATATAAAAGATTAACAATTAACATTAACAATTATTAATTTTATTAAACAAAATTTATTAAATATTAAACAAAAATTATTAAATATTATTAAACAAAAATTCTTAATTATTAAACATAAATTATTAAATATTATTAAACAAAAATTATTAAACAAAAATTTAAAAAAAATTAATTTTAAAAAACCAACAAAACTTAAAACATATTATTAATCATCATCATCTTCATATATCATAAAACAACTTTTTAATTGTACTACATTTTTTAATTACATAATTTGGGGCCCCTGGCTGCAGCTTCATTAACCTGAATTATTACTATTTCATTATTATTATTATTATTATTATTAATTACAGTATATATATATATAGGTAGCATAATTTTTTCATTTATTGTGGGGCCCCCCCTCTTTGAGAATCCTGGTTTTGCACCATATGATCCATGGTAAATAAATTTTTGTGGTGCCCCTTCCTTCCCTTGATGCCCTAAGCATGTTCTTATTTTGCTTAATGGTTAATCCTGCCCTGATAAGCATCACTACTATATATTATACACGTACGTAGGTTGCTCCGAAATTTTTTACAAACTGACAACTGACAAAAGATGAGCTTTTAAGAGACAAACTGTAATGTGAACCTGATGTCTATGGTTATATACGTTAAGTTGTTAATAAGTATATTACATTAATACAGTATTTTCTTTATAGAGTCTTTATTGTAGTTTTCGTTTCTTTGCGTTGATTCATTTTTTTTTCTATCTTTTTTTATCTTCTATCTAACAATTTAAGAAAGAAAGCTTGATTGTAATTTTCCATCAAGATGAAAGGAATATTATTTTGATCCGTTGTCGCGGGGCCCCTAAAAGGCGCGGGGCCCATAGGCAGTTGCCTACTCCGCCTATTTGGTAATCCGGCACTGCTTATAGTTGTATGCAGTGATTTTTTTTCTAGGAAAAAAGGTGCCAGTACTCACCATGAAGTTGTTGTTGCAGTAACTCCCACACTTTTAACATATCCTCCGATGTATCCTCATCTTCTTAGATCATTTCCTGATTATAATTTTTTTATCAACTGTAGAATGACATTTTCATAGTAGTCATGTTTCCAGATATTTGGTAGGGTTGAACTGACCAAGAGGAGGTCCAACCATACTGATGAACATCAATGCAGAAGTTGTCCGTTTAAGCAAAGATGATCTTGATGAAGTTACTATAGGATTCATCGGAGAGAATCCTCTTTCACATTCACTCGAAGATATTGCAATTGTGCTTTATAGGAAGTAGTGAAAAAATGCAAAGAAAAGGTGCCATTACTGCGTACTGTTGGGTACTGCTAGAAAAAAAAAAAGCACTGGTAAATTGGAATGTGAATAGGTGAAATTAATTCATATGTTTCCATGCCAATAGTTTAGAAAGTATAGTTAAAGCATAAACATTTAGCCAGAGCCGTTTGTAGGTGTTCTGCCACCCTAGGCGAGAACTGAAAAATGCTGCCCCCACCAACAGAATCTTCAATTCAACAACCAAAAAAAAAACGACGATCCTATTTTAACTACCAAAAAAAAAAAAAAAAAAACGGAATCCGTCCTTCTGCCGCTCTAAAATCTTGCTGCCCTAGGCGGCCGCCTAGTCTTGCCTAATGGTAGAAACGGCCCTGCATATAGCAAGAAAACTCCCATCTCAACACTTCTGAATTATAAACTGCTAAAAAAAAAAAAAAACTCCTTTCTTTTTTTTTTTTTGCTTCTTTTTCAGATAAGCTACTTTATTGTCCTGTAAATAGATTTTGGGATCTAATGTAGCTTTTAGAAAATAAAATCTTTTGGGTTAGAATTTTAATTCTTTTAAACACTTATATTCTGCTACAATAAGATGTAGAGATCCACACAATATCATTCTGGGGACTACTTACAGTATTTGGGCCATGAATTCAAGATGGCTGGCCTGTATCCTTTTCTGCTGAACTGAAGTGATATGATTACTACTCTGCTACCAAAAGTCTATTAAGAGGGAAAAAAAAAAGTAGTTAGAAGATAATGGAACAAAAACAGAATTTTTTCCATTAAGATGCAGGAAATATTTATCATCTTTAGTATCTTTTCTGTCATAATGCATGTTGAATTCATGGATATCCCATTTGATTTTTATCAACTTGTCATCCATATTTATCTGGAAGAGATCATCCATATAGTCATATGACACATCGAAATTATTCTTGTAGCCCAAGATGTTTTCATGGATTACAATGAAATTTATTCAAAGATTCCTTTAAGATGTCTAGTTGTTTGTTTTTTGTTTTTTTTTCCATTAGACAAAATTGTGACAAATAAATGAATATCAAATTACCTGTGATGTTAGCAATAGAAGAATTACCTTATGCCATAGCCCTGTGATTGATAATCAAAAAATGCTACTCGGCAATTTATACAGCAATTGTAAAATTTTCTTTTAAATTCTTAGTTACTCATAATTGATGTTCTTATTATATATCAGAAGCTGAATAGTAGAAATACATTTAGAAATAGAATGTAAAAGATCATAATCACATTTCAAAAATTATTGTTGTTTTTTTAATAGTCATGGAAAGACAATGAAAATTACAGTGGAATTCATTCTTAATCTTTTTAAACATCTGAAAAGTAAAGCTTCTTATTGTTCTTTATTTGCAGGTATTTTATTTTTATTTTATTAAACCACTGTGCAGTATTTCAATAAAAAGATTGCTTTACTTGCCAGATTCTAAGTGTTTTTTTCCATAATTATTATTATTTATATGTATATATAATCTTATTGGCTTCTTTTTTTTTAGGGAATGATTTGGTATTTCCTGCTTGCATTGTCAATGGAGCGGCAGTAACAAAGACATTTCAGATTCTCTATCGAAATGAAGAAATAGTTCTTGAAGACGTGGCACTTTTTAAAGCACATATTATTGTAGACAGCCATAAGGTTATCTTCTTTTATTTTCATTTTAAATTTTTTTATCTTAAAAAATAAGATTTAATGTTTTCTACTTCAAAAAAACATTCAAAAATAAAAAATAAGTAAAACTGTAAAACATCTGCTTTTTCTTTTTCTGTCTTTATTTTAAGTTTAAAAAAATGCCTTATGATTTAGTATTACAGAAATTTATTTTAAGATGATAATGTCACAGGAGAGTTGTGATTATAATTGCTAAATGATCGTTATTTCTATTCAATGCCTTATCTTTTATTTAACAAAGAAAAAAGTTACTCAGAGAATTGTTGGAAATTAATAGAAATTCCCTAAATAAGAGAAATTCTTTGTTAATCAGTAAATCAGAATTATATCTTGAGCCCAAGATATTTGTTGTCTGATAGTGAGGCCTATCTGAGGTTTTATTTTTAAGGTTAGGAGGTGGGTTTTTTTCTTATTATGTAAGTTTTCTTAAAGATGATGGAAGTAGAATGGAATCGCAGATTATTTTATATTCATTTCTAAGAGATGAAAACAGATCTTTTTTTAGTGCTCTGGTTTCCCAATCTCTGTAAGGCCAAATGTAGAGTAAATTAGCACTTATCAAAATCCTGTGTTGACTGAATTATCTTTTACCACTAGCTTTAGTGTGGTAAAATAATGGTAGTACTGATGTTTACTGTGGGCTGATTTACCAAAAATGAAGAGTTCCTGGAATTTAACCCACATAATGAAGGTAAAAGAAGTGCGACCTTTCTCATCTCACTTTGGGAACAATCATCAGGTCTAAAGAAAAGAATAAGAATAGCAGAATATATGGAAATGAGAAGGCGGTGGGGTGTAATTGAGAGTAGTAGCACTTGAAATTATGGTAAATGCTGAGAGTGCAAAAAAAAGGGGGGTTGTGGATGCACTCAGAGCATGGGAAACAAAGAAGGAAGGGGATGGCAGATGGGGGTAGGAAGGTGGCATTTGGAGAACCAGAAAAGAGCAGCCATTTTCAAACATAATCTCTACACCCTTGCCTTCATTTTGATTGATGGCAGAAGATCCAGTTTTGAGATTTTTGATGCAAGTGGTATTTACGACAGTTTTACCATCAAATGCTTCCTCTCTGCAGACAAATGGAAAAAAAAAGAGATATATTATCTTCTTTAGATTATACACGATATCCATAATTTTATTTTTAATAGCTTTTGTTAGGTATTCAAGAAAAATTTGTAATATTTTGTAGTACTAGAATTCTTGCAAAACCATAAAAAAAAAAAACATTCCAACAATATGAAATTTTTTTATAGGATGAAGGTACAGTATGGAAAAGATTGTTTTAATCTGGGGTGAAAAAAACAAAAACATAACTGATGCTAAAAATGCTGTTTTATAAATATAAATACATAAAAAAACGTAGTTTTCCAAATAATTATTCTATTTGTTTCTTTTATGTAAGAATTCTAAACCTCAGTTTATATAATTCTTGATTTTCTTGCTACTTTTTATAGTATGATGAAAGTTATTAAAAATTGTTTTACTAGTTTTTATTAATGTATTTGTTTTTTAATTAGAAATAAAGTAGTTTCTATTGATTTGTTTTAAGATTGAAGAAACAATTGAACGAGCCGACTTTCAACTTGTTGTTGAGCTTTGGTTTACTGATCAGAACTTTGGGTGAGTCTTTGCGTCCGTTTAATTCTGTTGAATTGCTTCCTGCTAAAGCTCTTAAAAGTTGAGTTTGATTTTTATTATTTGATTGCTTATTGATTTCTTTTCTTTCGTGTGTAAATATTATTGATCATTGATAAAAGTAAAATGTTACATAATTCTTGTTTTGTTGTCTTCTGAAAGTTTCAGCAAAAAAAAAAAGTTCAACAATAATTTTGATTAAAAAAAATTGAAAAAAGAAAAACGCCGAATAAACTGTAAACATTATTCATAACTAGTTGGCCCATGCGAATAATTCACAACAAAAAATCACCTTTGACAAATATTTTCTTTTGTCCTTCTTTATTTTGTTCTTTTGTGCATGTTAGTTAAACACATTGTCAATAGATGGCGCCTTCTCCAGTTTTATAAAAAGGTTTTTAAAATACAGTTTTTTTTAACGAAAACATTAATTTTCAACACTTTGTTTATTTTTTCGTCATTAGCGGTGAATGTAATCTTCAAAATGATGTCTCGATCATTGATTTTGATGAAGTATTAAGGGAGATATGGCGTACCGACACAAAAACAGCTTTCAGAAATAATATATAAGGATTAAAAGCTGTTATGCCTGTAATCATAATATTAGTATTTAAAATTAATAATAAAGAATAAAAACTTTGAAAACTTTTAAAAGTTTAAAGTAAAACTTTAAAATATTAGTAATTCAGCATCTTTTGTAAAACGCACCCAAATGAACATTTGAACCACTGTCTTCAGTTTATCAGATTGTCTGAAGAAAGAAATCTTATTCAAAATTATTTTTCTGTATTTTTTTCTTTTGCTATAAAAGAAAAGAAATTGAACATTAAAAAGTCATTTAAAATTGCATTTCTGAAGAATACAATTTAACACATTTAGGAGCATCTTCTCAAATTAACAATTTTTTGAAAAAATATTCTGCTTTCGTTTTTTGAGCCTTAGATGGAGTACACTACAACCTTGTTTATCCGGCCCTCGTTGATTCGGATCTCCGGATAATCCGGATCAGATTTGTAGACATTTTTTTTATTATTATTTAATGTTCACATAGATAATAATTTTAACTATGATAACAAGAACATAACTATAACTATGCCAAACATTCGCTTTTTATTTTGATTAAATGTACAGTTCCTGCAGAGATTGTACAATAAATTATGGTAATAAAAAGCTTTTTGTCGAGTTTAAGAAAGTTTTACTAGAGTGTCACAGAGCATTGAAGCTACAAAACATAGTTTTTTATTGTAATAAACAGTAAGTCTGTTTATTTAAGGATTTGTTTTGTTTATTACCCATATTACCCGGATTTTCGATTTTCCAGATTGCCTTTGGTTCCAGTTAGTCCGGATAAATGAGGTTCATGAATTGGAAGAGAAAGCTGTATTGCTTAAAATTGTTAAATCATCAAAAAACTATGGTTTCCTACAAATGTTTTACTAGAATTAGAAATATGAATTTTGGAAGCTACAATTCTTATATTCCAGATGCCTTTGTTTTGTTTATTTTTGTTTATATTTTTAATCACTCTTTAAAATCTACTCTCAAAACTACGAAATTAAATGATGTTCTCAGTTACTTCCTTATTTCTGAAGCTAAACATTTTCTTTTTCAGTCCTGATCATCACAACTCCATCCAATGTGTCAGCTCTCGTCTGCTGAATCTCCATTTTGTGTGCACTAAAGGTCTTCATCATCATTTGCCAGTCTTGTTTGATTATTTCCATTTGTCAGCAGTTGCCATGACAATCCATGCTAGTCTGGTTGCTGTGCATCAGCCGTATATTAAGTAAGTATTCTCAGTCAGAGTCAACATATTTTTAGTACATAGCTTATAATATTTCTTCACATTGTTACTGTTAATTTATTTTCCTGATTAATTGGAGCAAAATTACATTTCTGTCACAATCTGGGAAAACAGCATTTGATTGGTTTTCTCCTGCCATCTTAAGAAAATAACTATTAAAATTTGAACTATATTCTTATTATTAAACACCAGGGAGACAATTAAGGAATAATTCTTGGAAGCATTGAATAAAGAAGTGAATACACGATTTGTGAAAGTTACAATTATCAGCAATGTAACTATGGTGATACATCATTTATTTGAATTTATATCTTTCTTTTTGTTCTGTCTTACTTGGATTTATTATTCCTATTCTTTTCTCCATCATTTTCCCACAATGCATTGAGAGATTCTTGTTGTTGATTTTTGTTACTGCAACTTCATCCATTCATAAAAAAATTCCCAGTTTCTTAAATCTCACTCAGATTTTATAAATATGTTAACACTTTTCCAAAAAACCTAGTATACTTTCCACTGCACCATTGAACCTCTGTTCTTCAAAGAGATTATTATTACCTTTGTACCGTTGAGTAAATCTGTTTTGTTTTTTGTTTTACTCTGAAGCATGAAAATGTAGCAACAGTTTTGATACACTTAAAAGACTTGTTTCTATTTTTTTAAAATGCACAAATCAACCTTCATTTTATACGTTTGAAAGGAAAAAGCATTGCTTTGTCATTGGAACCCGACTTCGGAAGAATGATAATTGATGAAAAAACTTCTGAGATACTCATGAATATTTATTGATTTGAGATTCACTACTTTTCTCCTTCCATATCTCAAATCCTGCAATTACAGCTTCTCTCTCTCTCGCAGGTATCAGTTTGCATGTCGTAATCCACAACAGATTATTCAGCTACCAAAGAAAAAGATCAGAAAAAAAGGGGATATTAAAAAGGGAAGTTACATTATTCCGCATAGTGCATCTTTAATATTATATTTTGATATCAATTATACTGACAGCCAATGTTCATCATTGCACGTTGTTCTGCTAAGTTTACAATATAGCTTTCATCGAAGCCTAGTTTCCAAAATTTGCCCAGGTGTTGTATTGATGAAAAATATAAAGTTACTACCGATACTACTAGAAGGCAGATTTATGAAGAAAGCTAACTTTGATATCATTTCTTGCTATCATTGGAAGTCAACCTGAAGTAATTTTGTTTTATTTACATTATTTAATTACTTATTTTTAGTTTACATGAACTTGAGACCATTCTTATTTTGGGACAGTCATTCCATGACTTTTCTAATCCATTGTTTTCTTGTTGCATGCTTGCACTGTTAGGAAGAGCATACTCTACCTTGTACAGAGTTGGTGAGTGCAGTCTTTGGCATGGATTTTCCTCAGCCAGTTTCACTGATTGCTTTTGGTGTTTTGTTTTTATTTTTTTTCACACCGTCACTTGTTTTTATTCCATTTTTATATATTAAAATTGATGCTAGCATGATTAAGATTTAGTGTAATTTTAGCATGCTTCATTTTATATATTACTATGAATTTTTATTTATTTTTCCTTATTTTTTTGATTTTTTCTTTTTTTATTCACATGGACCATTTTGAACAACACCAAATTAATACTGCACCACCAGTGGAACACATTTTTAATTTGTCACCAAATTGGTATTTTTGATTACAGAAGTAATCACTGAAATAATTAAATTCAAGCATGAAATGCATGAATTTTTTTTTTCCGACATAAAATTATTTTGGATTTTTGTTCAGAGACAATTTGTTATTGTTTATTGTTCAAAATGGTCCTTTTTTTTTTTTTATTCCTTTAGAATCAGGTTGGCTTAAGTTTTTGGTAATTCCTAAATCATTTTAATAACAACAACACTTAGTATTTCAGGTATTGTGAAGAGCATTTAAAGCATTTCGAAACAGTTGATATGTAGTCTTAATAAAAATTGCTTAAATGTACAAAGAGAAATTTAAAGAAACATTATTATTTTATGAGGATATGCTTTAATGAGTTTGTGATCATCAGCTGTCATAATATGGAACTATTTATCTGCATAATTATTAATTGAATAGTTTTGGTTAACCTGAATATTTATGATTTGCTATTTTCTATTATTAATTGTTACATTTCTAGTCACTTTTGCAAGTTGCCTTTATTTAAATTTACTTTTTCTTACAATTTTCAGTAATTTGTTAACAAAAATTGAGCTAAAAGAAACAATAATGAAATTTACTTTGCAAATCAAAAGGTTTTCACAAATTACAAACTCTTAAAAAAAAAAAGATACAAGGCAAAATTACATAAATTACATAAAACAATGAAATGAACTTAGCTTTAATTCATTGATTTAGGATTTATCAACATTATAGCAATACAAGTTGACACACAATAATGTACTACGTTGTTACATCATCCTATCTTACATGAATTCATTTTTATATTTTTACATTTGAAATCACTGGAAAGAAACGAGTCTTGTTTCATTCCACGATGTATGACAGTCTTTAAAAAAGAAAAAGAAAGTATAGCATGTATTCATGCTATCATGAATCAATGTACTAGTTCTTGTTTTTGAGATTCATAAGTTTATTGGAACTTATATAGTAGATTATAGTCAGGCCCCCCACATCAAATTCGGCGCCCAGAAATGCTTCTGTACCAAATGGAGTAATGGGGCTACCCCTCCCACATTATAGTCAAAATCATAAATTCTTTGCGAAAAATATCGTAAAAGCACCACACGATTTCATATTTCTCCGTTTTAAACATGCGACACACAGTTATTAGCATTATTTTTAGAGTAAATTAATTTAACATCAACATCTACTTTTTCATCTTAATTTCACTGATTCTGTGTCCAACACAATTACTTAAAATATTTACTTAAAAGATAAAAATGCAACCTAAATAGATTCTGGGAATTCATAAGCTGATTACAATCTTAAATTAACCATATTTATTATTTTTATTTACAATTTCTTAAATCAATTAAAATACCGGTATTTCAATGTTTTCAATTATAAAATGGCTTGAAGAAACAA
Source organism: Thereuonema tuberculata (assembly GCA_023159025.1). Taxonomy (NCBI): domain Eukaryota; kingdom Metazoa; phylum Arthropoda; class Chilopoda; order Scutigeromorpha; family Scutigeridae; genus Thereuonema; species Thereuonema tuberculata. The sequence goes on from JAFIDM010000002.1 coordinate 13,942,484, forward strand.
GTAGGTTCAGTTATAATAGAAGCTCAAGTGTAATGTGTAAAGCCTTGCTTTTGAAGTTGTGACATATTATGAATAGGTTGTGATTTAATTGTTATATTAACATATTAACAAGGTTTCACATAAATTACTGTTCAAGAGATAGCAATAACTATAATATTATTGGAAAAGTAATAGAAAGCCTACTCCACAAACAAATTCTTTTGTCTGGTTTGGTGCATCTGATAGTTTTGTGTAGGCTAAGCTTTATAGTTTTCATTTAGTGTAGTAATCGCTTGATTTTATTTTAATTCAGTTTGAAATTTAGTGTACACCCTATTTCCTTTAGATTTTCTGAACATTAGAGTCAGTTCATAAAGCACATCATTTCTACGATGTAATAGTTAGATGCACCTAATAAATTGTCATCTGTCATAGATCAACTGATTACCTCATATTAATACTTTTCCATCTGCTTATCTTCAGAAAGGATGGTTTTCACTCTACTTCCATTGTGTTACTTGGCCAATGCAAAATTATTCACCTTACACTATTGAATTCAATGTAAGTTGAGATTAAATAAAGAACAACTTGGTTTACCTTTGACTCATGAGATATATATTTTTAATCTCCAAGAACTCATTAATCTGTTGCTATTAATCCATCTAAGAAATGTATCAGCTGTAGGAGAGATGCCCTTTGATAGATTCATCCTATTTTTTTCTAAAAAAGATGCTCCTTTTAAATCGTGTGAACCCATTTATCAGTGTATTTATTAAGTTTTTATCAGTGTAGTTATTAATTGCTCCTTTGAAATCAAAAAAAGGCAATACATGAAAGGAAATCGGTGCTGCAGACATATTTGTATTCAGTTTTATATCATTAATCATGTTCAAGACTCAGATAGCTAGAAGCTTCAACTTCTTCATGGCGCAGCTTAGCCACTGCTGCTTTTGCGCCATTAAAATACCAACAAACAACAACAACTTCTTCATCTATCATAGACACAAGTGTAAATGTGTCAGTTGAAAATGATTCAGATAACTAGAATGCTTTCTTTTCTTGCTTGAGCGTTGAAATTTTACTTGCTTAATTAAAATATTCTGTCTCACTAGTATATCAATAGTGTCAAAGTATGAATCTGAATTTGCTTGTATTGTTGTCTCACTCTACGATGCTTATTGTTGAAAAGTGTGGATGTGTTGCTCTCAAAATTATTTAGAAACTAATGTGGCCTTTTTCTTGTGTGTTGTAATTTCTAACAGCATGGTTTTACTAAAAAAAAAACAAAAAAAAAAAAAGTATACTTAAAATATATATTGTATTAACATATTCTACTGTATACTAATGTAGACTTAAAAACAATCTTGATGAGAAGAATAAAGAATAGTTTTTAAAATTGTTTACAAATGGTATCATTTAATAAGAAGTATTACTGTTTTGTTTTAGCACATCTCGTCCAAGTAAGCCAGGCTGGCTTCTTAATAGTCCTCGAATTGGTGGGAAGTTACCTCCGTCCTCTATGGAGTCAGTTTTGTTTGGAAGCACTGTAAGTTAATTGTTATTAAAAAGTCAGATTGCACAATTACTAAATTTCCCAGTCTTTAATATCTCAAGATAGTAAGATATGTTGGTAAATTTTGTCTCTTCCTTAAGAATAAAATAAGAAATCAAAATAAAAAAATGATAAAAAAAGCAAAGAAAATTACACAGACAACCCTGATTTACCATCTGCGTTTATTCCGTACTTTCCGTTAACTTATCATTACAATATCACTTTCATTGAATTATCTAGCAGTGTAGATGGTAGCTTATTATAAATCACAATGCTTTAATATTCTCTATCTATTTGCAAATCATTTTCCTTTCAGTCTTAATAGAAAATGAAAACTCTGCTATATAAGAATTACACATATTTCTGTAGTATATATATTGTTTTTGTTAGAGTAGTAAGGTTTAATGCGTATAAATAAAGTGAAATATAAAAAGAAAAATGCACTGATTTTAAGATGCATACACTGTATGATCAAATAATATCTGGACATCTATCCAAAACCAGACTTTCCCTGTGACACACACTCCAGTATTGGACATTAGTATAGGTTGGAGGTATTAGTATAGGTAGTATCGCCTTTCACCTTTATCATAGTCGTGACTTTGCTAGGGAGACTTTCCACCAGGTGCCTGATCGTCTCAGTCCATTCTTCCTGCATTCTTCCTGATGGGCCAACGTTGGGGTCTAAGAGCGAAGTCAGTGTTCTAATTCCTCCCATAAGTGTCCGATGGGGTTCAGGTTGGGATTCTGGGCAGGCCAGTCCATTTCCCGAACCTTATTGTCTACAAACCATTATTTCATAAACCTCGCTTTATGACATGGAGCATTTTCATGCTGGCAGAAGCAATGGTCGTCATCGAAGTTATTCTCTACCATAGGCAGTAGATAGCTAGTCAAAATGTCCTTGTACCTTTCCATGTCTACATTGTTGTGCAGTGATACAAGAGAGCTGAATCCATTCCATGAAGAACACCCCACACCGTACTGCCACTTACTCCAAACTTCACTGATTGCATTACACACGATGGCAGATATTGTTCTCCAGCAATTTGCCACACCGAAACCCTCGCATTGAACCCCCATTTGGTATAGTATAATTCATCACTCCACATCACGCGTTTCCACTGTCCAGTGGAGTCGCTCTTTATACCACTCCAGGCAGCGCTTAGCATTCACAGGGGAAATGTTTAGTTGTTAAGCAGCTGCTCAACTGTGAAACCCCATTCCCTGATCTCTCAATGAGCAGTCATGATGCTGGTTAAAGTGTTAGTATTAATGTGAAACCCTATTTGCTTCAATCAGTACTTGGCTATTTGCATGAACCACCTTCTTGAACACTCAACAGTCCCGGTCTGTCAGTATACACTACCTATCTGATCGCAGTTGTGGTTGCACCTTCCCATTTCCACTTCACAATCACATCACCTATAGTTGATTTTGGCAACTTTAGAAGGGTTGAAATTGAAATGTCCTTGACAAACTTATCACTGAAGTGGCAGCCAGTCAATGTTCAAAGTCACTGAGCTCTGCTGATTGACCCATTGTGCTCTTACTTCGTATCAATTAACAATACACAGCTCCCTTCCTCCTTTTATACTGGTTTTTTGATGTCATCATGCCATCTATGCTTCAGTTGACTACTGCAGAGGGTTGTCCAGATATTTTTGATCACATAGTATATATGATGATTCTCATACAGATGGAGTACTATGAGAATACTTGGATACCTACTGAAAGTAGGTTCTTTATTCTTACATTTTGTTTATTTGTTGTTTGTTATGTTGTCTCAGGATCAGTGCAAAAGATTTTAATTTTTCAACCTTTATTAAGAGTTATTGCCCTTGGTAGAGTTGTTGAATTATCATTGAATTTCCAACCAAAAAGTTTGGACCCCGGCTTTATTTGCTTTGATACTTAATTTCCAAACTGTTTTATGTTATTCATCTGAATGGGTGATTGATATTCATTATTATTTTCCTTGCTGTGATTTTAGCAACAAAGTTTCAAAGGCACTTTATCAGCCATGAGATTAAATCATGCGAGGCAAGTCCATCATGAAATTTGTGGAATTCTTCTATCAGCGTACGAGAGCTTGCAAAATAAGCTACATGAATATATGAAACTGTTGCCACCATGGCAGCAACTAAAAATTGGTAAGTTGATTTAGGTATAGTTCAACTTTTAGTTTCATTGAAAAAAAAAATAAGTATAAGTATATTTAAAAATTATAGATAACTACACATGTAACTTGCCTCTTATTCATTTATCATATCTTTGTTTTTTTTTTTGTTTTTTTTATATAAACATCCCTTGTTGATGTGTTTTATTTTCTGTGTCAACAAAATGTCCTGTCATTAATTAATTCAGCTGCTGATTTTACTAGTAATTCACTGGATTCAGTTCAATTTGTATTTTGTTTTTTAATGGTGCTCTTTTATAGACACTATGTTTAACAGATTAACTGCCATAGAAATCTTCACTGTGTTAATTATTGTGACATTTGCTCTACTTGAGACACAGACCAAATTTTTTTTTGTTTCTTCTATTATCTTTGAAAGTCTATTATTCCAAAAACATTCAAGTTGTTTGTCTTAATAATAAGCTAAGAATTGATATTTACTTTCTTTCTGCAGCTAAATGGTTGCAGATTTTTTTATTCTCTTTTTCTCAACTTTAATTGTATACACTTTTTCTCAAAAATTCTGTATTCCTGAAGTTGGAATAGAATTTATCAAACAGTAGCCTTCGAATAATCATCTAGAGAAGATGGAATATTTGTTAAAGATATAACCTCACAAAGAAAACTGCTGAGATAATCTTAACATGTCGTCCTCTTCTCAATACAAGAAATCTTCATCTCAATCCAGAAATTCACTTTTGCTTTGAAAATTAATATGTTAAAACAATAAGACAAAAAACTGGTCTTACAGTGAAGAAAATAGGAAAAGTTGAGGTTCAGGATTAAAAATTGTGCATAAGGCTTAATCCACAGATGGATTCATTTGTACCCTTATGAAACAGGAAGAGACCTGATGAAACTTTCCAAAGGGAGAATAAAGCATCATAAATTTATTAGTTAAATGAATTTAAAGAAGACTTTTTAATAGTATAGTTAATAGAATAGATGCCAGTAGGAGAGAACCTAATTTTGCCAAGATCTCCCAATATTGACTTTTGCAAAAGTAGGGCATGAGCATAATACGTGTTTTTGGGTTTCATAATCACAGCCCTACATCCAACAATGGCTGTCATTGGAAGTCCAAGGATGTGCAGATATTTCTTAAGATGACAATGTCCTGTTAAAAAGTCAGTGATTAATCAACAATTCTTACTACTTATGTAGAGAATTGGTAAACATTAAGTCAGGTTTTAAAAGAAAATGTTTGCTTGCAATAAAACTGTACCTTATTTCAGTGATCTAGGAGGGGCAATCAGAAGTAATGCCTCCTATATTTTTATCTCCATACGGTGTTTAGTTAAGTAAGAAATTTGAGTTTGGCACAATTCCTCAAACCTTCTTGTACATTCCTGGACAACACTTGTAGCAACTAAGGAGGAAATTGTTGTTAAGACTACTTCGGATTTCAATGTGTCATGTTTAAATTAGCTTACTTCTAACAGATTATAGAGCAACAAAATTGGTCCTTAAACCAATGATCAAGATTGTCAGAATAATTTCAACAAAATACAGTGTCAAGATGTGCCTCGGTAAATTTTACTCCATACTACATAACTACACAATATTTCGCAGAGTGAACTTCCTCTGCTTCTATGTGTCTTTACTGATTTTGAATACTAAAACAAACCCGGCTATAACAAAGGCTCAAAATCATGACATAAAAACATTATCAATAACAATAAAGATACTGCTTGATATCATTATCAACAACAACATTGTACAATAAATACAATAAACACATTAATAATACAGAAATAATGAATTACGCACATTAAAATATTATTGGAAAATTTAATTTCTTTACTACGAAAATCATTATTGAATTTAAAAATTGGAAAAAACACACTTAAAAATGAAATATATGTCTCATGTTCCAGGAACCCTTGACCGACTGCCTTCGGCAGACAAAGAAACAGACTAGAGATTAGTAAGGCTAAAGTCAACTTACCTGACCAAATAATGAATTTTTCTGAGCTTCTGAAGACACAATGAGAAACATCCTGTCACAATGACTGCAGCGTTTCTAAATGTGTTTAGTCCAATTTTTAAATTATTCTCACACTTTGGTTATGGAAGATCATTATTGAAATTTGATTTCCTTTCCACAATATTTCTTGACTTTATTCACCATAAATTTACTAATTTACTTCATACTAACTAATGCACAATATTTTTAACATTGTAAAGTTTTTGGTAATAAAATTTGGGTGTTTGCCCATAAAAAATAAATAAATAAATAAATAATAATAAGAAGAAGTTTTAATTGAGTGCACCACTCCAAAACGAGTACAACACTATATATACAAGAAATAGATGAAAAAATTACAAAAGTATAACATATTAAAAAGAAGTGCTAAAATAAACAATAAAAATTGTAATGTTACTCCTATAAATACAAGGTATAAATTTTCAAAATTACAGATATCAATTGATTTTTTTTTTTTTTTTTTTACTTATAACATATTTAAAGTTATATGGTTATCAATTAAAAGTTATTTTTTTTTTTTTCATCACAATGTTAGCAAAATCTTTAAAATAATTATATATTGGTTTCTGCACAAGTAAGCTTATATCACACGGCCATATAATATCATGACATAATAAATTCAGAAGTAATATTTGTCTCTCGTAATCAAATTTTATACAATTAAAAAGGACATGCTCAATTGTATCTAATGCTCCACATTCACAAAAGGCACTATTTGAAAGATTGAATTTGGCTAGGTAAGCATTAAAATTTCCATGTCCTGTAAGAATGTGACCCATAGCAAAATTAAAATTATCTATAGGTGAATTACAGGAGTGATAAATAGTTGGGAAGAATTTTTTAGTTGAAAGACCCTTGGTGGATTGTTTCCATCTCTCATTCCATTTCTCATATAGTAATGACTGAACATTGGACAAAGCAAGTTTAGTGGGGAAAGGCTGATAAAGTAATTTCCAAGTTGTTATCGGTAACTGCAATTTTTGCCTCTTTATCAGCTTTTTCATTCCCTTCATATCCCAAATGTCCTGGGACATAGTAAAAGGTTATATTATTATCTATAGAGAGTAATTGATGAATTTCTTGTACATCTGCTTACTGTTTATATTTAGGAGTGTCTGAAGGGAAGATTTTGAGTCACTGAACAGATTAATTTTAAGAGTTTTATTTTGTAACTTTGTGAAATATTCGACAGCAAATTTAATTGCATACAGTTCCGCTTGGAATATAGAGGTGTAATAAGGGAATTTGAAAACAATACTCTATGGAAGTTGGATACTTGTGTATTATTATTACAACACTAGCATTAACTCCCATATTAGATTTACTCCCATCAGTAAAGATATTAATATCTGCATTATATGTATTTGGATCTAAACCATCCAATACTACATTTGGTACTGATCGTAATGGTGGAAAGATATTATTATTTCATAGCAGTTTCTCTGGGAATCATGTTAATGCCTGTTTCCCAAATTAGTGCTTGGTGAGCATCTTTTATATTTCCTGTTTTTAAAAAGAAATCAGTGAATGAATGAATGAATGAATGTTGTTCATTAAAAGACTCATGGGATATTCAGACAACAGTATATTATCAAAACTTAGAACGTGCCATTTAAAAGCATTATTATGTGAAGATGGAAATAAGTCTTTTTATAGACTGTCAAAAATGCAAATCTTTCCCTGCCAAATTGTTTGAACATCAAGGTTAAGGACATCTACACAAGACCATTTGTAGTCTTAATTAGAGAGTGATCATAAGTCCCAATCAGATATTTTAATGGTGCACTACAAAGTAATGAAATGCAAAAATCAATTAAAAAACTTTATGAAACTAAAGAATAACATAGGAAATGTCAATATGACAAATATATTATCCATGCTGGTGTCACTGCAGACCTCAGTCTCTTAACTTCTCGATATGTTGACTGTCATTTTCCACTCTCATTTATATTCGCTGCCGTGTGCGTCTGCTCACTCACGGGAGCATTTCAGGAATGATTGTCATGAACACATGGTGAATTCTCCTTATAAATCTGCAACAGAGTTCATCCAAAGCTTTCCCTTCACGAAGGAACACAATCAATTGTAACGTTAACTTTGTCAGGTCAGGATTTTGTGGAGGTCACTTGAGAGGTGCATTTTGTCCGATCCACACTGAAGACTGTGCGCTCAGCCATACACGAACGAGAGTCCAGTAATGATGGAGTTTTGAGATGTGAAGTGATAGCTTTCGGAAATCTATCCACGAAAATTATTTTATGCATTTAAAACATATAATGGTGGCAGTCGTTTATTTTGTGCAGATATGAATTATAGGTTTTTAATCAATATGGACTGCATGTTAAAGCATATTGAGCATTTTGTAGATTTAACATTCTTTCTTGAAAATGATTGCAATCAGATGTTTAGGACTTTCATTCTGCATTTGTAAACTTTTCTCTCCTTTTTTTTTTTTTCCCACAAAACTATGATTTTTGCTGTAAAAATTTAGTTTTTAAAGATCATAAATAATGGTAATTAGATGTTTAAGGTAATTAAAATGAAACTGAGTAATAACTAGCAGTAGAATCATGCGTAAGTAAATTTGTTTTCTCTTAACTCTAAATTGCAAAAAGAGCTTAGAATATCTCAACTTATTTAAGCACAACTTAAGTTTCCTGCTTATCTTATCCTTTCTCTAATTAAAACTACATGTAAGAATTCTAGAAGAAATAGCAGGTATTTTCATTAAATTAACTTATTTTAAAATAACAAAAATCCTTCATGTAATTAGGTGAATAATTTAAGATGTTCTGATAGGGAGAGTCAATTGATTCTGCAGATAGAAATAGGATTTAATCAAAATAAATAATAGAAATGCATTTCTAAACACAGCCAGACAATTAGACGAGGTAGAAAAAAAGGAAAGAAAGATCTTACAGAAAATCCTGGGACCAAAATATGAAGATGGAAAATGGAAACTGAGAAACAACAAAGAAATCTACGCAAAAACAGAAAAAATAACTGACACAATGAGGAAAAGAAGAGTGGCTTTCTACGGACACATTAAAAGAATGAGTGAAGGTAGACTGACGAAGAGATTATTCACCTTCTTCGACAGAAACCCCAAGACTCAGATGACATGGATCAAGGAGGTCAGAAAAGACATGGAAGAAATGAAAATAGATGGAGAAGAGGTGGAGAGAAGAGAAGAATTCAGAAAAAAGATCAGGGGATTCAAGGGTTTTCAAGAAAAGGCAAAGAAGAAGACGGGAGCAAAATGGACGGAAGAAAGAAGGAAACAACATAGTGAAAGAATGAAAGAATACTGGAAGAGAAGAAAGAAAGTAGAAAAATAATCATGAGTTATTTCACGTGGTCCATAGTCGGCCAAATTCGAAGAAAGAAGAAGAAGAAATGCATTTTACATTCAGAAACAACATAAATGTTTTCAGTGTAAGTAATTGAATGCATTTCATAATTTTAAGATGCCATTTTTGAAATTGATGTCTCAGTCAAGTTGTTTTGAAACTTCCAATTAAAAGAGAAAAAAGAAAGTTAGATCTGCTTTGGAAAATTTAGAACAGTTGGTTTGATTTTTATTTGGTAAAAATAAAATAGAAGTGATAGAGAGGAACAAAGGATAAACTCTCAGGCAGATTGGTCAGATATCTGAAAAAAGTGTTAATTTAAAGTTAATGAGAGAATTATTATGAGAAAAATTAAGAATGGAACAGATAATTGTATTACAACATCAATAAATTGAAATATTAAGACTAAAAGTAATTACCCAAAACTATATCCTAACAATATATTGATTGCTTTTTTTTTTATTCTTTTCTCCAGATTTAATACAAAGTCTTTGACATATACATGTATATACGTATGTATGTTTATATATTTATGTATATGTTTATGTATGTATGTGTATATATATATTAATTATTTCTTCTTATTCCGCCATTTTAGATGCAGCCGATTGTTACTCAAGACTTCATAATTTGAGTGATTTTGCTAAAGTGAGTTATGATTGTATTTTGTTATATATTCTCCCTTACACTCATTAGAATAGATAAGAAAATAAAAATAGTCTTGCTGTTACACCTTATTATCAAAACTTTCTTTCCCTGTTTTCATTGAAAAATCAATTCTTACAGAGTTATTGTGCCTTGTCATCAACAGATCTTTTACCTTAGTATATTTTCTTTTAACCTTTTGGAATTTGCCTAAAATAAATAGACTTAGGAAAGAGTATCCTCTAAAGATTCATATAAATAATAGTAAATTCAAGATTCAAAGACATCTTGATATCTCTTCGTCTTTGAAGATCCTGCATTGCACAGTATTTTAATATTGTTACACATCCATTATATACAATTATTTGTTCTGGTGTCTAGAGAAAATGAACTATACACGCTGCTTCAACACGACAGGTTTTCATTGAGTTGCTGTCATTAATCCTGAATTGCAAAATTGTAAAAAATTTTCTTATGTTACTCAAAAATGGGATCTTCAAAAATTTTCTTTGCTTCTTCTTTTCTAAACATAGGGTATTTTTAAACTGGAAGCTACTTTTTTATTAGATGAGCATGTAAAGTACATTTTGTCTATCTGCAAATAAAGAGTGATGTATGGCTTGCAACAATATATCTTTATATACGTCCGAATGTATCTGTCTATTATTATATCACTATAAAATCTTTGCATCTTTCAACTTATCTGTCTAGTTTGCATTTTGCTTTTTTTAATATCCATGTAAATAAAGAGAGGTCAGTTGGTGTCTGACCTATATATATATATTTTATCCCTCGGCCATTGTCTTGCTAATTTTGATTTTAAAACACATTGTATCTATTTGAATCTGAAGGTAAGCAGGCTGGTTTGGTTTCCAGACAAATAGTGGTTTTCTTAATGTTAATCAAGAGGAATTGATTACAGAGATCCCAAACAAATACAACATAAATGATTGGTAGGAATAAGCAATTCTGTGATGAAAAATCCAAAAAAGGAGGTAAAGTAGCTGAACTGAATGAATTGTACATAGAATACTAAGACAAAGAATGAAGACCAAGTCATATCTGTTCTTTGTTGCATTGTTCTAGTTTTGATAATTGACAATAATTAATCAAACTAAACCCAACAAACCTCCGGGATTGGAGAATGAGGCAGAGATGTATTTGAGTTCCTCAGAGCTCAGGATGTTGAAGGACTTGAAAAAGTTGGAGAACTTGGCAAGGTGATGAAGAAGCCAAGGAAGGAGTTGGGAGGGACGGACCTTTCTATGTTTATAATAGTGTTTAATATTTTTAATTATTACTATTTTATGTAAATTTCTATGTATTAAAAATATTTTTTTTTAAGAAAAATGAGGTTTTATTTTATAAAGAGGATTTCTATAAAATCATTAATTGAGATTTTAAATTTGAATTATTATTTTAAGCATTCTGAACATTTGAAACTTTATTTCTTTTCAGAATGTCGAGAGTGAAGATGAATTAATTGCTATAGCTAATAGCGATATTGCTCAGTTATGTGCCGAGAACATAATTGTATGGCAGCAGTTTCTAGAAGTTTTCACATTAAAAGAATCCATACGACAGCACTTGGCAAGAGAACATCATCTTCAGAGGGTGATTTGTTTCTCTATTTGTTCATTAGAAAACTATTATGAAATCATTGTTGTTTTTATGTTTAAGATTTTTATTACTGTTGGGAAAAATAAGTAATATTCTTTCTTTAATCAGGTAAAACGTTTTGCTGAAGGATTTTTTGTAATTGAACATCCAAGACATGCATTACTTAGTTGTTCTGATTCAAGGTTTGTATTTTAATAAATAAATATGGTAAATAAACTTATTATTAACTTCCAATTGCCTTTTTTTTATGAAATGCATAATAGTTGAATATTGAAATCTATTACAGCTTATGAGTTGTAGACTTAATTGAAGTAAAATCCTTCAGGCAATTTAAAAAAGATAATCATCTAGGAATTTTGTTGATTAAACTTTAAATCATTGCAACTCAATTCATAATTTAATATTCATTTTATATTAATAATATTATTTATATAAAAATATTTTTTTTCTAAGTTTACTGTCTATAAATGATCAACAAAAGACCTTCATTTGAATAATTATTGTGTCTTCAATAACTAGTTACCAGCACTACCAGACAGTAGCTGAACATACACGGAAAGCTCGATATTTCACAATGATGCCTCCTCTCCCCGTTGAATGTTTAGAAATGGATGGAAATGCAGAAACACTGCCAATCATCTTTGAAGATCAGTATCAGGACAATACATCAAGGATGTTGAGATCAAGTCATAGTTCAGGTAAAATATCAACTAAATTTTCAGGATTTAAGGAGCATACTAAGCACATTTACAAACACAGATCCATAGTATAGTAATAATTTATTTTCTGCTGCCTATTTAGCTGCACATCAGAAAAGATTGTTTGAATAATTTGGACAGTTCCTTTCTATTATCATTGTGGTGACTGAAACATTTCATTTGTAATAAATGAATTACAGCAATTCATCTTCTGTGGGATAAAAATGCATCAAGATCAGAATCCATTGAAAGCTTTCAGTACAGCATGAAAACAGAGCTTTTTAGAATGTTTGATAATGAACTAAATTTAAACTTGGCAAAAGTATAACACATGAATGAAGAACCAGACGTATATCATAGACACTGATGATAAAAACTAACATTGCCCACTGGTCTTTTTCTAGCAAATAGGAAATGGTGTCTCCACAAAACAGTATAGAATCAGCTAGTCAAAATCAAATACAATCAGTATGATAAGAGTATTATCACATTTTAAGTACCAATTGTCGTATATACATTGGGTACTGGGTTTCTTTTCCGGGAGTTAAAGGCAGGCGGGCATCTCTTTGGTTCCCTATGCTGGGAGCCTTACCTCCAGCAACCCCAAAGGCCTGTCACGGCCTTTAGTGGGTATCTTTAACTTTAACTTTATTCCTAAATTTAGGGATTCCTGTGTATACAATTATGTTTTCTGGCAATGTTTTGATTTTCATTCTATTATTTTATTTTAATAAAAAGCAAAATGATGTTTTTCTCAGAAAGTTAGCAAATAAAGGGACACATCCCACAGGTTTTTCTTTTTTTATATAAGCTGTATACTGATTGACTTACTACTGCATGATCTAGACTAAGTGAGTGCAATGTGGCAGGTAGCCAAGAGATAAGGATCAAAAGATGAATGAAAGTTCTGTATTAAATCCAGATAATTACTTGAAATAAAAGCAGGATGTGAAAATGATTTATAGAAGCTCAACCACATAAAAATATTTCTTAATAGTGATCTACAGGACTAAAGAAGCTTAGATCACAAAGCTTAAATTTCAGTATCAAATTCATAAATGATGATGAAATTGTTCATAAACTTCTTTTCTTGCTTTTCTTGAGATATACAATATATGAAATATATGTGATACTTTGATGATCAGCATTTTTCATTATTATTAAGTTTGACCGTTTTTATTCACTAATTATAAATTTTAGTTTTCTAGTTTTGTTATCATTTTCTAGTATTTTTATCATTTAGTAATCTATTATTTTTCATATAAAAGACAAGAGGGAGGGAGTTTCAGATCTTGAGTTATCTCATCTGATGAGACATGTCTATGTAACACAGAAGCTTCTCCAATAGTGTAAGGTAGGAAAATTTGCCCTGGAAGCCAAACAATGTATTTCTTATACTTTTTGTATCAATGATACAAAACCACCAATTAAATGATTCTGAAAACAGTCAACTGATAAACAGATCTGACATGAGATGCTTAAGAGATCTAAAACCCTTATTATTTAATAAGGAGAAGAAGCAAGAAATTTCTAAATTACTGCAAAGTACTGCAGTAAAGGATTGGTAGAGAGACTGGTAGGAATAATGGAGAAATATTTTAGAACGTAAAGAATCCTATAGTGACATTTAACACCATGATGATATATTTATCATCAATTTCCATTTTAGGCTTCTGAAACATGCCTTATATCCCCGGTTTGTCTTTCTGTGGACACATATCCCACAATGCTTCGCAACGGCTTCTCGAAGAATGATGATTATTCCATATAAATAGGGATGAGTAAGATAGCATGAGGTCGCAAAGAGAGACTCGCGCGCATTTTCTAGACCACCCCGGCACAGTCTATTCTAAAGTAAAGGTTACTCAGAAGCCGTTGTGAAGCATTGTGATTGGTTTACTAATCGCTTTCCCTACCTTATTAATTATTAAATAGATACTTACTAATTTTTAATGTTTCACTAAGAATGAATTCTGCTATTTTTAACTTCTTTTTTCATTTTAATATTATATGAAAAGCATAAGATTACTTTAAAAACTGAGTAATTTCTTGGCCAAAATGCCATTACTTTAAGAAAAATAATAATAATTTTCCTCTGCTTTTTTAGATTTTTACAACTCAGTAAATTCTTAAATATCTTAAAACTTTTGTTTTATAGATTTTACCTCTTTTTCCACTATGTCCTTCAATTCATAATTATTATCTTTTAATATTCTAATAGAATTTCTAATTTGCTTCAAAAAAGTATTGGAAATAAATGTTGTTCAGCAAATTTCATAAGTAAATCAGGAATTGTTTGGGACATGTGAGAAGAACAGGAATTCCTTGAATACACTCAGTGATAAAAACAAAAAAGTTGCGCCTCACGAAGATTCAAATGAAATTTTATTAGTTTGATGGTAGAGACAAAGGACAGGAGTGATTACAATATGACAGCATCAGGACGATGTCCTGTATAAGATATATCATCCTTCAGACACTCACAACCTACACCATTGTAGATTTCCTGATGGCTAAATTGACCTATTGTTACATCTGTCCAGATTTTGACATCAGTGGCTGAGCTGTTTCATCTTATCTATTTTTATTAAGTTCCCTCTTGTTCTGTTTCATCTGCTGTCTTTATCTCCTGGATGCATTGTTGAAAAAGAGAGTTTTGTTTCTTTCATTTCATATGTAATGGATTGATTGCATCCCACTTACAAAATTACTTCAATTAAAGCATCTTTAGTCTACTGTTAGGTTGCTAGCAGTAAGATTTAATTATTTTTTTTTCAATTAGATTACTGAAATAAGGTGAATTTTATATAAAATTATAGATTACTTTCATGAAAGAAGATTTTATGGAGGGTTCATATGTCGTTATGTAGTCAAATGCGAAATGTGATATCACTGGCAGATCCAGGATTTTTCAAAGGGGGGCTAACTTTTCTGAAGGGCTGACTATATCTGTGAGTTTGAAGCACACGCTAGTAGCAGCTTTTTATTAGCAATTGAAATCGTCGTCATGGCAATATTAATGTCTATCAGGCATCAGCCTTTGGACGCCCCATTTTATCCAATCTATATTCATAGCTGAAGTAAGGGGCTGTAGCCCCCACTAGCCCCCCCCCCCCTCCCGGATTCGCCTATGTGTGATATCTTCTGTCTTGCAAGATAATAAAACGTGACATAGCATACATGTGTTGCAGAGACACTGTCTAACAATACAGTACTTTGTCTGAGTTGTTCGTGTAATAATTGAGTTCTTTTTAATTTGAGCTCCAAAATTGAGTTCGTTTTGGGAAGGCTATATAATTGACCTTCCATGGCAAAATACAGCCAAGAGCTCATTAAACGTCAGTGTTCAGTCGATGGTTTGAAGATTTCCAAGGCCAGCATTGGTAAAGTTATCAGACGGTATGAGAATGTTGTCAATGTCGCTTCAGCATCACCACGAAAACCTCCAAAAAAACAACCCATGACTAAGCTCACTCACCCAATACTGACAGAAATAAAGACATTGGCAACCAGCAAGAATCCCCAACGCAGCGAGCTATGGTGAACAGGCTTGGAATAAATCAATCAATCACACAGCATATCCTATTCCGACATTTAACCTACAGAAGGTCTACAAGGCATGAGGTCACAGGCTCCTTCAACGACATAAGGCTGAGAGGAGGCATGACTGCTGATGGCTGTACAAAATGTTCCTGGCAGGTGACAAATGGAGGTATGTCATAAGCCTTGATGAGGCATGGGTTTATCTCTCTGATTGCAACAAAATTTGAGCAATTGTGTATTGTGATGTAGGTGCTAAAGGACGATGTCAATGGATCCACGAATGCAAAGAAAGTTTCTCTAAGGGCTCCATGGCCGTTGCAGGCTACTCGTTTAACCGAAAAATGGGACATTCCAGAATTGCATCAAATGCCAAGATAAATGCAGCCTACTAACATGAGCATGTATTAGATGACATTTATCAACACCAAATACCTAAATTTTATGGTAATGATGCACATAAGGTCTGTATCCTCCAAGACAAGGCATCCAGTCATACTGCCCGCAGTGCCCTCTAGTATTATGCTTCGATGGAATGCCATCCCTTTCACCCATATCCCGTTAAATCACCTGATTCAAGCTCCATGAAATTTTGGTTGGCTTGCTCAAAAAAGGACAGGGATCCTGTAAAGCCACAACGGGTCTGACGGATCTGACAGATCTATAGAAAGTTTGCAAAGAGGAATGACCGAGAATCGAAATGACATTTTTGCAGAAGTCTCATCTACAATGGAAACTTGGTTGCCGTGTGATTGTTAGGATGTTCTGAGAGCATATCGAAAATCATCTCTGGTGGAGGAGAGGATTTACTGGGTGGTGAGTGTATTAACTTTGACTATATAACGACACGTCAACATCCATAACATTGTTATTTATCTATGTATATAAAGCAGTCTTTTAAAATGTTCTTTTAGCTTTGATGCTAAAATGATTTTTCATATCGCAATTGTGATTCTGCCTCACTTGTACTAAAGAAATCTGCTGGGGGGGGGGGGATAGAAAATTAATAGAATTAATAGAAATGGTATTTTTGAACAAAATAAATAAATTTCTTCTTATGGCAATCAATATACATCTGTCCTCTCTAAAGATTGAACAATCTTAATTTATTATTTTTTTTATCAGACAAATAAGAGCTTCTGAATGATTTTGAAGACCGAGAATGAGATTTTGTTTTATGTTAAAAAAAAAAAAAAGTAACTATAACAGACGATGAACAAATTTTCTGGCTTAAATAATGCTTTATAATTTCTTTTTTTTTTAGATCCAGGGATTAACATCCACGATATAAATTTGAGTATTAAAGGAAAAAGTAATGTTTACAATAGGATTATACCTAACAGCCCTTTAATTCAAGAGTTCAGAAGAAGACGTGCACCTTCGGAGGACATATGTCATAACCGTTCTCCTAGTGTTGACACAGGCTGTTCTCAACTTCAAAAGGCAATTAGATCTGAAATGAAAGAAAGTAGATCATTAGATTTACATTCCATTGCAGCTATGACATCTACTGCCAGAGTAGATATCCCCAAATGTCCTGTGATCCAGACAGATGATTGTGATGGTGTTTCTGATTCTCTGACCACAATCTCATCACGAGAAAAATTACGAAATAACTTAAAGCTCGAACTTCAAACTGTAGCTGAATTTTATAATGTGCCATCTGCAACCACTGTTGCTAAATCATTGAAAGGTAAGCTCAAAGTCAAGCTCAATAAAATGCAAAAAACTCATAGTGGTGGCGCTGATGGATCTCTGATGCCTCCTTTGTCCTCTTTAACTTCTAGTAGTGAATCTGTTGTGTTAACAGGATATAAAAAGTTAGAACAAAGTGTCAGTTGTCCACAAAATTTATCAGCTCAATCTGCTATCCCTAAAGTGGCATCGTCCTCTGGTGCCATTTCTGTTTCACCTGGTTGGAGTTCACACCGCTCTTCAATGCGTCATTCGCAAAGTACATTGTCAATGCCAAATTTTCCATGCAGCACCGAGTCATGCAGTCTTTCATTAAATCAGAACAGTGAGTCAATGCCAGATTTAGCAGCATCCAACAGCCCATCATCAAATCGACTTCTGCCTCCAGAAGATCTCTCTTGGCCTTCTACTAACCCTACATTACCATCTCCTGATACAGGGGATGCCACAGATAATAGTGAACAACATGCACAGTCCCTAGAGGAAATTCCTCCTGTACCTAAAGAATTTGCTAGCCAGGACTCCTACACAGAGGTGCTGCCATCTATCACAGATACTTCCACACTCCTGACACAGGCTGAGGCAGCCAATGGGGTTATTGTGAGTTCTTCTCCAACTACTTGCAACAGTGAACTTCCATCGGAACAGAGTGGGGAGTGGAAATTTAGCCAGCGCAATTCATCAGCAGATGCATCTAGCTCCGAAGAGGTTCCACATTCTACCTCTAATTTTCAATCTGCAGAATCTTCAGAGAAAAATAAAGCTAAGAATAAATCTGAGATGGAAAATCTGGCAATGAAAATTGAATCTCGACGCTCAAACATTGATAAACATATCTATGAGGAAATTCATCTTCCACCAGAGGAGTTTCGTGATCCTCCTCTGGTTGGAAGCAGTACAACTCCAAGAGTTAGTAGCAAATACTCAAATGGAAGCACTGATTACCACCATTCATCCACTCTTCCATATCCTTTCTCCAAGAGGAAAGGAAAACCAAATCACGAAAGAAGCAGCACTGCACATCCTGTTATGGACTCCTCTAATAGAAGTATGCAGAACTGCTCTACGTGCCAGAGTTCATCAAGTGATTCGCCTAACCTTAAGTTACCAAGCATTACTCAAAAGACATTGTTAAACAAACTGGAAGAAAAGTGCAAGTATAAAGGACCAGAATCCATTCCTGATGTGATTCAGTCTATTGATAGGGACTCAGTTCGCACATCATATCTGGAAACTCCTTGTTCCCTTTTTGAATTGTTTCTTGATACTACCGATTCTGATGTTGATTCTGAGCAAAATAACATATATCGAAGGCCTTCAAATGTGTTTGAGTCCGAGCGCCCTTCTTTCCATATTCCACCTCCTCCCAAATCTAGTACCAATCCTGTTCAGATTTACAGAACTGCTAAAGACTTTTTTGAACAGGGCCAAACTCAAGCCACACAAAAACTTGTTTCTCTTATAGCTGACACAACTATTAGGTAAGTAATAACTTCTTTTCATTTATTTTTTATTTATTGTTGCTGTGATAGCAATTTATTCTCTGATTTGTCAGGAAAAAAAAAGTTTTATGAAAAAAATTTCAAAATATATTGATGCTCTATTTTAAAAGTATATTACGTATAGTTAGGCTAAAATTAATGAAATAAGAACAAAAAAGATCATTCCACCCAAGAACTTTTTTACGGAAGAAAAAGATTAAGATACTTCATATCCTATCTTATACTCCTATTAAATTAGAATTTAATATTTTATTTAATTTATATTTTTGGATTTTTTTTTTTAGTTTTGGACTTTTATATCTAGAATATTATTATAAGAAATATTTTTGAATATTTCTAGAACTAATTCTTTTTGAATTACTATGCTCAAAAAATTACAAAAAAAAAAAAAAAAAATTATCCCAAAAATAATACGTATCAGCCTGTTTAAAAACCCTGTGCCTTTTTTTCCTCTGAAAAAGGCGATTACTCCTAGTGTGGTGGCAGAGATAGCAACTTCTAGAAACTCAGTTATTTCACTTTGCATCACGGCTGCATTTTCATCACCTCCTTAGAATGGGGATTGCAGGTCAGACACTTCAGAGAAACCCAGTATAATAATATATGGGGTATTCCATTGTATGCAGAAATAGTTATACCACCTATGGTCAATTCATATTAATAGTTTTATTTTTATTTTTATTTTTTTTCAGTAACAGTGGGTTTCTATAATTATTATCAATTGTAATATGTTGTGGAGGAAAAGAAGAAAGTATTTTAACTGCTATCTTTCCTGTCTAAAGAGGATGGGGTTACGATAGAACTCTTACTTGTTGTTCATAGCTCTTCAGTAGATATTAGGAATAGAAATGTACTTAATTATTTATTCACATTGTGAATAGAATAGTCTGCATTGATGAATGAGTTGATATTCATGTATGAAGTATGGATTTTCTTTCTTTCTGTCTTTCTTCATTTATTTATTAGAGATAAATATAAATATATAATTAAAAAATATATATTTTATTACAACATAAAATTTCTATGAAATGTTTGAATGAAGATCAGTAGCAGAGTAAAACGTTCAGGGCCCTAATCAGAAGGATATTTTAAGGCTTTTTATGACGTAAAAGTGAAAAACTTTAGTGCCCATCCACAGTTACGAGCCCTTATCAGTTGTTTAATCTGCCGACCAGTAAATAGCTACAAACGGAGATTTTTTGAAAGTTCTGAAAAACTTTGGATAGAATCATCATGAAAATGTCAGTTTTAGTTCTCATTTTTTTTTAATGCACTATGTAATGCAGTGTGCATAGTTAGGATTTGCATGAGAAAAAGGTATTTTATTGTTTTATACATCTACAAATTTTTTTTTTTTTTTTTTTTTTTTTTTTACGTTTTTAGAGATGACTTAACAACACATAAATGTGTTTTATTGAAGTACTTGTATTACATTCATTTTTTTTTTTAAGAATTAATGCTTTTCATAATAAAAATATTTGCTGCCTTATAATTCGTATTAAAATGAAGAAAAAAAATAGTAGCTGTTAGAGTAATAACTACTTATCATTTTTAAGAAATTAGGCAGTTATTTGAAATTTTCTAGAGCTCTTTCAAGATATGAATTTTTGAATTATTGTTTTAGAATTTGTTTGTAGGATATTAAGCTTAGATATCAGCCTTGAACAATTTAATAAATAAGCAATGCAAGCGTCCATAAAGAATAAATGTGGATGAAATGCAAGAAGAAAGGTGAGTAACTCCCTAGTATTGCCTTTCTCATATGATAATGAAGAAGGTTACTATTATTGGATATGCATGCAAATAAAGACAGACCTCCTCTTACTTTGTTTGAGATGGGTCTTTCAAATGTAACGTCTGCTTCTAAAGCTAAAATATCTAATATATAGGAAAATGAAGCATTGTTTAATGCATCCCATTCAACTCTGGAGAGAAAAAGGGGATTCGCCATGAAACTTTCTGATGCACTAAGCATTTTGTTACATGCTACTGAAAAAGCTCTAACTATATCAGTGTTTACAACTGTAAGTAAAATCTTTGTAGTTATCCAATCTTCATACAGAAAGTAATCAGAATATCGATAAAATAATCAAGAAACAATTATCGACTAAAGCCAAAAGCTTTGTAGAATGGAAGGTGCAGTCAAGTAATACTTAAGTCCGTTGTACAGAAGTATTCTGATTTTGATATTTCTTTTATCAAAAACAGTTATATTCTTGGAGAGAAATTACCTTTATAAATTTCTATTATTTTCTATTTAATAATCTTCTCTAATTCAGAGATGAAGGATATGATTTATGGAACAAATAAAAAAAAATTCAATCGTTCATTTGTTTATTAGATATTGCATATGTAATAGAACATAGTGATTTAACTAATAATCAAATAGTACAAAATAGGAAAAATGAAATAAATAAAAGTTAGGATCCAACACCCACTGTTGGCAGTAATGCCATTTGGTGCCACGCAGACCAGAAAAGATTGGCAAGGAGAAGATGGTCAGTAGCTGTCATAGCATTCCTGACATCAGTTTAACTGTAAAGATCCACTACATCATGATGGCAGAGAGGGCATTCACTCATTGGCAGAACTCCTATTCTGTGTAAATGGACAGGAAGATAATCATGGCCAGTCAACTTACGAAAATACGCGACTGCTACATAGCATGGAAGGTCTCGTTGAATAGGTCCATGCTTGGCCAGGCTTTACCAGCTAAAACTTTCTGCTGCCATAGCGAGGGTTGTCTGCATTTTGGAATCTATTTGCACTGGATATGTGCCTGGGCTGATGCCAACATGGCACATGCTACATGTTGTGGAAGGCATGTCCCCATTTTAGTGTGATAATCTGTTTTATTAATACCAAAAATGCATATATGGCTGGGGATCCATTGCAGGGCCAAACACCAGCCCATAATAGCTAGCCAGTCCAGAACTGCCCTACATTCCAGTGTAAGGGTGCAGTCTGTATCATAATTTCATGAAAGAGCAAGGATAGCTACCTGTGAATCTGTCAGAAACACAGCTTTTTGGGTCAGGTGTTGTACATCTGTCTGTAATTCATTCGTTTTATTTACTACAGCCACTTTCTCCTTGTAATTATTAAGGGTTATGCCAACAGCAATATGACCTTCAAAAAAATGCAATAATCAGCTCCAGTAGTTCCCGTCCCAGGCATTGATGATCCATCAGTATAAATGTGGAGCCATTCAGATTCGGGGTAATGGCTATTTATAGTTTGGACTGCTGCTTGACATAGTTCTATATCAGATGACATTACTTTAGGCCTAGATAGGTCTGCCAAGGAGAGACCTCGGAAGATGGTCAAAAACTTTACTAATATCATGCTCATGATATTACTAAAGCATTCTCTCCACTAATAATGCCATACTTCAGTTCGCCAACTTTTGCAAGAGGGGCAATTTGCGTTCTTAGCCTATTTGATGCAGCAACGTTCATACACCAAAACAGTGTGCGTGTTCTCTTCATTCTTTTGAAAGCCTTCAAAATTGCATTATCTCTGCGAGCTTCCAGTGGATCTACTCCTGCTTGGAGTTGCATCACAGTAATAGGGATAGACTTAACAGCCCCTGTAATTACTCTTTAACTATAGTATTTTGAACTTTGTCAGCAAACTAAATGGCTAACATTACACTACTAACTTGTGTAATGTTACCAGTGACTTATTACTTCATTGCCATATTCCATCACAGGCCTCACAAAGTTTCATAACATCCTGTGTGGCTCCCCATTTAGTGGTGGTAAGTCTTTTCAGCAAACAGTTACATCTTGCACCCTTAGCAGCAGCAACTTCAATATGGGTTTTCCACATCATCTTACAATCCAGAGAAATTCCGAGGTACTTAGTAATAGATCATTCTTCGAGAGGGAAGCCCTTATATTTAAGATGGATCTGATGTTGTCTGGTGGAAAGAGTGAATAATTGGCAGACTGACTTTGCTAACTGTCATTGCATTAGAGTCAGCCCAGTAGTCAAAGTGCTCCAAAGCCTGATTAATAAGCTTTCTAAACCAGTAAAGCTTTTCCTTGTCGCCCAAATTAGAAGGTATCTGCATAAAGGAGTGTGTTCACTCTCTGAAAAGCTTCCAGCATGTCATTAATCATGATGTTGAAAAGAACACAGCTCAATACTGCTCCTTGTGGAAGCCCTTCACATTGGACTCGATATGGCCACACAGCTCCCTTAAAACCTTAATAAATCCCTTTGTAAATAAATGTCAAAGCAAAAGAAAAAAAAAAGAAGAAAATCATCAAGAGATAAAAATAAAAACAAAAAAACAGGAATTACAAAATGTAAGAATCAGGGTTTGACTGTTTTGATTATGTTTTATTGTTTTAAATTTCTGTAAATTCTCTCTATTTTTTGTTCTACATTTTGAAAATTGTATATTTTTTTTTATTATTATTTTAAATGTTTGGCTTTTTATTTCTTTTCTCATTCTTCCCTGTATATAATGTAGTAGATTGATATTTTCCCCTCCTCCCTCTTATTTTATGCTCTTTGGTTATTTATGATGTTTTAATTCATATGTGATTTCTAACAAACTTAGAAAGCTCAATTGTCTACTCTTACAAAAAAAAAAATTCCTTTTAAAGTATCCATGGCATTGAGATATTCTGATGATGTTCTTTTCAGCATAGAAAATTATCAAATTAAATTTTTATTTCTTCTGCCCTTTTTCTTTCTGGAGAGGATCATTTGCAGTTTCTAACTTATATATTGTCCTTATTGAAATTTGTTCCTTGTTCATATCTGAGCAGTATAACAAATTTTAAACAAAATTCAAAAATTGAAAGGTTGTGTTGTTATTATTTCTTTGAAGTACTTATCTGATGAAGGTTAGAATTCTAATATAAAACCAGTGAAATCAGTTTTTGTTTTCTCCCTTTTGAATTATTAGTACGAACCCGCCCAATATGGTGGATCATCTTTGTAGCAGGTAGGTGCAAAGAAATCCCTCCCTCCCATCCTTATTTATGCCGCAATTATGCTGGGATGTTCCCAAAGTTGTTTGTGGACAAAGCTCTTAATCTATTATTAATTAATTATTTGTATCCTGCACATTTAACTTCACACTAAATCTCTTAATAGTAGCACCTCAGATACCACAGATAACTTTAAAACATTTTTTTTTAAATAGTACTGTTTGCAACTTAAAATGTATGTATGTGCTAATATGCAAGGGTTTTTTTTTTTTTTGTAAACTGTTTATTTTGCTATTTTGACTTATCCTTTACAATCAACAGCATGATTTGAATTGTCACACACAGATAAATTGTCTAATAGTAATTGTTTGACTGTATATATTGAAAGTCTGGCAAGTGAAGGGGTTTACATAATTTAGAAATAACATCTATTGAATTCTTATTTATTGAGGATGTTCTTCATTTAATTTGATTTCACTTTTCATTAACTTAAAAGTTAAGTCATTTACTTACAAGAAAGCCACTTTTATTTAAAACTAGCTACCTGGCAAGCGTTGCAATGCCACTTAAGGGTCATTCCATGTCAAACCAATGCAGCCCCCAATCTGACATTTCAGATTTTGATGAAAATTTGTAATGTTGTTTATCCATCCAAGATAGGTAAAAGTCTAGAACTTTTTCCCTGTAGGTTCCATAGGTCCTACATAGGAGGTCAAAGTTGACAAAAATAGCTGATTTTCACACTACCGATCTTGTACGTTTTTGCTAATATATGCTAATAAAGCTATAGTATTAGGGAAGATATCATTTCAAAGTATACTTAATGAGCTATTAAATGACACTAAAAACATTTTATTAAAACCAAGAAAAAAAAATAATTCTGAACAACCTGTAAACTTTGACCTTAAATTTCTAAAAAGTGAGTCTTTTTATTTTTTTTCAAAAAAAAATATTATTTAGATTAAGGTGTCTTCTACTAGCATACCAAATTTTATGATGGGCCAACCGTGGGATCACGAGATACAAAATAAATATTCCACGTAATACTACACTTTTTTATTTACAAGAAGGTCTCTTATGAACAGATAATATAAGAAAATAAATAATAACAATGAAAATGTAAAAGCACTTGGACAAGAATAATGTATATTGAAAGTCCACTTCTTTCATTCACCAAATAATTTACTGGTTCATTTTTTATTGGCCAGTGTAATTTCTTCTTTGCTAAGTTTATATGTTCTCCCAGTGCTGGTAGTTCCAGGATCAACTTTTGTCAGAATAGCTGAGCGAGGTACTTCAAGAATGTCGGGTTTTGAAGGATAAATAACAGATGGTGAAGGGCCATGAGGGTGTAAGAAGCTCTCAATTACCTCATCTGTGTCTTCCAAGATGTTCAACACACTTGCCAACCACCATTGCTTATCATATTCACAGGTTACGAAACCTTTGATTTCTTCCAGTTCATATGAAAGCTTTGAGGAGACACTGAAGTTTTCTTCTGCAGAAGCATATGAATATAACTTAGTATTGATGTGGAATTTTCCATCAGGTAGAACAGAATGGATTTTCTGTGTCCTTGGTATCGTACGGGTTACAATAAATCATTGGGCAAGACACTCTTTTGCTTTCAAATGAATTTCCTGTGATGTAAAAGCAAAATTCACTCCAGATATTTCTTTTGAAGCAAAGTCATACAACTGGCGTAGTGTCATTATTTGGTCATTAAATGGGCATTGAAACTTGCTCGGCAGCCAAATGCTTCACAGTGCCTCCAAGACCATCACAAGCACTCTTACCATGTGATGTGGCAAAAAAAAAATGCCACTCCGCTTAAATATTGAAATCCTCTTCATGGTAGCACAAATTAAAAAAATTCTTTCTGTTCTTATATTGAGATGCAGCACCATCAGAAAAGTAAATAATTTTTCGGAACTGACTACTGAATCTTTCATTAAGAAAATTAATCAGTTGACGTTGAAACAAATGTACTGCAGTTGTATCATGTACTAAGCAATCTGAAATCACAACTAAATTTGAGTGACAGAGTACTTTCTCAGCATTTGTGTAGTATATTGCGAATGGATAAATTGTAGCCTGTGAGTTGTTCCAGTGAAATCCCTGTGCTGCCTCTTGTAGAATGAATGAATATTTCTCTGAAAAATCACACACCACAACACATTCATCACTTAGTAGAGTCCTTTCACTCACTGAAAAATGCAGACTGTTGTTCTGACAGGAACGAATGCTGGCGGAGAATCATAAGCTTTTCCATAAGTGTCTCCAAAAAATCTTCAGTTAAGGTTTCTAAAGTTGTAAGGTCTGTAGCAATCCACTTCTTTAAACGTGATGTTTCCAATGCCATTAGTAGAAAATAAATCATCCAAGTAATTTCTTATTACATCTGGCCCTGGACACACTGAGCAGTCACCAAAATAACAATTAACATTTGATACACTGCACATAACACAGCGCAACAGTCTTTGTATGAGGAAAGTTGTTTTTCAACGTTAGCTGTGAGATTACTAAATTTACAGGCACTTAACATTAATTTCACATTTTGGTGTATCACGCATACCCATACATTGTGTTTTCCACTGGCGCCAGCAATAATATTTCAGGTTGTGGAGAAATATTAAACTTGAGTAAAACTTTTGTCTGTATTCAGTCAGCATTGGTTGGGTCGTAAGGAATTGTTCGTTATTACATAGTCTTAACCATTTTGCTCGCTTTGATGGTTGCATCGAGATTAAAGAATTTGCTGCTTGTGAATGAATTTCTAAATTGATTGGTAGATTTCAAGTGGTGTTTACTACCGGTATTTTTTAACTAAATATATGCCTTTCATGATCTACAAGATATATTTTAATAGATATATATATCTATATGTGCAGGGTTCAGAGTTAAAATGAACTAAGTCCCTAAACAATTCGAGAAAAAGACGTTTAAAGATAAAAATTATTGAGAAGATCTGATGGTAATATTGTTTATTATTTTAATGCCTTTCAGACAGTAAGGCATTTATCCTTAAATATATATATAAAATGTATATCTTTACCTATCTAATGAGTTAGTTTACTTAAAATATGGAAAAAAAAATGGACTTGCTCCATTTTAACTCCGAACCCTCCATGTAATGCTCTACTGGTTGTAACCTGATACCTCTGCTACATAACATGATAAAAAGCTCCCCATCTCTGTATTAAATGAACTTCATGCAAGCATTGCTAGAAATTATACCTGACCCTTGAATTACAATTGCTTGAATGGAGAGTTTTTCTCACCAATCAATAGTAGTGTCACTTTTATCAATGCAGGCGTTTGATAGATTACATATTGGACAGGGGTTACTTGCTTTTGTGTTTAGTACAATTGACTTGATTCTTCAAGTGCTAGTAATCAAACATTTCTTTCAACTGCAGTAAGACACAAGACATTGGGGAAAGAATTCCATTTTATGAGGCATTGAAGTATTTTCCTCCAAGGGCAACGTTTACGCCCATGAGGTAAATGAAAATATACAGAAGCTCGGTTATAATGTGAGTTTTTGGATCCAAGATCTTGAAGATCGCGATATAACCGAACTTTTATTACTTCGCGACGTCGAATGTCGTATATCCACCCTATTATCGCCCACACGATTCCAAATCGATTTAAAATGGTCATTTTGCGATTACCTACATCATTCAGAGCTATATGAGAGAATTTTATATTTATAAATACATAAATCATTACCTTTTCAACACTTTGATGGGTTATTTTAGCCAAAAGCGATTTGGCTCCGCCATCTTGGCATCTTGTAGAAACGATGAGTCACGTGGATCGAAATCAAGTATTCATACGCCTATTAGATTACATGGGCCTCTTTAATTGTTGTCATTGGCAGAAAAACAGATCTCGATATTCATTTTGGTTAAACAAAAAAGTCCACGATTCTGGTATTTTTTTAAAAATATATTGTATTTGACACATTTTCGTGACATTAGGGTGGATGTGGAGTCTCAATTACTGTAAATAATAAGGAAACAAGCATATTAATTTACACCTTTGATTTGATTTTAGACGAAAAAACGGTAAATTTTGCCATTTTACAATTATACACCTTTTCCAAAATAGAAGGGGTCCAAGACCAAATCACGTTATATCCGAATTCGCGATATAAACAACTGTGTTATAACTGAGCTCCAGTGTTTATAACCATTATTGCATGAATGCATTTAATGGAATAACTGTAAACAGGCCTTTTTTTCCCCCCTTCTTAAGGCAAAATGATAAAAATCATGTTTTACTGTCTCTAGTTTTAGATAATTTATTTAAGGCTCCTTTATCCACTGTCTAATTTGTTAAACTGAATAAAAAAATAAATAAAATGAATGGACCAATGAACGATCTACAAATATTAAATAAAAGAAGTGAAAAAAGATATTCTGTGAAGTTATTTGCACTAAATCCAAGAACTTTTTTTTTTATTCATGGAGATCATTTTCATGTAGTTCTGTCTTAAGAAATGTAAATAAAAATATTTATGTTTTATATTTTAAAAAAATAAAATATATTTAAAATTACAGGCTATTTTAAAAACCTGTATTTTGAAAGATTGAAGCAAATTGAAAATAAAAAATGTATGTCACACCGAATATGAAAATAATAATAATAATAAATACAGATAGACTTTTTTCAAGAAATTTGATTAGCAGGTGTTAGTATGCCAAACAGGAAATAGTTAGTAATCACACGAACATGCATATAATTCATTGTTGACTGGTGAAAATATAGTTTTCATCTGTTTTTCTTTAGAGACAACAACTTGCATCTTAATAATTCACATTGGATCATTTGCGGAAAAAAATGAAATGTAAGCTTGTTTCCAGATAGAGAACCTGAATCTTTCCTCTTTTTTTTTAATTGCTGATAGTTTTAAGATAACAATTATGAATTCTTTCCTCTAAATGAAGAATTAAAAACCCCTTCTCCAAATAAAAAAGAAAAACAGTGTTCTCATTCTCTTGCATCTAATTGTATAAATTTTATTAATAATAAATAAATTTAAGTTTTCATTATGTTATAACTATGCATAGTTTTAACTTTGCTAAATTATGCTTAAAAATAATTTTCATATTTTTCATCCCTAAAAAAAAAAAAAAAAATTAACCTATGTTTTAAAAGTCTTTACATTTATTTCATATATTTTTTATGCTGTAGATTTAACCTTTTATCATTTTTAAAACTTATTTCAAATGTTATTTTAGAATATTGCCAAATATAATTGAAATGATCAATCATTTTCTGATGGTCAAAGTACTGTGGTATATTTCCCTTTTTATAGATTAGGAGTAGAACTTATTTTGATTTAATAATAATTTAAGCTTTCAACATTTATATTATTGACATTTATATTTCTGTCGTATAAAACAGTAAGAAAAACAATATGGTAAGGCATGTTATTTGCACAATAACATTATTAGAATTTTAAGATTTTATAAATTTGCTACAAAATACTTTGATAGTAAATGCATTCCCTTTAAAACTGATTTCTAAGGTTCCCCGTTGAGACCTAACTTCCCTTAGAGCCTTTGTGTTACCATACGATGATAATTTAATTCCATAGAGCTTTGTTCACATTGGTCCCATTACTGTAATCTCAGCATTAATTTATTCTGATGTTTCCTTTTGCTGAAAATTCATTTTGAAACTGTGATTTTAAACCTTCTTCCAGTTTTGTAAAAGCAAAGGAAGAATTCAAAAGACAGCTGAACCTCCCTGCAATGTTATACAGGTGAGAGAGAATACAATACAGTTAGATACAAGGGGTATTTGGAAATTTCCAGAAGCAGTTTTGTAATTAAAAAAAAGTTTTGGTTGAATGCGATGAAGTCGAAAGGAAGAGTTGGTAATATTAATCTTTCCATGGCTTGAGATATTGGCTGACGGTGTCTGTTCTCTTGGGCACAAACCTTACCATTTTTAGTAAACTGCTGTCATCAGCTGTAATTAAATGATGACAATTCTCCCTTTGCCTGCCCTCCACTCAGGCTGTATCGCAAGATATTCCTAAGTCATATTATTTCAAAAATAGCAGTAAACTCTTCCATTGAGCTTCATCTTCATCCAGTTAAAAACTTTGTTTTCTTATAAAATGTTGACAGAAATATTTCAAATACCTTTCTTTTCTTTTTTTTTTTTGTTTTAACTTCATTTCAAAAATCATTATTAATCAATTCAGAAATGATTAAATTAAAAATGTTTACATTTTTAATCATGTTAAAAATTATGTTTAGATAAAAGATTTAATTATCATGTTCTTTGAATTTTATCTTAGAAGTGCTAAAAGTACTTGAATTTCAATAATTTTTGAAAATGACTAGTGAACTTAAATACTGAATCTTAAATACTCAAACTTCAGTGAATATTATTCATTTGTGTCTCATTAATTACTTTCTATTTAAATATTTTTATTCAAATAACATAGAACATCACTATTAATAACATAATTACATATTTCTCTTTATTTAATAACATTTACTTAAAAGTATTATAAAGAATACTTCATAACAAATCAAACATTTA
>JAFIDM010000002.1:13977740-13989880 GCA_023159025.1 Thereuonema tuberculata
GCGATAAAGGAAAAATGTTCTGGACTGATCTCAGAGGGTGCCATGTTCCTCCATGACAATGCACACACGCTTACTGCTGATGTTGTCTGTGCCACAATGCAGAAATTTATGTGGGAAATGCTAATGCATTCCCCCGCAGTCCTGACTTGTACCCTTTGATTTTTAAGTGTTCGGAAAATTGAAATCTGCCCTTAAAGACAAACGATTCACATTGGACGATGATGTGTAGGACGCAATTGAACAATCCAGCAGCAACCCAAGGACTTCTTCCACAGAGGCATTCAGCATCTTGTTTCACAGTGGGATAAGTGTCTCAACAAGTGTGGTGACTACTTGAAGCTGACTCAAAGTTGATGTGGTTTGGTTTTTAAATGACTGACCTTCATGTATTTATAAAAAATTACAAAAGTATGCTTACTTTTTTAAATAATTATTTCATTCAAAATTATATAAGTTATCATTGAATCTCCTCATTACTTCTTTTTTTAAGTGTGGAGGAGAGATGCTAAACTCTTATCTAAAAAAGAAAAAATATTAACAACGTATATTATAACAACTGATCTCACACAAGCAGATTCACTGTTTCTGAATTTAAAATTTATGATGTTTGTCTTTATATTTACAGAAGCATTTTTGCACTTTTATAAAATATAGTATTTTAAAAGCATCTTATCTGAAAAATTTTATTTAACTTTGTAGAATCCTGAATTTTGAATTAGAAATTTACAGAAATCCATGTTTTCATCTGAATTTATGCAGGGTACATAGGAAAGTCCTTTGTCACCCAAATAACTTTTGAACGAAGATTGCTAGAGTTAGGGAAGTTAAGTATTAATAGATGAAAGTGACCATTACTATCAGATGAGACTGACGACAGTGCCCCTATTGGCAAAATGTGGAAGTTAGTAACACTAACTCGGAAACTATGAGAGATACAGAAAAAAAAAATAAATGAGAAAGTTGTAGAGCCTTACTGAATTGTGAATTGTTCCAATAGAAGACAGGAAATGCTAAGTTTTCAGAATGTCATTTAATGCAAAAGCAGCCCCTAGAATTCTGGCTGACTTTGCCGTATAGCAGTACCATCTCACAATACTCTTCATTTGAATAGCCTGCCATAATCTTTTGTTTACAAGATACTACGTAGTTATTAACAGAATATTTGATAGTCTTCGATTCTTTGTAGATTACAAAGCATGAGTTTCATCTGCGGGAATGGCATCATGTCACAGCCAAAATTTGTATACAGCACACAATGGTTTATGCTTGTGACATGTATTACTTTCTATTTGAACGATTCTTTTCTGTAAAATGTCACTTCTTAGTAATTCAGTGAGACTCTACAACTATCTCATAATTATTGTTATTATAGCCAAATAAATGCTATATAAAGGAGTTATGCAAAGCAGTGTAAATGGCTAATGCAATAGCAGTGCCACTGCTGCTGTTGAAGAATACCATCCGCAGTTTCCAATGTGCAGAATTCTGGATCGTAGTGATTTTTAATATATTGCATGAATGGGGTTCAGTTCTCAGTGCTCATGTTTCATTTGAATAGCATGTCACCAAAATACGGAGGGATAGGAAAATATACTAGTACAAGAAGACTTTCTACATGTCTCTGTGTTTCATGAATACAAGTATTGCATGGGGACTTCTTGTACCCATACACCCACAGCCTGTGGAAAATCTTTACCAGTGAATGGCATCTAAAATTTTGCCATTTATTACATGATAATCATCAATTGCCACCAAGATCACCAAACCTAAACCCATTAGAGTTTTGTTTATGAGGTTTGATTAGGAACCTGCTTATGTAATAACAGTGATGGCAAATGTTAATAATTCATTTTTACAGATGTACGTAGCCGTCTAAACACAAGAGCTTTGCCCAACGAGGAAAGAAACCCCTCTCGACTTCAATAAATCCAGAATTCCAAAATTTCCCTTCGACAATCAAATCTAATCAGTTGAAATCCAAAGGTTCTTCTGAATAATAGAAAGTTTCAGTCTTATCTTTAGATAACTTTGATAGCTCAAAGCTAAAGATATTTCCAATTCAGTTGTGACAAAATATTTATTCCATTAGAGGAAACTTGTCAAAGGAAGACTGCTCTGATGTAGGTCAACCTCTAGCCATCCAAAATCTATTGCCCACAGCCTTCTAAACCCTTATGTTTCTAAATGGCATTTTAAACGGTTGTAATAGAGATCTTGGCTATCTTATGTGGAGAGGAAAAAAGGTATTGTTTTGTATCCTACTTAGTAGAAAGACAAATGTTACCACCTTCTTACCCTTATTCTCTTGTTGCCATTTCACTAGTTAAAATCTAGTTAAAACAACCCTAATTGAAACAATCCCTAATCATTGAAAATGTACTTAATTAATGTAGTCAGGATCTGGTAGAGAAGCTTTTTAGTTCCTCTCTCCCCTCTTGAAACTGGTGTTTCTATTTGTTGTCTTAATAAAAACTTAATTGTACTATCAACCATTTATTATTATACTGTATTTATTCTTTTAAAATATTTTTTCACCAAATTACAACACATCAAACAAAACCAAAAACAAAAACAAAAATTTTTTTTGAGGGTCATTTACAGACAAATAAAATGCTGCTGAAAGGAAATATAGAAACTAAGACATTTCTGTTTATTTTAGCTTATTTATTAAAATGGCTCTATTAAGTAAACTTTTTAAACATCTTATGGTAGACACATATGCTCTGTTGCCTAACTTTTTAATTTATTTTTGCATCATTGAATTTACATTCATATTAAAATATAAAATAAGCAATTTTTGTTATATTTTAAGTAAAAGATTAATTCAAAAATCTTTTACGTATACTGTCCATAATTTAAATGCAATAATAAAGCCAGTGCACCTGTTTAATTCATGATTAAACAAATTACAAAAATTTTTGCAAATTTTTTTTACAAAATTTACGTGACCAGGTTAATTTCAGAATTTGCTTTTTTTTTTTAATTAAATATCCGTTTTAACTGTTTGAATCTTGGCTACTCAATCTCCCCAGAAAATGACATCAATAAAATGAAGGAGACTAAAATAAAAACCTAAAGTTTTTATTTTAAAAGCAGAAAATGATAAAGAATTCCACTTGTTAGCACTTTGTCATTATAATTAGAAATATAATTAATATATTCTAATGTTAACCTTAAAGTAACTTGAAACCCAAGTTAAAGATACTAGCTCTTAATAGAGCATTGAGTTGAACCTATTTTGTATCCTTGATTGATTTAATTCAGTACTAGAAGAGCAATGACAGTTGTATTATAAAGAGTAAAAATTAAAAATTGCACCTATATCCTTGAATGAGAATAGGTTGCACAGGAGATAGGTGTTTCTGTGTTTCTGTCATCCTTACAGGATGAAGTGAAGGTTGGAGGGTAAAGCCACAATGCTTATCTATTGTAACTGCTAGGGAAGAATTTTTCTGGTACCTGCATAACAGGGTGAATCCTAATAGCTGTCTGGAGAAGAAGAAAAATGTGGAACAAAAACTCCCAGACTACCTCCAGCAATTGAACCTGATTTCTCCAGCCCTTAAGTAAGCGCCTAGCCATTTGGGCTACCAGGCCCACCTATGCTTTATGATGAGAATATTAAAAAAAAAAAAAAAAAAGTAAATTTATAATTTCATAGAAGGAATTCAGATAACTTTCTCCCAGACAGATTCAGTTAATTATTGAGTTGAAACCAAATCAATAAGCAATGTTCACTGGATATCAAGATCTGACATTACCTAAATTCAAGCTTCCTAGGCTAATCGGTTTAGGGTTACTGTAATCATTTACAAGTGAATCAAAGACTGAAAAGTGCATTCTAAAGCAGTTTTGTCCTTTACTTTTTGCTCAAAATATTAAGGAGTGCTATAAATGTTAAATTTAAGGTTATATCATTTGGGATTTATGCTTCCATATAGGTATAATTAAAACTGTATTGGAATTTTGAACAGTATGTACATTAAACTAAAACTCAAGTAAAAATGGTAAAAATTGTTGTTCAATACAAATACAACAATTGTCCTACAGGATTATTCATATTATTTTCCAAGATAATAATTTATATCAATTGACATGAATTATGGTGATGTTTCTTTTTTTTATATAAATTATGTTTTTAAATTAATTATTTGTTCACTCATTTTTACTCAACATTCATAAAATGTTATTGAAATAAATTAAGATAGATATCCTTGAATATTTTGTTTCTTATTCCAGTGATTTCCCAACATTAGCTTCCTCCATTCCTTATTTCCATGTCAGTGAAGATTTTCGAATAGCTTATAGCGAAGGACTCCATCTCATTGTTTGTGTTCATGGTTTAGATGGTAAGTGGAATTTTGCTAACATTCTTCTTTCTGTTAAAGAACTAGCTGTTGATAATTAAATTTCATATTCTGTCTTAATTAAATACTAAATGTATGATTACAGCAGCCTTTCGTATGACTAAGAGTGAAACCTAAATTGATGAAGTTTATCGTCTTTCCCTATGTGGTTTTTTACAGGAATAAGGTTTTATACCTTCCATTAAATTTTGTTCCCTAAAAGGTTCTTTTCAATAAGTCAAAACATTGTTTTTAATATTAAATGGAAGATCAAAGAAAGAGCACTAAGAGCAGAAACCAAAATATGGTTACATACCTCTTAGATATGTGAGACTTCTTTAGAGTATGTGGTTTCTCTGTGAACATGGGAGAATTCCATTGTAACACAAAGCCTGTAAACAATGCAAAAAGACAGGTAGAAATCCATACAAGGCATGACAACTCTCCAAGCAGTTTTTGTATTTTAAACAAATAGGAACTAAAAGAAACCATATCGTATCAAAACTAAAACCCAAAAAACGTAGCCAAGAATTGTAGATTGATGTCTGGTTTGTGATATCAGAAGAAAGTCTAATCAATTCCTTTATCACTGGATATCCTTTAAAACACAACACTATCCCTTTTTTATTAAGGTTTTCTTTTGATTAAATAGAATTCAACTTCAATATCAAAAAGATTTTACTCAACATCTCTAAAAAAAAATTGACTACTTAAATAAACGAATTTCTTGCAAAAGCATTAGTTCTGATGTTCATCTGTCTGAAGTTCTGGTTAGTTGGATTTTGATGAAACTTTATCTTTTTTAACTTTTTTTAAATAAAGTTTAAAAAAAAATCACTGAAAGAAATTCAAATTAAGATCAATTTAATAGCCTACGTCAATCACATTGAACAAAATGTTTCATTCAGTAAATTAAGTTAAAAAGTCTAAATTTTATATAATGATAGGACATCAAAATACGAGCAATTTTTGTTCAAATATATTTGTCATTGTATTTGAAAGTGAGCTGAGTAATATAGACATTTGTTAGTCACTTCATTTCAATAAACATTTCTTTGTAAAAATACAAATAAGTTATGTCAAAATGACTCTGCTTTTGGACTTAAGAGAGTGTGATAATCTTATCTCTTAACTGTTGATGTTATAATAGTAAAGAAACTTAAATATTTCTTTATAAATTATTCTTATTTATTTCTGATATTTTTAGGAAACAGCGCAGATTTAAGATTGGTGAAAACCTATTTAGAACTTGGGCTTCCTGGATCTAATCTTGAATTTCTCATGTCTGAAAGGAATCAAGTTAGTGGTTTTGTTTTTTTTTTTTTTTTAATTATTTTATATTTAATGATCTAGTGGATGATAACTGTAAATTTGCAATTGTTTGGAAAAAAAAAAGTCCTTCTCTAATTACTTAGGGAAACCAATATATTCAAAAGAGAAAGTAAAAGAACTAAATATAAGTCCAATATAATCACTGTCCATCTTTAGGAAGTGAAAACTGATGGAAGTTCAGTTTTTCAACAAAGTTGAAATATCAAAGTTGTTTGATATTCATTTGATGTTCATTATTCTTATGTCTGGGGTAAAAAATGATTAGGAAATTTACTATTTTGTTTTTCTTACTTATCTCACATTGAGTAAATAGTTAGTTTGTTCAGTAGAACTAAAGAACAGTCTCAGGTTATTGATGATGATAGGAAGGCAAGCTGAGGTGTTTTTTGGTGATTAGCCTTTCAGTATTTAACAATCAGTAACAATTGTTTAAATTTTAGACATTTTCTGTTCAGTTTTTAACATAATGTTTTAGTGTATGGAAGTGGATGTTTTAGTGTAAATTTATATCTAATATGTACTACGTAAAATTTTCTCTATTGATCTGTTTGTTAGATTAAATACGAGGGTGGTTTGATAAGTTCTCGGAATCACCACCAGAGGTCAGCGCTAGCGCCACGAGTTTTTCACGTGATATTCATTCGACTGTTGCCTGTAAACACGTGTCGTGTCAGTGCTCTTGGAGGACAGCTGCAGCTGTGACCTGGCTCTAATGTTGTTCTCGCATAGAGATTTGCGAAAATGGAAAAAGTCGAGATTCGAGCAGTGATTAAGTACTTCGTAAAGAAGGGTATGCAAGCAGAGGACATTCATGCCGATATCCAGAATACACTGGGGGACTCTTCTCCTTCATATTCAACTGTTGCAAAGTGGACTAACGAATTTAAATTCGATCGGGAGAGCTTAGATGATGATTCACGCAGTGGTTGGCCAAGATGTCACTACCCCAGAAATCATTGCAAAAGTGCACAAAATGATAATTGAGGATTGCCGATTGAAAGTGCGAGAGATTGCTCAAGCTTGCCAGATGTCATCTGAAAGGGTATATCACATTTAAACTGAAGAATTACATATGAAAAAAATATCTGCAAAATGGGTGCCGCGACTCTTAACGGTGGATCAAAAATGCATAAAAATGGATTTTCGGAGCAATGCTTGGCCCGTTTTTGGAGAAACGAACAAGATTTTTTACTCCGGTTTGTGACCACAGATGAAACTTGGGTCCACTACTATATCTCAGAGACAAAACAACAGTCAAAGCAGAGGAAACATGCTGATTCTCCGCCACCAAAGAAAGCAAAGACAATTCATTCGGTCGGAAAGGTCATGGCATCAGTGTTCTGGGATGTGAAGGGGATTCTGTTTGTAGATTATCTCCCCAAAGGGAAAACAATTAATGGAGAATACTATGCTAACCTCCTGCACCAATTACAACACAAGATATGTGAAAAAAAGCCAGGTTTAGAAAAGAAGAAAGTGATCTTCCATCAAGACAATGCACGCTTGCACACATGTGCCGTCGCCATGGCAAAATTACACGCACTAAGGTATGAATTGTTGCCACACCTGCCATATTCGCCTGATTTGGCTCTGTCAGACTTCCATCTCTTCCCAAAGCTGAAAATTTTCCTTGGTGGACGGAGATTCTCTTCAAAGAAGAACTGATAGTTGAAGTTGACGGGTACTTTGCAGGCCTTGAGGAATCTCATTTTCGAGATGGGATGAAAGCATTGGAACATCGCTGGACAAAGTGCATTAATCTACAAGGAGACTACATTGAAAAATAAAAAAGTTTCAGTGATGTACGTACTCTTTTTCTATTCCGTTCCGAGAACTTATCATACCACCCTCGTAATTAGGTCTTTGGGTGCTTGACTACAGCAGGAGGAGCAGGGCTCAGTCTCCAACGGAGGTCAGGAATTTTTCCACGCTGAATTCGCCTCCAGATGAGTCCTAAGGTCCACCCAGCCTCTGAAGACTAACTTTCTTTGTGGGGGGGTTAAGGCAGACAGGCATTGGGCCGACGTCCTGACATGAACTTAGTCCTGTTCATCAGAAAACATTTTTGTGAGCCTTACTTCCGAGATGCCAAAGACCACGTAGGGGGATACTTTTACTAATTAAATTTAAATCACAAATGCAAACATTCGGCTATTTAATCATGAGGCCTACAAAAATATTCAGTTAAATTTACATTAAAAATTACTGAGAAAAATATAAAACTTATATAAAAAAAATAGATAAAAATAATTTCAGGACAATAGTATTTTTATTACATTAGTATATTTTGGAATTATTGAATAGTTTAAGTAAAAAGAGAAACAAATGTTAAAAGTTTTGAAAATGGTTAAATTCTAATGGCTTCTTTAATAACAGGATATTTCAGTCATCAGATTTAAATAATAAATTTAAGTTTCAGCAAGACATTATTCGTTATTGGCGTCTTTGCATCTAATGTCTGTAAATTACCCTTACTTGATTATGGCCTGTTTATCATTTCCTTTTCTACTGCAGAATGATTTTTTTTTTTTTTTTTTTAATTTAAAAACTTTATAGACTGTTTGATTTTTTTATCCAAAGGAGATGACGTTCAGAAGCTAGTATTTAATATTTTAGATTAATATGTGCAGTGAAACAGTCTCTATTATCCCTTATTCCCTAACATTTCTTCGGATAGTTTTACAAATTGAGGTAATATATTGGCCTAACACAAAACCTGTACCATGATCAGATTGAAAATGAGTGTAGTTCACAAAATAGAAATGGTAGTAATAAATTTTAAATTAATTGAATAAAATTACACAAATAACTATTTTAATTAATATAAAGTTAAAAAGATCCCTTGGTCTGTGAATTCAAAAATTTAAATTCTGAAGGAGGAATTTCATTTAATTAACTATTTTTATTATTTAATAAAATTAATTTTTCTAAAGAAATCATTAAAAAGAAGAATAAATTCAACTACCATTAGCAGTGTAATTACACAGAATCAAACAGATTCTTTGATTTATGAAGAAAAAAAAGTGTTTCTGAATGAATGTTTGTTAATGGCATTTGTGTTATTTTTTTTTCTCTCAATTCATTTTGGAAATTGAGAGAATGGGATAAATTCCCTTCAAAGGAGACTTGACCATCAACAACATTTAGGTAGCATCATTAGGGTTTTAGCATCATTTAGGTTTAAGTTTGCATGAGCATTTACCAAAATCCAGTGGCTTTTGTTGTTTCCTGATAAAGAAACTGTTCCTTAAATATCCATTAAAAAATATTGAGGCAGCTCAACAAAATTTTCCTTATGAATTGTAATAAATAAATTTTAAAGTCATAACATGCTTTAACGTTTGCTTTCGTTTAGAATCAGTGTTTGGATTGTCTTCACTTAATGAAGGTTAAAGTGTTATTGATATATTATTTTTTTAAAAAACAAAAAAAAAAAAAAAACATTAATTAAAAGGTTATAAAAAGGATTTTAATGTTGAATGGAAAGTATTAATAAACTAACTATGAAAATATTTAATAGTGTTTACACTAATTTTAAACAAAAACCAAAAAAGGAACAATTAAGAATAAGAAAAAAATATAGAATATTAAAAATAAATGAAAAATTTGTATACAAAATTTTGATCAAGAATTACTATGATGTATGTAGAGAAAGGAATTCTCAACAATTGGAATTAAAAACTAGATGTAATTGGTGTAACATTTTTAAAATTGAAAATATTAAAAATAACTTTGGATATAGATTAATAAATTGGCTGAAGTACAAAATTTTTAGTCAACTAAATACTAATCTAAATGATACTTTAACATTTAAACAAATAAAACAGCAACTAATGTCAGATGTTGTGGATGGGAAAATTATTTATTAAGAACTAAGTATATTTTATATTTAAATTGATTAACTATTTGTTATATTAATAACTATTAATTTTAATTTTAAGATGAATAGATTAAACTTCTCGGTCCTATACCACAGGTATGCAGATTTATAAGCATACCTAATGGGACTGATAAACATTAAAAAAAAAAAAAAAATAGGCTGGAGCAATTGAAGAACTTTATAAGAAAATGGCACTGATATTGTAGCATATAACTTAAATGAAACTACTAGTCCTGGGTAGAATTTTCAGATATTTTTTTATTCTTCCGAAGTGGCTCTCATCACTGCTAAAGACCAATAACTATACTACTGTTTTCCTATTCAGACAAGCAACGAAAAATTCTTCAAGAATTCATTATACATGTATGTTCCCCCCCTCCCTCCAAAAAAAAAATAATAATAAAGAAGATCTGTCATATTGTAATTTAATCTTTCTCTTTATCTCTTTCCTTCAGAGACTATCTGACCTGAAGATACATTTAGTATTTGCTCACAGTCCTTTCATTGATCTTTCTGAATAATAATTATAAGTGCTAAAACCTTAAATCTCACTGGTACTCCTATAATAGGGGTATATAATTTAAAAAGTTTCATGATGCAATATTATTTAATTTTATGTGATCATGGTAAAAATCATTTCTAATGTACAGGTGCAAGAAGTTTATATAACAATTAGAAAAAGAAAGAAAGATAAAAAAGATAAATTTCTTTTATTTGAAGTGAGAGCCTATTCGTGGAATACTTTTTCTTATTTTTTTTTCACAACCAAACAATACAATAGATAAGAAAATACTTTATATTATATGTTTCATAAATGTCAAAACAGCTTTTAAAATGAACAAATTAAAATTGTCTTACTAATAAAAATTCTATGTCAACACTTTCTTCAATTTTGCAAAGAATGAATAGGTCTAAGGTTAAAGTTTTAACATTGTACTAAACAATACTTTTTTTTTGTTCTGTTTTGTTTTAGGGAGATACATTTTCAGATTTTGAAACGATGACAGATAAACTTATAAGTGAATTTCTTTACCATATAGAAATGTATAGTATAAATCCGTCCAAAATTAGGTAAGTATTTTTTTTTAATTTTTTTATAAAGTTCCCTTTATAGTATGTGTTTATGGTAACTTTGTTCCCAGCAGTTATTCCTGTCCAGAAATCCAATGGCATAAAGATTGCTTTGGATTAATTCATTATATATTCTGCAGTTTTTGCATTTTTTGTGCTGTTATTTGAGATGACAAAGATGTTATAAAAGTCCTCAAGAAATAAAAGGGAATTAGTCCTAAGTTTGCAAATAACAGATTTAAGATACAGGCATCACTAAGCAAAATTGTACAAATATTTTCAAAATATTACTTATTCTTTAGTAAAATATTACTTAGTAAAATATTACTTATTCTTTATTCAGAGACTGGAGCTAGATACAAAAATTCTCTTTTTCAATAATACTTCAACATTACACAGTGAGATTCTGTCGAGTAAAATTGGACTTTTTGAACCAATATGTATCTGTGACGACTCATATCAACAAACAAGTTTTTAATTATTAATAATTACAGCCAGTTTCAGAAAAAGATGAGGAGTGATGTCAGGCATAGGAATCTCTATTCTGTGGTGGAAGATGGTCTAAGCATCCATCTTTTATGCTGAAATTCACTGGATCGATTCTCCTATCTGCCTTTTTGTTTGTTTTTGTCTTTCTCCCTCTCCAATTTTTTAGTTTTGTTTTGTAATTAATCCTGTTTAAATTACACATATTTTAATTTTATTCTCGCCAATGAAATCACAGGACCACGCAAAGACTGATCTTTACGATTAGCTTTTAAGTATATTTGAGGAGACATGCGACTACTGGAGGCAGCCATGATGTCAAGTAGTTCGACAACTTAATAACCAATAGCACGATTGATTTTTACTAGTTTGAAAATTTCCACAAAAAATAATTTCAAACACTTCATTACATGTCAGTACAAAATTAAAGTAAATTTCACATTATACAAAACCTTTTGCTTGCAGAACGATATTTACAGAAACGTGGAACTGTGTTTCGGGCTGACAGATATTGTGTAACTTAGTTCAATGACGTCACTCCTGATCTTTTTCTAAACTGACTTCATTTTTTTATCTCTAAATCAAATGTAGTCTTGCTGCTGCAGTCTTTTTTACTAAAGTTCCTGTTTAAACTGTAGAAATCATTTCCTTTTTGTCATTGAATCAACACACTCATTGACTGAAGAAACACGAAAGCTTTTTGATCATGACCTGAAGAGCTGAAAATGTCAGAAATTATCAAATAACAAAGATCAATTGCTTGAGACAAAAGATTAAATTACTCTGTTAAGTCAGAATATCTTTAATTTTCTTTTATAATGTGATTGAAAGTTGTTTTGTTTGTTTATCTTTTAGCTTCATAGGTCATTCCCTTGGAAATATAATTATACGTTCTGCATTGGCTCGACCTGAAATGAAACCTTATTTAAATCGATTACATACTTTATTGTCCCTCTCAGGACCTCATTTGGGAACACTTTATAATAACAGTGGTTTGGTTAATATGGGTAAGTAAAATACAACAT
>JAFIDM010000002.1:13999880-14017297 GCA_023159025.1 Thereuonema tuberculata
AAACCAAAAACCCTGAGCTTCATGCTCAGAACGGCTGCGCAGTGAGTGAAAGGGAATTTTCTAAGAGTGGAGTTTAAAACTAATAATTATTATTTGGTTTATATATACATATAATATTACATATATAATTTGTTTAACATTTAAATTTTTCCCTTGATACATAAATTTACCCTAAGCAGTTACTGAATTTCGGTTAGTTTAAAACTAATAATAATAACAATTAAAAACAACAACTTTCTTTTCTTTACACTTTGTGATTTTTAACTTAAAAGTTTAGAAAAAGCCAATGCCACATTTAGCATCTAATTACTGGCCTTAAACCTAACAGTAATTTTCCAAAATTATAAAAGGTTTATTTTTCTCTTTTATTCATTATTATTACTGTTACTATGTTCTTTTAATTGAAACATAAGTCAAAGATAGCAACTATGAGCTTTGATAGTGCTGTAAATTAATTTCTTTCATGAACCTTTTTTCAATTTATTACATTGTTAATTTTTCATCTTTTACTTTTTACACTAAATGATTATTGAGTCTATTTTATTCTTATTACTTTTTATCAGTGATAAAAATGATTCAGCAAATTCATTGCTTCATCCCCTTTGTCATCATTTTCATCTGCAATCTACTGCCAACAATTAATCACAGGATTACTGTAATCTCTAATAGGACAGATCTACTTGATGTGAAATAACCGGACATCCAGTATATTTCAACACCCATAGAATACTTGGTGTTGTTATGACCAAGTACAGAAATACAGAAATGCTAAACTGATGTAGGATAGGAATTTGGGTGTCACATTTAAGAGGGTAGAAGCTGTTTTTAATTTTGAAAGCAGCTAAATTACTTCCACAATACCATGTATCTGTTCTCTTTCTCCAAAATGGTTTAGCCAATTATTGAACAGAAAAATTTTAAACTTAAGTTTGTCATTTTATTATTACTATTTATATACTTATTTAAATAATTATTTATTTGTTTTATTAATTCCATGTGTCTAAATTGCTTTTTCATGAACAAATGTCAATTGATCAACTTCAAAATTCTAATAGAGCTGTTGTTTTTGTAATATTATTTTTTTAACAATTTCGATTACAGTGAAATACTCTAATGTAAAGAACCAACCTACAGAGACATAAGATATACTGACTGAATAAAGAATAGCATTGAAAGTATTACTTACCATTGGCTTAAACATACATGGCAGGAACAGGATTTCATTAACTCTACTTGAACAAGATAGTTTTTGCCCAGTTCTGTTAAGAACGCACAGTTTTGATTCAAATAATAAGTTAATCTTATTATTATCTTGAAAATGAGGCCAACCTATTTATTGCAACAAATTAATCAATAAAAAATTTTCTTTCTTAGTTAAAAGATCTTTCAAACACTTTCTTCACAAACTGAATGAGGAAACTAAATCCTATTGTTTTGGTTGAAAGTGTTTGATCTGTGAAATAATTTCTTGCTTTTATAAAAATAGAAGGAGTCCTTACATTTTATAAATTAGGATAGAAACGAATTCACTTGGAGAAACCAAAATAACTCAAAAATAAAAATGTGTAGAGATTGCTTCATTACTTCATAGATACAATGTATAATCTTCATTCTTTATCAATGAATTTAAATACAATGTCTCTCCATTTCTAGATGGAGATAAAAAATATGTTTATGTTACCTCTAAGGAAAACAAAAATCACTGAAATTAGTTCAGTAAGACAAAAAAAAATAT
Source organism: Thereuonema tuberculata (assembly GCA_023159025.1). Lineage (NCBI taxonomy): Eukaryota > Metazoa > Arthropoda > Chilopoda > Scutigeromorpha > Scutigeridae > Thereuonema > Thereuonema tuberculata. The sequence goes on from JAFIDM010000002.1 coordinate 14,001,616, forward strand.
GCTGCCTGTGGAGTAGAAAAGGAAAAATAAGACAAACATTTATTCCTTCATGTTTTTGAATATTTTACTTCCCCGTTTTCCAACTTCAGAATCTCACAAGTTTTCAAAAAAACAAATTGGTTACCACCTTTCTACTAACTAGGAGATCTTGGGCTGGAATTAAAACACTTTTAAATGAACGTGTACTTTTTAGATGCTAAATATGGTTTGGTTTTTTACCTAAGAGACAATTAAAGTTTAAAATCTTAATAAGATAACATACAGGTATACAAAGAATTTAGAGAAAAATTTATATAAATTTTTTTATATAATGATAAACTCAGTATCCATTTAAAAATATATAAATATCTAGAATTTATGTGATCCTTGTTAATTTATCTTCCAAACTTCTTCAGATGGAAATTTTGTCCAATTTTAAATCCTAAAACAGTTGTTGTATTTATTTCCTTCACTGATTGTTGATAATTTTCTTTTCAATATTAAGTATTTATCTGTTGTTTTGTATATATTTAGACAGTTTGAAAATGATTCACAATATAACCAACTTTATATAAAAAACAACAATACAAATCACATTTATTTGCTACTTTGCTTTGTACATTTTTAGTTATCATATTTGTTGTACAAGTTTCTTTAATATGTATATAATTTTTTGTGACATATTAATTTTTTTTTTATTTATTTAACAGGAGCAGGATTTAAAAAAAAAATATTTTTCTTACAATCTTAATCCTGCATTGTAAATTTTTGTTGATTAGAAATATTGTATAAGTTTTAGTGTTTGTACATAAGGAATTTTTTTTTTCTTAGTTGCTAGGGTTACTGATATTTTATTACCAATCCTTCCAGCAATACTCATCACCCTTCCTTACCAATTGAATCCTCTGTCTAAGGTGAGATAAAGAAAGCCTTTGTTGATATATCATCCGTTTCTATACAACTCTAAATAAATTGTGATCTATAATGTTTCTGTTTTAGTTGTTTGGGGAAGTCTTCATGAATCAGGCAGTGTTACCTTTCTACTTCTTTCAGAGCACGTATAAAAAATTTTCCACGATGACAATAGGAAATCTTTAAGCTTATAAGTCTCAGAACAAAGAGAACCTGACTTCAATGATATTCAGTGATTGTCTGAATTGGATCACTCTGACAGGGACTATTAAAAATGATTTGTATAATTATAATAATTCACCCCAAAATCGTTTTATTTTGTTTTTGGTAACCCCTTAATATTTCTTTTCATTGAACAGTTACAAAGCAAACGACAAATATTTTTTTAAATCTTTATTTTATTATTCTTTTCGAACTTCAATTTCAAAAAGTTAGGTTAAAAGAACTTTGAAATAACTTCCATAAACCGATTAAGTTATTTAATATTGCTGATAATTAATAATTTCAAGCAAATTAAAAGTATGGTCTTAATTTTTATTAGGGTTTCTTTGCTAGTTACCTTAAAATGGCTTAGAAGAATTGGAATAGCAAGTGTTTATTTTGGTGTTTCCTTATTAATGAAATAGGCATTACAAGGGATATTCAGTGTAGTATCATCATTTTAGTTTCTTTTTCAAATATGTGGTTCAGTTGTAATCAGCCAGTTTGCAAGATCAACAATACACTAATTCAAAAGTTACTCATATGTTAGACCGTATATATCCAGCAGGCATTTATATTTAGATGTTTTGAGATTTTCAAGTTATTTACTGTGCTGGATACGAATGGACAACCTACTCTCAACTCTTAGGCTAAGAAATTTCCCACTTGTATTGTACATTTCTCATAAAATCTTCCCCACAATACAGGAATTTCTTTGTAATAATTCTTTGTTCAATTGGATTTTGCAAGAGGTTGTTTTATAACGGGCAGAAGATATACTAAAAACAAATAGAAAAAAAATCCAGTTCAGTAGACATTGGAGTAAACTGATATGTTGTTTTCTACATCGAAGAGATTCATTAAGCCTTTTGATGTTGAGGAATTCTATTAGATTTCATATTAATGTTGAAAGACTTAAACCATCTCTTTGCAGTCAAGTTCTTTCGCAGATGGTGTAATCAATTAGGGAAAATTCAGGAAAATATTTTTGCTGCAAATTTATATGCTTGGAACAGATTAGATATATTGAGAGTAGAAGCTTAACGAAGTGTTCTTTTACTTATGGGCGGAAACCTGTATTTGACGATCCTTCCATTCTGTATCTTCTTTGTAACTGTACAGATTCTTCTTGAATTTCAATGCAATTTTCATCAACTGATGCAAAGCTCATTTCCTTTGCCTTCTTGTTTCGTGTTCCTTCCATTTTACGTAAAAGTGGCCTTGATTGCTTACCTTTTTCTCTCTTATTTCATAGAAAACATCAAAGAAAAATGTCCTAATGTTCTTTTAGTGGATAGTGAATAAATAAATAAAAAATAGTATCTTGGGTTTCTAGGCAAGCAAAAGCATCATTATTAGTTAAATTAGAAAAATAGGACTCCTCTTAGCCTCATAGTTGATCTGAATTTACTCCTTTTGATCTACTTAAATAACTGCAAAGTACCATATAGTTGAAAGAGATTTGAATTTTATGCTGATCAATGAATTCTAGTTTTTTTCTTTGTTGCTATTTCTGAGGAACTGAAGCTTCTGTAACTTAGTTTTCTTTAAGCCTTCATGGGACCATGGGCATAGGAGTCCATTTCTTCCAATTTTGCCAGTTTGCCTGTGAAATTAATGAGATACACTTCTTGCTTCGTTTAATAGCTTCCAAGTTGTTTAACTCGAGCAGCATCTCTTCTCTGTATTTGAAAACTAGAGGAACATTGAAGTAGAGTTAATGTTTGTTTACCAGAGGGGTTTCAGTTAGATTTAAAGCAGCTCTTCCTGGTTCTCTGGTCTCGTGTAGTCAAATGCAATTGCAATCAAGTCACCTGTCAGACCAGAAAGTATCTGAAAATGTTGTTTATAATAAATAGATTCTGTTCTAATTTCAAATGGCCACAGACATCGTAAATAGATATCAAAGCAGCGTTTTCTCTTTAAAACTTGTGGTTTACTTGAAATGATTTATAACATTACGGAAGATTTCTTTTCTTCCTTTGTAAGACAATAATAATGATTAAAAATTATCTAGTTTTAACAGAAGAATTAAAGCAACAGAAACTGGTATTAACCATTTGATTAAGTATCCTTGTAATTAGTGAATGTGTTTTATACCCAAACTGATAACTTAATGTTTTGAACTAATAAGTAATTTGTGGAGTTTTTATTGTCTGTAGTTAATAATCTGAGTCATTTATGAAGGATGTATTGTTGGATTCTGATTTGAGTTTTGAATTTTCAAATCTTGTGTTCTCAAAAGAAAAGAAAAACAAAGTAGATTACCCAAGTCAGATACATAAAACACTGGAACACCAAAGTTAGTATTGATATTTAATTCGTAATTATTACAATTTTAGTTTAATTTCATACTTCATTCTTTTCTTCAACTTTTTATATTAGTTGAATGGAACTAATAGAACTCTGATATTGTTTAACAAAGTTTATTTAATAAGGAATTTCAGTGCCACTAGCATTCAGTGCATCAATAGTAAAAAATATGAGGAAGGCCTTTGTACTTTCACTATCCAAGAAAGCACTAGAACTGCTACTAATTGTAAATACAGTCTTATGCTTGATCTGTATGTGTGTCAAGTCAACAATTTGCCTAAGATTCAAAAAGAAAAAAGTCAAGAATGCAGTTGTCCATTGTATGTTTTATGGAACAAACAGCACTGTGGCAATCGAAAGATCATCTACTATAGTCTTACCATTTCCAAAGGGATTTTTCAAGGTATTCAGTAAGACTGCTCAGCACAGCTGCGATAAATGACAAATATTATGAACAGGTCCCATTCTTGCTTAGAGTTGCTCCATTTCTAATTTTGAATGGCCTGAATTCACCTGGTAACCTTTTTTGAGGTGATAGTTGGAAGGTACAGTCTCTGTCCTGGGTGTTAAGAGAAATGCACATAACATGTTATGATCACTCAATCACGTGATATCCAGTCATATGTAAATCATGTTTTAGTATTCCCCTGATGAAAGGTAATTTATAATGTATAAGAGGTTTAGCAGAAGATTAAAATTGCATCTTCAAGATATAATTATTTAAATGAAAGCATGTCGACTAATAGATTCTGTCTAAAATACAATTTAAATAAGCTCTAGTATGGTAAGTCCGTTCTGGTATGTTTTTTTAAAATTATGTATGGATCCATAGTAAGAAAATGTAGTCCTTATCTATTAAATGCAGAATATCTGTAAGTGTTCCAGTGTTTTGATGCTCTGACTATGTCTTTTGGAATTTCAATCAATAAATCAATTTTTGAAGTTGGAAAAAAAAAAACTGCCTAAAAGTGAGAGTGAAGTTACTATATTTCTCTACAAGTTATATGTACATAGTTCTTTGAAAGAAAACATAGAATTTATAATGTGTTGTAAGTTATTGTTACAGTTGATGATACAGATGTGTAATTTGTTATATTCCCCAAACGTAATTCCTTGTTACGTTGAATTCAATTTAAATAAAAATAATTAAAAAAAAGGTACAAAAATTTAGATGTATTTTATGATACATACAAAGCAGATGTTTTGTTCAAATTGATATGATGTTGTGTAAAAATGATACAACAGTAAGTTATTATTGTAATTGCAAAAGAATATTACATTATTGATCCTAAAAAATGGAAGAAAACAGGGTTGTGCTCAGGTACATTGTCATAACTTACATTGAGTCATTCCAGGGAAGTTTGGAAAACTAAACTTTACTATCCAGTTAACAAATTTCTAGGAAAAGTTAGTAACTATTTTAATAATCCTTGTTAAATTATTTCAGTATTGACCATGATAATCCAATTGTTTTGACCAATACAATGTATTGTTAGAATTGTAATTAAGTAATTTTCTTGTAGATGAGAAACACAGCTCATTTGAAATGTGACATGATAAATAATTTTTAGATGTTCAGTTTAATCAAATCAGTAAGAATGGTTTATCTGGAAAAAAATAATTAACTATCTCTCGTATATTGCTGATTTATTTGTTGATTAATCATTTTTAACTTTTTTTATATTTGTTAAAAAAAAAGTCCCCAAAAATAAGTGAATAGGTTATCCTATAATAATTTAAAAAATTTTTAGCATCTGTTGCGATTGGTTTAGGCTTAATTTTACAACTGATGAAGGGACTTATATGTTTTAAGTCTGTAATGATTCTCTCTTTTGGTATCTTAGTTATTCTGTTATTTCCTTTTGTTTCATCTGTAAACTATTAGCTACAACCATAGTTATTAAAGAAAAGCTTAATGTTACTTTAAATGGTAAAAATAACAAAATCATTCTTATTAAGGCGAATGTTCGTCACTAGCATCAGAGAAACTAAGAGGCCATTATGCTAATGCATAATATTGTTAATTTTCCTTCTGATACCAACATATTTTATTATGTACAAAGTTCATTGAAACATTTCCTTGGTAAAAGTGCATTTTTATCTTTTTGTTTGTTTACAATATAATTCTTTTGATGTTTCAAATAATTGTGTATTTTGTAAATCAGTTCACTTCTTCTAGCTTCTTCAGTCTGTGCCATTAATTTCTGCTGCTTTTGGACCATGAATGAAAATGCAGGAGTGATTGAGATAGATTCTTTAACATTCTTTCAGTTACTTGCAAAATTGAGCAGATAAGTTAGTCAGTTTAAAATTAAGAGTAACATTAAATGATAAACTTTGGGATAGATGTGAGCTTTATTATGTTAATGATTGCATATATTATTTTCATTTATGTCATTGCTAAATTAGCGTAATTGACAGCTAGCACAGGTATGTGGTGAACATCCACTAACTTTATAACAATTCATTGTCTTCTCGTATAAATGATTAGTCAACATAAAAGTAGCAATTTAAATAAGGTTACTGAAAAGCTTTTTCAAATTGTTAAACTTCTGAAAATAATTTTGTAATCTTTGATTACAAGAGTGGGTGTCATACTTTTGATTACGTTGCAAGAAAGCTTCTATATTTCAAGTATCTTTGACCACATTAAATTTGAACTATTTCGATTAAATTTAACTACATTAGATAAATATGTAGTTTATATTTGCTTGTAATATTTGCTTGAAAGAGAATTTCAGTATCTGAAAAGTTCTTTATTGAAATATTGAGTGTTCTGTTTTTGTCAAGTTTAGTTCAGACTTATCAATGAAAAAGATTGACATGTAGAATTGGTTTCAAATATCTTAAACTCTATGTCTCAAATTATTTTAGTTTACGTTCATGGGCTGTTGTTGAGGATTGGGAGTAATTTTTAACTCCTTTGTTTTGTTACTGAAATAGAACAGAAGCTGATTCCTAAATTCCCAAGTTTTCCAAAGCTACTATGGAATGACTTGATTGGACTCTTTATCAAATGCAAGGAGACTGAATTGTGGGAAACGATTTCTTTTCCATTTTAATAAACTGAAATTTGGGGGAAAGAAAAAGATTAGGTCCATGTTATAATTTATCTTTTGTGAATATTCTGAATAATACCATTTTGTACAGCTCTCCCTCCCTGGAAATCTGTAGTTTCCTAATTTTGTACAAATTCCATCCCATAGATAACCACGAAGGAACCAGCAATTGTTAAAAGTTGTTTCTGTGAATGTAAATATCTAATGAAGCTGTGATTAGTCAATCAATTTATTTCTAGTTGTATGATCTCATGAATTGTTACCCACTTTCTTTGACCATATCAGTTGAACACATTTAGTGAATATCTATTATTATTTCATCATCAAGTTTGAAAGAATCTTGCAGTAAAATAGTTGTTTTGAACATAAAAAAAGTAATAATTTTTCTAAATATTACTTTGTGAGTCACCTGAAAAGAAAAAAAAAAAAATCCAAACCAGTTGAATGGAATAAGAGAATATTTTTGTTTTTGCATTTTGAGTTGGTCTCAAACTTACAGCCTATGGATTTAGATACTCTTTGAAATTTAATAAATAAACAATTGATTGCTAAAATAAACAAACAATAAACTACAAAACTGTAAATTCAAAGCTCTTGCAAAGTAATGGGCTGCAGATTTTATTTATTTATTTTCAGTGGCTGAGATGTGTGGTTTTTTCATTTGCTTTGTCACTTTTCTGAATTTGTAAGGGACATAGTAAGAATTAATGATTCATATTTTTAAGCAGAACAACAATAGTACAAATTAAAACAACTAATTACAAATCCTTTTAAAGCATTTTGTTGTAAAATTGTTCTTTGATATTATTTTAATACTTTTACTGTAGGGTCTTTCAAAGAATCCAGTTACAATAAACCTACATTTCTTTCCATTGTATTCTTGTTTTACTTTTGCAGTAAAATCATTAGAAAAGTTGTGTAATTAGAAGAAAATGAAGCCTCCTTTTTCTTAAGAGATTGAGTCACTTGCCAGAGCAATTTATGTCTTAATAAGACTCCCACATTCAAAAGACAACTCAAACTTCTGAAGTTTAATTTTAAAATTCCAAATGTTTATCTCTAGAGGATGTAAATAATTTACAATGTTTCCTTTTTAAGATGCCCCGAATATGAGAAATAGCGTTGCTTTGTCCAGACATTGTCCTATGGCATTTGTTCAAGGATAGTTTAGAATTTATTAATTTGCATTGAATATAGTAACTGATTATAACTAGTGAAATCTTCATTTTTAAAGTAGTAAAATATGTAATTCAGCCTTTCAATAGTCTATCTCACTGGTTGAAAAAGAATGATATTGTTCGTTTATTTTTTATTTAAGAACATGTATATATAGTGAAGCAGTGATTTTGCACAATATACAAATATTGATAGGAAAGAGATTTGTAACTTCGGAGGTTGTTTCTGTGAAAATATTCCGAATAAAGAAATGACAATTAGTACTTCACTCCTAGTTTAATCTTAAGTGTGTCGAAAATTGAAATAAATCACAAACTTTGTGCAGCTCAAGAAAAAAAAAATGTTATAATCAAAATCACTTCTCTGCACTTACTTCAGTGATTGTATTGGAAATTTATTTTTATGTCAAAGATTGAAAATAAAAACCTGGCTAGGAAGATTTTTACGATGAATTAGTTGTCAGTTACTATAATTTTCAGTGCTATCTCATATTTAGTAATAAGTGGAGAGAGTGAAGCATACCACTCAGGCTTAGCAAACAAATCATTCCTTAATCTTTCATCTTTTCTATACAATCTTTCATCAATTCAAAAAATGGCATTTGTTATTTCACCAGTTAAGATCATATAATATACGAGAGTCACTCCAAAAGTAATGCACATCATTTTTTTTTAATTTAATTTTTTATTTACAGATTTGCTGTTGCTAAAGTGTAGAGATACATGCCTTGAGGAAAAAAATGTCATTTTTTTACATATAGCATTCAATAGTTGTACACCATCTCGAAACTAGTGCCTATATGCCTGCCCATTAAAACTTTGAGCCGGCCCACCTGAGCCATTGTTTAGTGGCCATCACAAGAGAGTCATCATTTTCAAATTTTGTTCCATGAAGGGAGTCCTTGAGTTTGCCAAGAGATAGTAATTCGATGGTGCCCAATCAGGGCAAACGATGGATGTGGCAACATTGTCCTCCCAAGTTTCCTGATCTCTTCCATGGTTTTTTTGGCTGAATGTGGCCGGACATTGTCATGCAACAATAAAACATCTTGCTTCTGCTGATACGGTTGAATACATCTCAGCTTAGCTTGAAGTTTTTTTTTTCAGGATTGCCACATATGCATTAGAATTAATGGTTGCCCTCATGGTATGAAGTCCAACAGCAGGAGTCCTTCTGAATCCCAGTTGCTATAACTTACCCTGCTGAAGGTGCACATTTGACTGTTTTTTTTTCTTGGTGAATTCACAGGATGCCATTGATTGTCTTTTTGTCTCTGGTTCAAAATGGTGCAACCATGTTTCATCTCCCATCACAATTCTTGAAATAATTTCCTCTGCACCTTTCTCGTACTGCCCCAAAAGTTCACTGCATATGTTTTTTCCTTGTGTGCATTTGTGAGCATTCTCAGAACCCACTTTGCACAGACCTTCTTCAATCTCAACTGTTTTAGTTTTCTGCAAACACTTGCTTCCCCAATGCCCAGTTGGATTGACATTTTGTAACGCCTTCCGTGGTTCATTAGGCACATATTTAAGTGTGGGGAGGTGAGTTGAGGGAGAAAGAAATGGAGGCTAAGGCGGTGGAAGGCTTAAATGATTAAGGAGGCACTGGGCCAAATTTTACCTCATTTAAGAAGCTAATAAATAGAAAATCGAAGAATTAATGATTCAGGGAAATAGTGTCGAGCAGAAAAGCCAAAGGGGAAGGGGACTGTTTTGAATAAAATAGGGGGAAGAGAAGAGCGTCGCCAAGATATCTAACAGCAGCTGAGAGAAGGTAGGTCGGGGGTGACAGGGGGACACCCGTAGCGAACTATACCACAAAAGCCTCCCTCAGGAACTCCGGTCAAAAAATAAATATGCAAGGTCAAATAGTTAGGTTAAGATGAATAAAAGGAAATACCAAAGGCAGATTAAATTATAAGAGGAAGTTTAATACATATGTAAAACAGTATAAACAAAGTAAGGTTATATATACCCCGTGGTTCTAAATAAAATTGGATCCACATAAAAATTAAAACAAAAAAAAGGACTTATTACTAATATAGATAATAACCAAACTATGGCGTCAAAGGCAATTGAATGATGCAGTGTTCAGCCAAATTGAGTTGAGTTCATATTGATACACTGGTTGAAGTTAGTCAGTTCAATATCCAGTTTACACTGTGCTGGTGTGATTAGCAGCACTCACAAATAAGATGAAACAAAAACACTATGTGTGATCCTTGGGTACACATGAGATCAGACACTGCGACATGCTTTCACTTTGCAAACAGAAAGATCTGAAGAACACTTATTTGATGCACCAACCTTCCATAAAGCGAAATATTGCCTTTCACTTTGCAAGGGGGAATGTTTTGGAGAATACACTAGACGCAATAAGATCTTACGTGGAACGAAGTATCGCCTTTCAATATGCCAGGGGAAAGGATTTGGAAAACTGAAAACTCAATCCTTTGAAAAACCGGCATGCCGGAAAGTGCTGCAGATTGTTGCTGATGTTACCTGTCTCCATAACTTTTCCAACAAAATTATTGCTTCCATGTTGTATTCCGTGTTGTTCCCTTTGTAGTTCTCTAAAATATGCATCACTAGCTGCTTCCTATAGTGGGACTTCAGGCTGCGATTAACGCTCTGGTCCATGGGCTGCAGCACAGAAGTCGTATTTGGGGGCAAAAAAATGAGCTTAATGCACTTCAGCTTTTCTAATTGGGGATGGGCAGTGAAATTGTCGACAAGGAGGACAATTTTACGTTTTTTTTCAACAAATCATTGTCTTATTGTCGAAGTTCTTCAAAAAGATTGGAAGTCAACCATGCGTTTTTATTGGCTTTGTAGTTGACGGGCAGTTCTTTTACATTTTTAAAAGACCTCGGTTTTTGGGATTTGTCTACGACGGTTAGTTTTCGTTTTTCCCAAATCGTACAAGTTTAAAGTTGGAGAACTGAAAAAAAAAAATCTATGCAAATGAAATTTGAGTCCACTATAACCGAACTACCATTTTCTCAGCTGTTCACTATAAGCGTATAAAGTAACATTATTTAATATTAGTCCGGTCGGGACCATTAAAAAAGTTCACTACATCCTGGGTTCATTATAGCGGAGTTCGACTGTAATGGATTGGAACAAAAAAAAAAGTGTTCTCCCTGACAAAGATGATTAATTTTATGGGTGCACTGTTCTAAACGATTAATATGAGAAAATAGACTATAGAGCCAGTTATCTAAACGTTTGAACCCTTTCTGCACCAATATTTTAGTCCAGTCAAGTAGACAAAAAAAAAAAAAAATCCTTTTCTGCTTGTGAGACTGAGGGACAATCATAGCTTTTCATATTTCTGTCAACAGAGAGCAGATGATTCTTCATTTTCTCATCTTATATCGCAGATAAGTTTGATATGTTTTGATAGCATAAATGGAGTTATTGGATAAGAAGACAAAACTTCTTTTGAGGAATATATCTTCTCACTTTGTGCTTGAAGGTATTGATAGAAAGAATGCCAGACTATACTTTCAGATTGGAGAAAACTTTAAGCCACTAACAAAACTCAAGGAAGCTAAACTCAAGATAAACTTTGAGAAATCCTGGTTCGGCTTGGAAGAGATTAAATTTCTAAGGTTCAAAGTGAACCACGATGTCATCACTCCCTCCAACAAGATGGTTGAACCTATTAACACCTATCCCTCTCTCTCTCAGTAACCTCAAGCAGCTCTGATGTTTCCACAACATGACTGACCAATATTGGGGATTCCTCTTTAACCTCAGCTGTGTAATTGCTTTGCTGAACTTCCTCCTAAAGAAGAGACAAGGATGGATAAGGACCAGGTCAGTCCATTGGAGAGAATAAGAGCATATTCTCTAAATCATTCTTGTGCCAATCTGACTTCTCCAAAACCTTCTATGTGTACTCAGATGTGCCAAGTAAGGAGTAAGAGACATCCCCCCTATCTCAGTTCATCAACATAAAAGAATGCAAGATACGCTGTGCATGCAAGCTGTGGACTCGGGCCGGATTAACCCACTTTGGGACCCTAGACATTTTGTTCTCACAAGGCCCCCTCCCTCTCCCACAAGAAAAAGTAAACTATTTTATTTACAAATCTTTTCAAAATAGACAGTTTGACAGGGCCCTTCAAAAAACCGAGCCCTAGACATTTGTCTCATTTGTCTTTGCGATAATCCGGCCCTGTGTGAACTCAACTAAAGCAAACGCAATTACAAAGTCACAGAACTCGAATGCCCTGCAGTCATGTTTGAAGTAGCGAAATTTATTATTCACACCAACCACCACGTTCCATGGTGGCTGACTGCCAATACAGACTTCTCTAGTCAGCTTACATGGTGGAGTCTAAAACTACAGACATGGATTTTGCTGAAACATAAGGAGCCTTAAACTCTGTTCCAGACGCTCTCATGAATCCTTGAATCCGGTGTGGGTAGTTCAAGGTAGACAAAAAAGAATAAGAAAGGCTTGCTCCAATACTGCTCCAATATCATCAGAAAATTAAAATCCTGCGATAATGGTAAATTCTCCCGATGTCTAGCCAAGTTCAGAATGGAGAATGGACTTCTTTAAAAATTTGTGTGGAATGGAGAAGAGTCTTGGTGATTCCGGAGACAAAGAGTGAGTACATTATCAGATACTGACACAAGGATATGCAAGAAGGTGACCATCTTTCTGAACAATTCAAGAAATTCTGCAGTGACCATTAGATGCGGCATCACCAATATTCTCCGTATCCGTAGGCAAATTCCAATGTAGCGAATGCAGCATGGGATTTCCTCAAATCACTTATCAAAATGTTTCTGGATGGGAAGCACCAAACATGAGACAAGGAGCTTGACAACCTGCTCTTTGCCTCAGAGTCTCTGCAGAAGACACTACAGGCATCTCCCCTTTGTACACGATGATACGATGAGTGGGCTTCCCTGCCATTAACATACCCACCCCCTAACCCATGTCTTGTTCAAATAAAAAATTCAAGAACATAGCTGAAGTAATCGAAGAGGTAAAGCTGTCATCTCAACAAACAACGCACCGACAAGAGAAGGTGGGCATTCTCTTCCAAGTTGAAGACAGTTGTTCTAGTCAGGAATCGTCCAATCTCATTCATTCTAAATTATTCCCTGCTTACTCTGGCCCCTTCATTGTAAGGCGAATTCTGAGTGAGAATCGTACTGTTAGAGGACCGGAAGGACTCTTCAATTGTATGTTTCCGACCTAAAACGATACATTTTGTCGAGAAGGTGCAATGAGGAAGTCAAGGAAATAAGCTCGCCTTATTTTTGTTTGTGTGTCCTATCCTGTGGTTTGTTGTATCTGTGAGTCGTCCTCTCATTCCCTCTGACTATTTCCACCCCTCGATCCTGCTTTCGTCTTTAGCCCTTTCGTTCTTTACATTTTACTTATTTCTCTGCTTCTTTTTACTTTCTCTATTTGTCTCTGTGCTAAATTCCCGTTGGCTGAAGGGTTCGAGGTCCAACCCACCTCATTGTTCCTGCCAAGGGCGCCAATGAAACTATTTCTAGAATTTTTAACAACCTCAGCAGTGACTCAACAGAGCTTTAATGAAAGATGCAGAAAGGCAAATCGGCCTTGAAGCCAGTTGTCTTCGAAATGAAAGATTCTATTCCATCTTTTCTCCTGCTTTAAACTACATCACGAACCCAGTCTTGATGGGAAAAAAAAAGAACGGAAATTCTTACAGCTACGTACGTGACTTGACTAGAAGCGATAGTGAAGACCAGCATATCTCTATTGCCACTCCTCCGAAGAGGTTTATGCAGAACAGGCAGGAGATAGCAAAAAGTTAAAAAAAAAAAGTGGACATGCGGTATCCCTCGTCTTGGCCCGAAAATCCATTTGATCTCTGAACTGAGGTCAGGATCTGATACTTGGTGCCATCGGTATCATTGCCATCAAGAAGGAAATCCTGCGGTAATCGTCCCAAAAATTATTAAGTAATTACTATCAAACAGCAAATTACTTATTAGTATACTTAAGTAATAATGATTAAATTAGTTAATAAGCTTTTGTATTAATTAATAATTCATGTAAAACTTTAAAACATGCCCTAAAATATTTTCATAATTGCTATATTGCAATTGTACGTCAATAAATTACAATTAAAAAATGTTTTTTTAAAAAACACATAACATTATGTTTCGTTTTTTCTCTTCTTCGGATGTGAAATTCTGATTGAATCTGACTAATATATGTTTCGATCCCGTGGTTGGAAATCCAATTATTCAAAGTGGGTGCTGTTCTTATGAACCACGACTCTCAGTGTGAGGGGAAAAGTGTTACGTGTTTTTTAAAAAGCATTTTTTTAATTGTAAATTATTGACGTATAATTGCAATATAGCAATTATGAAAATATTTTAGAGCATCTTTTTAAAGTTTTATATGAATTTAGAAGATATCAGATATGGACTTTTGGATTAATTAATAATTATTAATATTATTGTGAAAATAATTTCAATTCAATTACAAAAACCGGTTCTTTAGGGGAGGCGAAAGTCAGTTGGGATAATTTGGAAGTTTAAGTTCAAATAGTTCCGTAATTATTAAAAAATACAACTAAAAATCTGAAAATTTAAGATATGACAGTTTAAATATGAATGAATCCTATTCTCCTATTCTTGATTTTTATGTGATAACTGAATTTAAGCTAAAAACCAGCTAATTTTTCGAAAGGATTTGCTTTCTATTAAATTATTTTAGCTTCAAAAAGCTCTCATTTCTGATTCTATGAATAAATAAAGTAATAATCTAATCCCTGATTTCAAGATTTCCTTTACTTTCCTAATAGTTGAATTTAAAAAAAATAAAAACCATAAATCAAAACTATCAATAGAAAGCAAGTTTAACGTCCGTAATCATTCATAAATGGAGAGAAATTGCCATATTTATTGTCCGGTTGGCAATTTCTCTCCATTTACAAAACTATCAAATTTATGGATTTTATTTTTTTTTTTTAAATTCAACAATTGGGAAGGTAAAGAAAATGTTGAATTGAGTTACTAGATTATTGCTTTATTTATTCATAGAATCAGAAATGAGAGCTTTTCTTAAAATGAAATAATTTAATAGCATGAAAATTCAATCAGTTTTGAGCTGAAATATAATTAATTCAGTTGTCATATAAAAATCAAGAATAGTATTCATTCATATTTAAACTGTCCTATTTTAACTTTTCAAGTTTTTAGTTGTATTTTTAACACTTGCAGAAGGATTTGAACTTAGACCTACAAATCGTCCCAACTGACTTAGGACTCACTGGAAATTATTTTTTCGGTTCTTTACTTTCCATTTCTCTTTTAGTTCTCTTTTAGAATCTCTCTCTCTCTATATATATATATAGATAGATAGTTAAAGTAAAAACAATAAATTTATAGATCAATATAATTCATAAATATTAATTATAAATATTAGTATACATGTAAACATAGTATTTTATAAAATAACATTGTTGTTATAAAATTTGGATTAATATTCATATACGTACCGTACGTTGTGGTTAATTCAATCAACCTTTGTTGAATTGATGATTATAACCTAGAAATAAGTTTCCAGTTGTAAAGACGTACCAAATATTTTCTGGCCTACCTTACAAGTGGCTTTAAAAAAAAACAACTTGAAGTATTCTAAATTTAAATATTTTTATTGTATTATTATATACAATTCTGAATTTATATTTACATAAAAGGCTAACATAAACATATAAAAATGAGAAGGTTAATGATGTGACTGTTTTTATAGCTTATCTCATTTCACCAAAATAAAAAACACAACTAAAATACAAAAATAATAGTTTTCATTTGTTTTGAACAGTCATATCTATCGTTAAAATTACTATTAGATACAAGAAATATCAAAGAGAAAAAGTTTAAAACAGTATAAATGGACTGGCGCAATTTTACAATTAAATAAAATTCGAGTATGAGCAGAGACTGTTCTACAAAGGAAAAGACAAAGTTCGGAGTAAAATCCCAATTATACATTTAGCTAAAGAGGATATTCAATCAATTTTGGAGAAATAG
>JAFIDM010000002.1:14017307-14050766 GCA_023159025.1 Thereuonema tuberculata
CCTGTATCGTCTTATACATTTAGCTAAAGAGGATATTCAATCAATTTGGGAGAAATAGAGATCCACCACAGCTGAAGCAAAGAAATATTGGCAATTCCTGTATCGTCTAAATATTATTAGATAAACAAAACTACCGTCATTAATTCTCGATATAGTTTGTTTTTAATTATTAAATTTTGATCTCTGGTGAAATTGATGTAAAAATATGTCACATTAATCCAAGCAAAGAATTTGATCAATATGGGAAGAGTAATATGGGACAATTTCAATTAATTTAAATGTTATATTTTCTAAAGATACTTTTAATAGCACAATATTAGTCCTAAAGTGTATTTTCTTTTATGTGACAATTCACATTTCCAATTGTTAAAATGATTTCTTTTTTTTTTTTTCACAAGGTGTTTATCTGAAACTTTAAACCTTTCACTAAAGTGATTAAAATTTGCCAATTACATTTAAATCATTTTTCAAACATCTTCTCATAAAGGAAGTTCGAAAGATGTCTTCACTTGACTTATTTTTACCCAAGAGTCTAACACTATCAGTATTGACTATTTGCTATGAGTACATATTTTAAAACATCAACAAATGGAGTTGTTTTGCACTTTTCCCCCTTAAAATAAAAAAAGAAAATCTTGTGCAATTTACAGTCCGTCTCAGAATTCTGCAGACCGTTGTTAGGCGAAACTGTTGTGATATTGACGTATGCTTTCTTTCTACTAGGCAACAAATAGTCTTAATTAAAATACATTGTTACAATAATCTTCCCATCCACAGCAATCGGAGCCAGACTCAAAGCTTCGTAAGGATTACAATTACAAAAGTCCACTTACTTTATTAAGGACTTTAATAATAATTCTCTTTTTGTTAGAAGGTTTTTTGTTGGTATTTATGTAAAACAGTATTTGAATAATAAAAGCCTGAAAAAAATAAATAAAACCAAATAGTTACGATGATTTTGAGTGAATAAAACGTGAACTGAAAACAGATCTTACAGCTCCTTTTAACTCGATTAATTATGGAAAGAATCACATTTTGCGGTTTTGAAGTAGAAAAACTATGGGTTTAAAAAAAAAAAATCAGTATATCAACAGAACCTAAAATCTAATCATATAAAAAAAAAAATCCCGAATTTAAAAACAAAAAAAATGTTGTAAAGTGTATTTATCAAAAAAAACCATGGTTATTGTGAAAAACAGTACTTGTTTATTTTGTTTCTAGTGGTTAATTTAAAAACCCCAAGGAGTTATAATGAAAGGGGGATGGGGTAAATTGATTAAAATGAAACTAACAAATTTTCAGCCATCAGGAAAATTCAATTAAAATTTAAAAAAAAGCAAAAAGCAATTTGACAAGATTCATCGAAATACTCTTAATTCATTAAATAGGATTTTTTAAATTTAGAAATGATGTAAGTTTTCCAAAATTAATCTTTCTTTTTCTGGAGAATTATTCAGACTTTGAAGATTTTGAATTGTAATATTCTACGAATGACGTCAAAAGCCTTCCTTAACTCAGCAGAAACAACAGAAACTAAAGACAAACAGACAATTCGAAAACATGTAACTGAAACAAACAATTGTTCAAAATGTCATTCCGAGATGTAAACAGTTTACAATAATCCACATCTGACAGCTCAGGCATCCAAAGAACTTTTTTCCAGAAGCGAAGTTGACAAAACAAACTGAAACTGTTCTTTTCACGGTAAAAATTGTATAACATACAATAAAATAAAATAATAATTTAAATAAAGGTTGGAGACAGTCGACAGTTTTTACATAAGGACACTCAAACAATGGCTTTTTGAGCTACTGTTAGCACTTTCAAGTCTGTGTTCACTGAACAGTTTGGTGTCAGAGGCTAAAAAGTTTGTCACCTTAAGAGCTGTGTCTCAACAACTGAAAAGGGAATTTAGTCTAAGTTTGATCCAAATGCTTTGGTGTTCACCGAAAGTCTTTACATGAGACATGAATTTCCTTTCAGATATCTGTATAAAGTACTGCTAGTTTTCATTTCATAATTACGGTTCTGAAATCCGGATTAAACTGCTATTGTTCTACATTAAAATGCAAGGGAAAAACAACAATATTCTTTTCTATTTTGCTAAGGTAAAAAGCCCTGTAAATTGTGACTATTTTTATAAAAGTGCTGAATTGTGATGTAAACTCCTGTGAGGTAAAAGAGATTAATTTTGGTTTTTCTTACAAATATTTTTCTTCATTCATGAATCAAGAAGCATAAAAGTAATTCCATCCCTCTTACAGTCGAGAGCTAAGGTAGATCAAGAAATGTTCTGATGAAACACCAATTCCTAAGTGATCTCTTTTCCTTCTACTGTCTTCTGCTCTGAATATCTTAGCCATGAATTGTGAATATGTTAACAGAAAAACAAAAACAGTGGAATATACTTTGGTTCTTTAGGAGTTGTAATCTTAGTAACGTATTCTACAATAAAAACATACTCTTGATGTATGTATTCGATAAATTTATTGAGTATTATCTAGACATTGGACTTGTAGTGTTAAAGAGCCAATGATTTTTTTTTTCCTTGTTGAGTTAAGAAAGAAAGTTTTCTGGCAAGATTTCCAATGTCGTAAAAACTATTTGTTTTACAACATTAAATCTTTTTTTAATCTGATGCTTTTGTAAATGAAGTTATTTCAATAAAACAAAATGATGTTTTTGTCATGCAAATCTACCAGTAAATCATGTTGCTTGAAGAATTAAAAGAGGGGCTTGTTTTTTTAGAAGGAGAAGAACGGGGAGGGATTTTTGTCTTTTATTTTAAGATTATAAAGTGAGATTGGAAACACAAAGCATCTTTCAAATGTCCTTTGTGCACAAAATCGATTGTTTTTCTTCAAAATGCAGGATGAAGAAATCGACTTAAACTTACATCTTCAATAGAATTAAGTCCCTAAAATTTCAATCTTGTTTCTCGCAAACAAAGTAAGTTTCAAAAGAGCACGGCGTATCATTCCACTTCATCCCTTTTCCGTCTCTGTTCCACAGTTCCAAGCAGTGTTCCTCTTCTCCATTTTCGTACCGGAAGTTGTTTGGTTCGCCTGCGTTCCAGTTGGTGAAGGAAATGGGACGTCCTGTTCCCATCCAAAAGAACTTGCCTTCGTCCCCTTGATCAGTTCCACTCGTCCAAAAGTGTTCGTTGAACAAACCTAAAAGACAACAAGAAAATTCAAATGGACCAACCAGGTATAATTTTCGAACATTTGAATGCTAAGATCCCCCCTCCTTCCACAAGTCAATTAATTGAATTGATTTACCTAAATAGCTTAAATAGATATTATTAATTCTAAATTTATCATTAACCTTTCAATTTCCTAGATATTTTTTTTTATTTGTTTATGAAGATGAAGCTTTAACGTGATTCGTATAAAAGGATTTTTGGTGTTAATCTTTTCTTATGGGGACCAATTTGACTAAATCCGTAGGAATCTTACATTGATCAGTATCTCTTGATTATCTCAGTTACAGCTTCCTGGGATAAATAGTTGAGTTATCGTGATAGTAACACAAAGCAGTCATCGAAGACGACTCGAGAGAAAAGATAGCAAAAACGAAGATATACGAAAAAGATGTGCAATATCCATTAGTGATCTCTGAGAAATGACAAACAAAAGGTCAGCGAACGCCGAGGACGGCTTTTCTAATATACTAAAAGATCTCATTCATTTCATGTATAAAAACGAACATTTGTTCTGGATATTGAGTCACTGGAAATGAAGACATTCTCATTCATTTATGGGTTTAATCTCTTTATATTCTCAAAATTCAATATTTTTCATAACTAAAGCTACATATTTAATATATTTGAAGTTAGATTTTCTTAATAGAAGCAAAGCTGGATGTGCTAACATTGTATTTCATCCCAATTGAGTAATTTCCGTCAGCCTCAAGTGAAATCCATATTAACAGTAGGATATGTTACGAAAGAAAGTTACCTTTCAGGTTTAGATATGTTTGTTATATTGTCACAAATTGGTTTGTTTCTTACTACTGGTGTGGTGATACAGTGGAAAAATGCTCGTCTATCACGCCGTAATATCTAGGCCAGGGAAAACGAATCTTTTTTTTTTATTAATTTAATTTTAACATTCTTTTTGTTATTCCTCCCTGTTGTGGAAAGTTCCAGAATAAGAATCATTCGTTTCTGAAATCAGTGGTTGCATTACCGTAATAGTTTTTTTCAATTTACAAAAGAATAAAAGTAACTAACTTAGTGTCAGTAAAAACAAATTTCCTATTTTCTTTAGCTTTCCATTATTATTATAAACGCTTTCAATCCTTCCAACTCTTTACATTGAGTTGAATCAAATGAAAAGAAATCATGAAAACGACGAACATGTAGTGAGGTACGATCTTGAAATCCAGAACGTTTGTTTGTTATTACATGTTTATGATTGAAAAGCTTAAGTGATTATTGTAGAAAATAATAGAAAATAAGAAAATAAGTGATTTAGAAGCAAAGGAATGGACGGGATTTTAAAAATAGAAATAAATGGAAAAACTAAATTGGAAATTGCTCCTTAGTAAAAGAAATACGTGAAAAGTGATTTGTAATGAAGTTTTGTTGAACGATTACTTTAATGATCTTTTTCCAAACGGATTTTTTTTTTTACATTTCCATCGCTTGGTTTATAAGTCAATTGAGATAATGTTTTTACTCTTCTTTGCATAATTTATAAGCTACTTTATTTTTTATTTTCACTTTATTTTATCGATTGTTAAAATAGGAAATAATTCTGAAACATGACACTTTCTTGAAGACGAAGATTAAAGAATTCTTCACGGGTTTCCAACCAAGTAAGAGTTTTGGAATGGTCTAAGCTTTCGGACGCCGTTATGGAGTCCATCTTCCCCGAAGAATTAATTTGAAGATGGATTCTATGATGGCGTCCGAAAGCCTGGACCACTCCAAAATTCTGACTTGGCTGGAAACCCGTGAAGAATTCTTTAATGAATAATTCTGATTACATAAATTAAAAAATGAAGATTTAATTCCGTTGTCGTAATTACCTAATATTTACGACAACTGTGTACTCATTATTTCTATATTTAACTATATTTATTTTATATTATTCGTTTCAATAAACCACAAAGCATTGATTTAGTAATTTTCAACTATTGTTGTAATCTACTGACCTTGATTTTTAATAAAATCTTCCAATTTACTGTTTTCTTCTTGGCTTTCAACACTCACCAGATGGAGCCCATGATATCGACAGAACTGGTAGGATTTGTACCAATTGGCCTAAAAACAAAAAGAAGGAACATTATTTAGAACCAAAGCATATTTCATCATTGATTAATCAGTAAGAAATAGTATATTTTCACGTTTTTTATTTTATAGCAGTTCCCCCTTGGGTATCTGCAAAAACTTTTACAGGGAGACGAACAAAATATAATGGCACTGTAAAGCAAACTGTAAAATTATAAATTACTATCTTGTAAAGATGCATAAAATAATGCAATACAATAATAATGTGAAAATAATGGACCACTTGAGGTTTACGCCCCTATCGACGTCACGTATGACGTGTATCCCACATGCGGCGAGAACTAATGGGATAAACAAACATATAACTTTGTTTGAATTACTTAAAAAACCGTCGATATTTGATATTTCAAGACGATGGTTCAATACTGTGCAGAACCAGTACTGTAATAATTCTGTAAAAATGCTTGGAATATCTTTCTTTAATATAATATTTCTTCTGTATCTAAACCGGTTAAACCAAAGCACGTGGCTTTGTTTATCCCACATGCGAAGCTGTAGCGTGGTGGGATATTTTGTAACTACGAAGCTCCGCCTATCCTCAAGTGATCTATTAAATTATATCCTTCTTTGAAAATATATTGCTATCGCCTTCTTCAATAGGCGATAATCAACTCTATATCCAATCTGAAGATTTTGGAAGGCTTACAATCGTTGCATCCAAATCAAATCTTTTAGTTCAGCCTCCATATCTATTAGGGTTAAAATGAAGCACATGGCTTTGTTTATCCCACATGCGAAGCAGTAGCGTGGTGGGATATTTTGGAACTACGAAGCCCCGCCTATCCTCAAGTGGTCCATTGTCACTATTTTTTTTTTTTTTTTTTGTAATTATTAGCTCTCTTATGAGAAAAGAATTTTCATGAGTTAGTAATTCATGAAATTTACATAAAAATGACTGAAATAATAATAAAAAAAAATAATTTACATATTTTTTTAAAATGCCGTGATTTTATTAACATACAGGCGGACTTATGGCGTTCCGTACTTACGAACGGGCTCCCAAGGCCCCCTCTAAGGATAATTTATAATTAAATAATTACATTAATAATTCGGAACTAGCTTCTTCCGCGCATGTAAACAAACCCGCAAGGCGTAAGCGGTTCGTTGGTGCAGTATCTTTACGCTAGCGGCTAGTATCATTGTTTATACGGTCGCTTACTCACAGAATCACTCTAAGTGAGTGTTAACCTTTAATATTCTTTTTTGAAACTTCTCCTAACTCCTATCTTCAAACATTTTGTATGAATTCATTTTTATGCTCTGTTTATTTGAATTAAAAGAGCCCAATAGTTTCTGTAACTTATTACAGGGTTATTATTATTATCATCATCATCGTGTAGGCGCTGCTCATCAGTGACCCGAGTTATCTAACAATCCGACTTAAACTCCGTATCTCGTCCGTAACCCGGGGATGGCCTGTACCAGCAAATTCCCCGTACGGGTAACAATGATGTGGATGAGAAATAAATTGAAATTGTGAGATCACTTCGACACTTTCCAGTTGGTACAAAAATCACGTGATAGGTACAAACTTGTCGTTTCCAGTTGCATACGTGGAGCTTTCAAGAAAGTTGTTCCCGTCCCTCCGTTTACATCCCTTAGGACGGCAATATCGAAATCTCGTCGTATACGAGTTTTTGATTTTGACAAATAACACTCATGTCAAATTTCTTGTTTCTAACTGAAACTGTTTCCGAGGTAGGCATATGGTCCTCATATTGTCCCCCACCCCCTCCCTTTAGGGGTGATATTTCTAAAAATCCTTTCTTAGTGAGCGGCTACGTCATAAGGGGAATCCATCCCGAAAATTCCAAGTTCCTAGGTTCAGTGGTTTCGATTGCGCGTTGATGAGTCAGTCAGAAAGTCAGTGGGTTGTGCCTTTTGTATGTACAGTTTATAATAAAATAATAAAAAAAAATTCTAAAGTTTCACTGCTTTAAGAACACAGCGATTAATTAATAATTTTATATAAAAAGGATAAAATAAAGGTCAGAAATCAGGCCCCTCTATCCATTGTTCCGTAATATTGGGATCGGAAGATCTAGTGGCACCTAGCGACAATGAATATTTATTTATCTATTTTTTTTTTTTTTTGTGCTTTCCAGTTATTGAAGTTTAAGAAATTGTTATTTGTAACTGTTGTATTATAATTACGATGACAATGATTTCTCATCCATTTAATTTAGAAATGCATAATTATATACAGGGTGCACGGGAAAATCCTAAGTCACCTAAATAACGTTTGAATGAAGATAGCTAAGACAATGTGGCGGGTCAGGACCAAAACACGTATTGCCAAGTGTAAAAAAAAAAAAAAGGTTTGGAAGAATAGTTAGGGATGTGTGCTTGTGTCCGTAAATTTCCGAACTATGCGTATTGTGTTGAGTACCACAGCCTTCTGGAGTTGTGCATAAGTGTTTTTATGAAGTCCTAGTGTGTTGAGGCTGTGGTGCAATGTGTGAGGCACCAGACCAGTGGCGGACAGGACGATGAGTGCAGCATGTACTCGATCCTGCCTCCACTGCTTCTGGAGCTCATGTGCTAGATCGGTGTATTTACTTATCTTGTCAGTATGAGTTTTCTGCATGTTCTTGCTGATAGGCACTGCAATATCAATGAGATAGGTCTGTTTGTTGACCTTATCAACAAGTGTGATGTCAGGTCTGTTGTGATGTATAGTTTTTTCTGTGTGAATTGGACGGTCCCAGTACAGCTTATGTGAGGTTGACTCTAGTACGCTTTGTGGTGTGTACTTGTAGTATGGGACCGTGTTCTTAATAAGTGAGTGTTTGTGTGCATATTATTATTATTATTATTATTATTATTATTATTATTATTGTAATTGCAACATTTTGGTATGTTAGACATTGCAATCTATATATAAAAGGTGATATTATTGTATGAAATACTGTACAGTAGGTTTGAGCTCTCTCCAATAATTATCGTCCATATTGACTTGAGTCCGGAATGTCGGAACATAGCCGGACATAATTCGATGGATACAAGTATAAATTTTTACAATACATTTCATTCAGAAAGGCAATTAATCCATTCTGTTTTGTTTTGTTCTTTTTCGTCATTCAGTTCAGCTATATTTGTATTCGAAACTGTATTATTGTAAATAAAATACAATAATAACATACATTTTTTTTTTTATTATTGTTAAGCTTCGGAGAAAGACAAATCTACCACAGTTTGATTGTCTTCTAGCCACTGTTAATCACATTGATCTTTTGTTCTATACTTGAAATATAAGTAAATAATATCTAGTTAAAACCAAATAATTTACGCCTTGCTTGTCGTTACCTTAAAGAAAATCCCCAAGTAATACTGTTTGCTTCCCAGTGTCACTAATGGCATCGTCCATTTGGAAGCTTGGAGGTTGGTCGTGGTTCTCTCATGAGTATTTTCACATCCACTGCATTCTAAAAGAAAATAAAGAAATCCTCTTCATTAGAAAATAGCTTGTATAAATAAAATAAAATAAGTATATTAATAAATACATAAGTTACAGACAAGACAATTGCTGCTAACAATAAGTTGAAACTGATTATTCTTTTTTATTGAATTAGAAAACCTATAACGAAACAAGGAAATTCTAACTTATGTCTTCCATACTATAACTTTTAGAAATGTCAGTTTCTAAAGTTTCACAATCATTTGACTGTTGTAGGAAAAAAAATTCTCATATTAGAAAACGAATATCTAAAGTATAGGCTATTTCCACGCTTTGCTGCGCCATTTGATCAAGTTTCAATGGACATGATTTAAAATTAAGTCTGGTCATAACTAATGTCTACACTGGGCTGATTTTTCAGGTATTCGAAGTTAGTATCTCTTGTTTTCATAATATCGTTTTAATAATGTCCCATCTGGACGTTTTCATTTTCTAAATATTTCAATTTTATATTAACAGTTATTTCAATGAAGAAAAACAACAAAAAAAGCCAAATAAGAGAGTTAGAGCAAAGTAATAGAATCGTCAGAGTAAAATATTTATTTTAGAAATATTAAATCTTACAGAACAATTACTGAATAGGAAATCTAAAATAAACCATCGTTTGTGTGATGGCTGATCAGTACCAACATTCCAGTATCCTTATAATCCTTATAAAATGGAGCGCTAGAATATTCTAGAATAACGAAGTAGTTGTTTCAATTGGGAATGAAAGTTATATTATAAAATGTATGTATTTGCATAATCCAGGATTAAATATTGGTTCCGAATCAGGTGATTGTAAGACGCGGGTATTTCTAAGATGCGCAATGAGTCCATTGCAAGTGGTTCATTGGGTCAACGGAACATTTACTAAGAGGTGATTTCAAAACCCGTGTCTGTAGTAATTGTGCGCAGGAGTGAAACGAACTCAATGATTCATCAACTTAATAAGGAGCTGACATCTTTGACAAACAACCCGGCTTCCATTAAACCAATTAAAAAGCGTCTGGAGTTTTATCCTAACAAAAAACAACGAACAAACTAAAGAAATTCATTTGGATTGGAGGTGAATCCCTAGAAATGAAATGATATACAAATATACAAATATACAAATGTCCATCTTTCCTTACGAATTTCTACAAAAAAATACGTCTGGACAAAAATACTTAAAAGAAAAAAGAAAAAAAAATATCACCAAAAGACAATTGAAGACAATTCTTGTTTTTTTTCTTTTCTATTTCTTTATTTTGTTTGACTTTAATTCTCGCTTCTGTGAAAAAAAAATATCATGAAGAAAAATATTTAATGAAATAAACAAATAATTTATTTTGCTTAAATTTATTTGTTAATCTTATTGATTTTCATTTTTATGTTTGTTTTGTATTTTTATGTATTATTATGGAATTTGTAAATCAAACTTCCTAATATTTTTGGAAAAAGAAATAAAGATTTATCTATAATTATTTGTTTTATTAAAATATTAAATGTTTAATAAAAGTGTTTAGTAATCGAAATCTCCTTTTTTTAATTCCTCTTCATATTTTATTAATTCTATCGTGAAACAAATCTTATGTTTATTATTATTCTACAGCAATACAGGCAATATTTTAAACAACCACTGCCTGGGAAGCAAAAGATTGATGGAAAAAAATATAAGTTACGAAAACAGAACGAAATACAGTATATTCCACCATTATTTTGTTCTTGGGGTCAATGGATCCCAAATAATATTTAAAACCCCTCCTACAATAACATACCCTAATGCAAAAGACCCTGATTCTGAAATTCACTTTCAAACTTTCTATTTTGAACAGGTTACTTTATGAAGTCATCAATTAATTGATAAATGATTTTTCCAGTTGTTATTTGCAATAAAAATTATACTATTAATAATTGTAATGGGTGATTTAATACTAATTCATTAACGTAACCGATCGAATATTTGGATTTAAAATAGTTTTCAGTTTTGCTGTTTTTGCTGTTTTCAATTACTAATCTTGAAGTTGTATTAAGTTTTACAAAACCACTTTGATAAATAAGGATTTAATCAAATGCTGGCATTGCTTAAGAGGAACAATAGCGTCCCTTTTGCTTCATATTGTGATGGAAAGCTTCGATCATTAATTATGAAATATTGTTATTACTATCTATTGTCAATTCTTGTTTCTATTCGTTTAGAGGCTCTAGGAAAAGAAAAACCATCTTAATTCGTTACTAGGACACTGAAAAACCCAATTATGTTTTTGAAAAGTCCCTGGAAAATTAATGTTGTGGTTTCTCTAAATGGTATTGGATGAAAGAACGCGTTTCCATGATTGGTTCATTTTATGACTTAAGGACCTTGTCACTAACTCTCCCGGATTTGAATGAATGACAAAGTACATGAACTACAGCAGAAAAAAATTAAAAAAGAAATCACAGCTGTAATGGAGAGAATGCTTAAAAACACAGCAAATAGACAGGGATCATTCAGTGAACATGTTTTTATTTGATTAAACAAAAACATCCCCACTCGAACTGAAAGAAAAAAAAATACAGACATTTGAAATAAGATGTTTTTAAGAGAAGACCTTCTATATCTTATTAGTAATATGAAGAATGAATTCCCGTGTGAAAGTACTGGCAATGCCATGGGAAAAAATATTTTTTTTATTATTATTGTTGTTGTTGTATTATTATTAGTAACCATATGGCGTGATATTGTATTGCTGCCAATAACAAAGTATTTCAATTATGTCTCTCGTATGTTGTGCAGAAGCTCCTCAATTGCTGTAATCCAATGATAAATGATTTTCTTAAAAATCTCACAGTTCTTTTCTAACTTAGTTGATTTTATTTGTGATTTATTACCAATTGTAAACAAATTAACTAGTTAATCTTAAAAACTAGACTAAGCCGCTATAATTTTCTTCTTCTTCACTTGCTTTCTTCTAAAAATATCTTTTGCATTTGATCATTTCCTGTTGTCCCTAAAGGCTTTTCACAAGGGCATCAACGGAATCAACAATTAACATTCTTTGTCTAAAAATATGAACAGAAGTTTGTTTTCAATCAAACATGATTAAAAAAATAGACTTGAATCAGGTTAGTTGGAATCTAGTGATCGTTTTAGATACAAAAAAAATCAAAATGAAATCGATAAAACGTTGAATTTCTTTGCAAGGCTAATTCATTCGATAACCAATGAATGTATTTGGAACTGCTATTGAAATTAATACTTGGGTGTAACAATGTAACTACACAAACTAAGATTAAAATAGTTAAAGGAAAGATAAAATTGTTATCCTTAAGTTTGTTGTTCATTTGGTTGTTAGACATTGGATGAAAGGAAAGGACAAGAAACAAAGAGGAAACCAAATAACAGTCGAAGTGAATGGAAGGAGTAAGAAATGGATTTTTGCTTATCTTTCTGACTCTATTAACAAAGTAACAAAAAATCGACCGGTTTTGAGCGGTATTTTGAGCATGAATTGTCTTCTTATTTGAAACAATCCTGCACACGTTCAATTTTATCATTTGCAGGAAAAAAACGTTTTCAATGCAAACAATATGGATAACAAAGAGTCAATGAGAGAGAGCCAATATACAACTGTTAATGGATTTGTACATAATAGAAATATAATTTACTTTAGAATAAACTCATCATGTGGCCAAGAAAAAAAACTTGATTCAACAATTATTATGCGATTGAAATTTTGCACTAATAAATGGATATAATCTAATAATTGCTGCAAGTTTCTTATAACTAAGTTCTATAGTTTTGTTACAGCTAAAAATTAAAACATACGTCTAAAAACAGCATCCCGGGAAAAATGCATTTAAACTTAACATACTTTACTTAAACAAATGATCAATGTGACTCTATTGGTGAACTGCCCTCAATCGTTTCTTTCA
The DNA here is from genome assembly GCA_023159025.1 of Thereuonema tuberculata. Lineage (NCBI taxonomy): Eukaryota > Metazoa > Arthropoda > Chilopoda > Scutigeromorpha > Scutigeridae > Thereuonema > Thereuonema tuberculata. Next base: position 14,029,937 of record JAFIDM010000002.1, read on the forward strand.
GGGGGAGATGCACTTCCGAAGCACTTCTAAGCTGAAATTCTCTCATGCTCCACTAATTTTTCTCGTTAAGTCTATTTTCGATGAATTTATCTTTCAGGCCGCCGAAAGCCTTCTTTATGAGGCAATCCCACATTAAATAGTTCATCGGATTACAGTCGGGGGACTGAAGCGGCCAAACATTCTTTTGATGAAATTAGCTGTCTCTAGATGATTTTCAGTCACACTCACCTTGTATGGGAGGGTGCTCCCTCTTAGATGGAAAAGGTATAGCTGACAACAATCAGGGAGTATCTAACAGATTAATGTAGTCTCAAGAGTTAACTTTATTTTCTTTATTTTAAGATTGATCTATATGTCGTAATTTTATTACAGACACTGTTATATTACATGTCAAGCAATCAGAATGCTTAAAGTTATTTCAAAATATTCTCCGGGATACTTGTTTTGATGTTTATATTTTTCATTTTGTTTTTTTTGTTTTTTTGCTATAGCAAAACTATAGAACCTACGCATCTGAAACTTGCAGCAATTACAGATTGCATCCCTCTGTCAATTCCATAAGATGTGAATTGTTGAAGTTATTGAACTTTAATTAAGTAATTTTTTTTTCTAACGATAGAAATATGTATAATATAAACTATTAATAACAAGTAAACAATGTTATTACATTTAGGATATATTAATAAATTAAGATTATCGAGCTTAATCGAGAATAAAAGTAAACTCATAATATTAATTTATTAATTATTAATATAAAATCTAAATGCAATCAAAAATTCCCTCCCCCTCTATTAGAATCCAAAATTGCTTCATTTATTAAAAAAAAAAAACGTTTTTTTTTTTTTTAATAATGATCAATCAGAAGATGATCAGCTTCTGTTTAATATTCAATTTCAAATTTAAAAGAGCTCTGAAGTTAAAAAAAAATAAGAATTTCTCAGTTTTCAGATAGTTTTTTTAATGATTCAATTGCAACCCATAATTTATCAGTAATTTGAACTAATCTGAGTTTTAATAAAATAACTAAGAAACGTGAAATCAGAGTTAATCTTCGAGTCGTGACAAGTCAATCGTTTTCTAGGTGGATTAACTCCTTTGAAGTAGAATTAAGATCTGTCTCAGCAAATCGCAAGAGATTAAGCAACATTAAGTAATACTAAAAGAGCAATTCAACAAATGTTGCTTCATTTTCAATTCAAACAACAACTAATTTGAATGCAACTAAATTGGACAGAAAATGAGGAAATTGAGAACGTGAGATCATCCACGTAGACAACAACAGAAAAAAAGAGTCTAAAGCAATGGGACGACATATTTGGTCCAACCACAAGAGCTTTCAACGCTCTGTTCTGGATTTGATTAATGCAGTTAAATAACAACGGTTACAGCGAATTTCTTTTAAGAAAGAAAAAATTATTCATTAAAAAATTATAATTTATTAAATTCAAAAACACTTTTATCAGAAAAGGCTGTAAATTTATTACTAATAACAATAGCATACAAGTGTTTCTTTTAAAATATAAGTTTGCAGTTTAATAGTTTATTAAAAAGAAATCATAATTTTAAAGTTTTAATAAATATTAGTTTTCTTCTCAGTTAGTTATTAATTCTGTCTTTTACCGAGGCTTCTTAACAAAAAATGGAAAATATCTTACGATAATCTTTTTGTAGTTTTTTTTTTTTTTTAATAACGCTTTTTTTTAAATTATCTGTCTTAATAATAGTTATTTATTACTTAATAATGACTTGTTTATTTTGTATTTCATAAATATTGAATTTTCATCTAAAGCATAACAGTTATTGATCTACGTTTTCGTGCAGTTTATTCAAGAAATGTAATTTTCTCTTCAAAAATACAATATTAGTAATACTGGAATAAATCTCAGAAAACTATATAATAAAATACATATCCCAAAATTCAGAGCATCCTTCAACTGCATTAGATGTCTTTATAAAAAGTTTACTTCTTTCTGTTTATCCATATCTTGGGAACACTTCTAGTGTGTTTTTATTAAATATACATCGTAATCAGAGTTTGATACTTGTATTTTACAAGGACAGATTTCTTTTTTTTTTTTTCTACCTTCGGCTATTTTTAGATTCTTGTCTTAATCTTCATTTAAAATGAGTTGAAAACGTTATTCTATTATGAAAATACCATTCATATTTCCGTAGAGTGAGGAAGGAGCATTTGATAATTGCAGGGAAAAGTTAATTATAAGCACCCACATAAATTACTTGTTGAAGATGATTATCTTTTTCCATATCCTGGCTATGTTTCTTTAATTATCTTTCTAGTAATAGCAGTGAACACCAATAGGTGTCTCTCGTGTCAATTACTCACTGGACACACATTCCAACCATTGTTTTTTGATTAACCTTCAGATAAGTGATACAAAATAAGCGTTGTTTTCCTTATCGTTATCTTTGCTACAATTGCAGTAATAACGCACAAAAGACACCAAATGCATTCCTTCGACGAAAAACGATTTATTTTTAGGACAACCAGTTTCTTATATAAGCACAGACGGAAGACAAGGAATTTATTGCAGCCCTAAATCTTAATGAAAACTATGCCAATAGTGTTGTATATTTATCAGCCAAGTTCAGCCATTTATTATCTTCAACGAAAAACATTGATTTTTTATTTCTTAATATCTTTAACGAATGAAGTTAAATCATTTGCTTCTTAGACATAAGTAATCAAATGTTGTTTTTGATTCTTCAGTTCCGAAATTTATGTCAAGGATTCTTAAAATAAAGCCGAAATACTAAACATTCCTTCATTTTCTTAATCTATATAATTAGTTTAAAATCAGTTTACTTTTTAATGTTAATCCATATTCTTGAGAACTTAATAATCGTTCTGTAGATGTTTCACAAATCGGAACAAACACCGTGTAATAAAACCCCTGCATTCACAGCAGTTTTGTTTCTGAAGTTGTTTTCTTTTTATGGTCGTTTGAAGGTGAAGTGAAAACACAACCTAATTCCTAATTCATTTCTTTTTAATTAGAATCTCATTTGAAAAAGATTCTTTTATTGCTTCTTGAAGGATTCGAATTCAAACTGTAGCAAAGGTTTCTGAACGAAAATAAATGCGTGTTTTTCAATTGAACAACAACTTAAATCTGAGGAACTATTTTCACGTGGGATTCAATCAAAACAAAATGACATCAGATAAATATAAGAAGAAAACTTGCTTCGTAAATCGTAGCACGTTCGCTTTTTATTACTCAAAAGGAGACATGTTCTACATGGTTGTAACATTGGGAGTGAGAAATTTACGGAAAGAGTAAATTTATAAACATAAACTTTCATCTAATCCTGTTATTATTTGGAGACAACCATTAATTTGCTTTAATATTTGTTTTGTATCAAGTTTCATGAATATTAGACCAGTGAGTGATGAGTGATTTCCTGAGTACGAACAAACGACAATAAGCGATTTTCATATTTCTTTAAGGCCAAGCTGTGAGTGTATCTTTTAAGCACATCAGTGTAATATATAAAAAGTCAAAACTCACATGTACAGGAGATGGTCGAAGAACTTGAAGAATTCAAACAGCATTTAAATAGGATGTCACTAAACAGTTTCTGAATTGAAAGGAAGAGACTGAAGTGTTTTTTAGAGTCAGGCCTATTGTAGATTTGTTATCAATTGAAATATAATAGATGATATTGAAGATTCCAACTTCGGACCAATATTTTACAATTTAGGCTTATAAACGAGTTTTTATCCATTGTTGATTCGTGGGAGTCGTGATTTCTAATATTAATGCGTGGCTTCAATTTCTACAAAACCAAATGGAATCACAGCATTAGTTAAGTTTACCTAATAGAAGTTTTTAACATTTGGTATCTTTTAATACAGTTGAAAACAACTTTAAAATGTTATAGTTTTTGTAAATGTTCTTAGAAGTAACAAAATATTGGCTTAATTTATAAATTACTATTGATTTCCTAGTTTATGTGATCAGTAGTGATTGAGTTACGGCAAATCCATTCCAGGTTTAACTCCTACCTCATAGACAGAACATTTACCGAAATTAGACGGATAAAGTATTTTAAAGCTAATGATTAAATTCCAGCTGTCCAATATAGAGTAGGTTTAGAGTTTTCGTGTTTACAGGACTTTAATAGAACTAACATGACAGCCTAATTCTATGGCACTCAGTAAATATAATATATTCAGAATCTTCCATTTAAAAGCCTAAAGTCTCCGCTTTTTAAGACATGAACTTCTGTAGTTAACTCATAAATAGACATTCAATCGAATAGGGCTTAGGGTACTTCAGAATTTCATTGGAAATGGTTCAAAATTTTAGAGTCTTCATTTAAAGTGTGATGATGGTTTACTAAATATAATATAATATGATATAGTAAGGCAATATACTTTTTATAAAATGAAATATTTAATAAAATAACAGTGACAATTTCGAACAGTAACTACAGTTTATTAAATATTTAATTTTACCTAAAGTGTTCTGCCTTTTTTTATTTACAAACATTTAGATCAAACCTATCCTAGATATGCTAATAAAAAAAAATTGAGTATAAGAAATGGTTTTAATTTAAAAAAAAAAAAAATTGTACAAAAAATAAAAATCTTTACAGTGAATGGATGCAGCCCACACATCAACTACAGAGGGGGGATTGATACTTAGGAGGCATACAGACACGTCTGTGAATATGTGACCAGACAGCGAATAAATAGTTTCCATTTCCCAGGACGAGAGATTTGTCTAATCAAAATCAAATTGTCAATGTTCTACTTCAGGCAAACAATCACCTGGAAATAGAAGACCAGTTCTTTAAGAAACTTTAATTCCTTTATATACTGTTAACGCTTTTACCGGATTCTAATAGGATAATTGGAAGAAGCCGAACGAGGAATAAACGCAATCCCCCACTCTTTCAGATATCAGCTTTCGGCTGAAGTAATTAGAACGATTTCTAGCTATAATTTCGTAATTTTATCTCTGTTCTTAAAACAATTGTTCTTATCCCATCTACAGCTACTAAGATTAAATAAAATAATAGAAAATAGTGAGAAATGATCCATTTACTTATTTTATTTACGTCGAATAAATAATAACTGTAATTGTTCAAGGAGAACTAACTGGCTTTGGGAGAAAGAAGAAGAAGAAAAAAAAGTTTTCATTTATCCACTTAACAAGTCATCAGCATGTTTTTAAATTAGCCGTGGCCTTCAATTGATATTCTTGTATTCAGTCGGTAGCTGAAACGAATTGATTAAAAAAAAGACCCTTCATTTAAATCAACATAGAATGGAAATTGGAATGATTTGAGAAGTTGTTTATTTCCTGTTATTTTTGGTCTTCACTTGATTTACGTTTTCTTTTTATGTAAATGTTTGGCTTTCACTGGTCAACCGAATAGTAATGGCTGTGGCAGAGGAAATTTACACAAATTCTTTTTTTTTTTGCCATGAGTTCGATTTGCATTATTAATAAATAAACTATGGACGCCCGAAGGATTCTGTTAAAGACCTACATTTTAATGAAATGGAAATTGTTTTTAAAGATTTTTCGTTATTCATTTATGGAAGAGTTTTTTAGTTAATTACAGGTGAGATAATTTTCAACAAATTAAACATAATGACTTTATTACTATTTGCTTTATTTGCTGATTTAACGATAAAAGTCGTTGTTTATTACCAATCCTTTTACATTGCACTGACATTAAGTCCAAAATAGAATAACATCAAAAATTCATTGGAGTGACACTGAATCTTAGCAACCAACTCAAAATAACAGAAAAAGGAAAAAAGAGTCATTTTCAGAAGCACCTGCAAAAACTATCAGAATAAAAAACAGTTCACTCGTGGACTCTTCGGAGACATAAAGAAGTTTTTACTTTATCGAGATTCAGAACTATTAAAAAAACCGTAAAGAAAAAGTACGGAACAAAATCCAGATTAAACTTCGTAATTCCCCCAAACATGTTCTTTAGTGACAGTCCAACTGTTTGTTAGTTAACGATAAAAATACGAGCTTTAAGAAAGATGATTGTTTTGGAACAACTGAGAAACTTTTTAAAATATTGTTAAACTCCATTTTCAAATAAACAAATACTTTTACAAATAAACTTTTACTTAAACTGTATTAATGTGTCAAAGAAGGAATAAATTCCACTCTTTATTAAAGTAAAAAAAGAACAAAAGAATTTTATTCATTCGAAAACAAAAGAGCAGGTGACAAAACTAAGAAATAGTCTTGAATAAATTGGAAAATGGACTGAAAGCAGGTGAGACTTGTGTAAATCGTAGTCTTGAATTTATTGGAAAATGGACTGAAAGTAGGGAAGACTTGCCTAAATCGTAACTCCTTCATATTTCGGGCGCTTTACAAACACGGTCATTCGCTGCAGATATTGTAACTATCATTCGATCGTATTGGCTCGCGTTAACAACACAGCTGTGGTGCAGTTATTTTTCAAAAAAAAATAAGTTTTTTTTCTGCACTTTTTACTAATATTTTGGTTGCATTCGTTAAAGGTCGTGACATGCTGATGTAAATATTTGAAAAATCTTGACTGATACCCATCGTTAGGTAGGGTTTTTAAAGCAATGTTGATATAAGTTTTGAAATCCACACTAGCCGTTTTTGCTTTTCGAATGGCATTGTTTTTGTTTTTGGTGTTGCGCCTAATTCGTACTCTTAATATGTGCTCTTTAATCGTACCAGTACGATTTAAGAATAAGGATATTTTTAATAAATTATTTACTTTTTATGTTGGCTAGATTTACTTTTATAAATTATTAAATTTATAAAATTTATTAAGTTATTTTTTCAACATTATGGTAAATAAAATAATGAAGATTATTATGTTTTGATGAAGACAATATTAAATAAATAAAAAAGCATTGTAGAAATGATTGTAATGCTATGTTTGCCCTCCCACACGACACAAAGGCATCAGCCCTTGGACAAATCCTTATTTTAGTCTCTAAAACAAAAACTTCAATCAGGCATCTCAAACTCTTTGCGCTCTAATCTTGGAAAGGTTATAAAACGAAGTAACACAGCAAAACTTCTTTCCAAAGTTACTTATCCAAAGGTAGTGTTCATGGACACAGCATTAAACAGCTTCAAGTCCTGTGGTTTTTGGCCTCCCGATCGAAATTTAATTAGAGATGAAGATTTTTTGTGACAATCGAACTAAATGAGGTCACATTAACACCTCAAAATTACCAGCTTCAGTTTCAATAGGTCTTACTCGTTTACAGCTACTGATCTCCAAACCCAACCCTCGATTAGTTTGTCTCCTGCATTGCTTATACCTTGCACAGATTCTCAACCAATTCAACATAACGTCATCCATTGTCAGAACCAAGATTCAGGAATTACCTTCCAAATTTCCAGTTCTATGTAATTTATTAATTATTTATTTATTTATCTATTTATTAGTCTTTCCAGTTCTATTTTAACATTTTCCTGTTTTTATTTGAATTCGCATTTGGCTAAAACGAGTGGACAGATTTTCTTAAAACTTCATACGATGTTTAATCATGGATCAGCTTAAAACATGAGAAACGTTATTTTAATGCATTACAATATATATTTTTGAATGATAAAACGAACATTCTAAATTAATAATAACCAACTGCTTGGAATTTTTATTTTCCTGGGAAAAACGATTTTCAGATTTTTCTAAAAACAACTTCAGCTTATCACTTGATTTCTCATTTCCTGCATTTTTTTATTATTATTATTATTATTATTATTATTATTATTATTACGATGATTTTACTGTCGGTAACTGTCTATTTACTAATGTGTTTCTTTATAAAAAAATTTAACATATATTCTTCTAATTTCCAGTTTTAAAAAATAAGCTAAAATACTTATATTAAACACTGTTTTACTTTTAATAATATTGAATTTTAATAAATGAAAGCTTGAATTAAGTTATCGGAAAACAACGTAAAAAAATGTGGCTGTTGAAACAAAGTCCTAACTACAGTATATTCTCGATATCTCGAAGTCGAAGGGACGCTAAAAAAAATTCTAGATTGCGAGTTTTCCAAAACATAAAAATTCACATAAAAACACAAGATACGGAATAAAAGTCTAAAAATTAGAGTCTTGATAGATATAAATATGTAATGATAGTTAACAATAAGTCTAAATACAGCAATGATAATTTTATTTTTGAAAGTAGTCGAAAATAATTACATGAAATTGAAAAGAATTAGTAAAATACAATGAACTTACATTGCTAGAATATCTTAAAAAATACCTCTATTTGCTTCAACACAACTGAACGGCGATTTTTCCGAAAAAATTCATTTTTTACTTCGAAAAATATTTGACATAACAAGGTTTCGAGTGAAAACTCTTCGACATAAGAATTAAAATTAACATTACGTGAATATGTAATATCAAGAGATAAAACAATTTTTCGACATATCAATGTTTTCGAGATATCGAAGTTCGAAATATCGAGAATATACTGTATATTTTTAGAAATATTGTAACTGGGTATATTCCCGTTGTATCTCCTTACAAAATAAAAAAAAAAATATTTGTCCAATAACCGAACATTTCTTAAAAGTGTCAATTATGAACAAACAAAAACAGTGAAAACAACTTCTTTTGCTGACTGAAAGATAAAAAAAAAAGTCATGGACTGAAAAATTACACAGTTAATCTTATAGATGTCCACAGGGTAGGTCATATTCCTGAAGGTTTAATATTTTTTCCGTAATTATCCAAGTAGAACAGTAATAAAGAATAATAAAAAGGATAAATATTTTTTTTCTATAATAAAAAGGGTTAAAACAATGTTCTTTTTCTTCCTTCTTTTGGCCGTTACCTCATTAACAGATTGCAAACGACTGCAAAATCCTAACGGAAAATTCTTGATCTAATTTGGAATAGATACATAAATTAATCAGTAACCCTATAAACGTCTTTGAGCTCCTAATACATTTACATAAATTATCCAAAGCAAAAAGTGCTTTTCGAATACTTGGCATTCATAGTACTAGTTTTTTTTATTTTTGGCAAACAAATAATTAATATTTGTCCAACTTTGATATCATCAATGGATTTTATTAAAACTAGAAACTGAAAACTAAATAATAATTAAAATGGCGTTTTAGAGTTCATCCGAAAAGATAAATTTCACCTTCGCAGCACAAGAAAGTGAGAGACTGAATATTGAAATGGATAAAAGTGCTGATTCATTCGAATTAATCTGTATTCACAACACAGTCAATTATGAAAAGTTAGTCTTCATTTAAAACAAGTTTGTAAATTAACATATATTATTTTCATTGATGTATCTGTGCAGTATTGTATCGATATCAAACTATCTTTTAAGATTAGTGATACAGTAATAAGTTAAATAAAATCTATTTTGGTTTAAACAACAACGAAAAATATTTTCCTCTTAATTTTCACGTTTCTTTCTTTTTAATTAAATATTGAAACCTCGACTTTTAAAAGAAAGTTCGAGATTATGGCTTTGAGATTAAAAGATTTAATCCCCTAATATTGAAATAATTACAAACGTTCCACACTATTCCCTTTGCTTGGCTATGCAAAGTTTGTCCTTTCTTGGTCACGCTTATGCGATCACAAAACGACGCCATCTTGGACTGACTGCTCGGAGTTCAAGTTGATGACGTCATGACTGGTGACGTTTGTTCCAGACAAAATCAATCGCTACGAAATGACCATATAAGGCACACCCTTTTTTTTTTTTTTTTGCAAAATACTATCTGCAAACATTGCTTGGTGGGTAACTGACGAATCCTTTCTATTCGGTTGTTTAATAAAAAATGTTGATTTAAATCCAATATTACGATGATCTGATATTTATGTATTAAAACGATATTTCGTATTCATGAGAGATTGTAAAGAATACATGTAACAATTTATTCATTTCAAGAACTTAAAATTTTCGTAATAGAATATATTTTATCATTGAAGAATGAACATTTTCCTTTCTAATTAACCTATTTTTTTTCTTTTCGAATTTCTTCGTGTATTTCCAAGAATTAGATGAAATCAACCTGTTTGTTTTCCAATTATTATGTAATCGTTGTCTTTGGTTATTTATTATAAATACTATTGTCAGGTTCTCTAATTATACATCAAAGCAAATATCCTTAGGACTGATGATCTACATTGATAAAAAAAAATAGATATTTTTTTCCTCTCATTTACTTTAAAAATTCACAGATTTCAGGAAAATACAGCATTAATGAACCTGTTGGATTGAGATTCCAACCGATCGGATTAATCAACATTGGTTGTTCAAGATCATTTTTTCTTGATAAAAATCTTTTAACGTGCTTGTTTAAAATTAAATGTTCAACTATTAAAAACACATTACAATTAAAATAATCTAAATAATTTAAAAATTATCACCACGTTTCAAACCATCGACGGTGATATGGTTCTTTCTCAGTGCCAACACAAATGAAATACCGATAAGGAAGATAAAAACAATGGATTCAGTAAAACATTCCTAATAGAACGATTACATTAACCTCTCAGATAGGAATTCAAAATAAAGATTGTATTTACAAATTACAACTTTCTATAATTCAGAAACTGTTTAATCTTGAACACAATCGATCCATCCTCTGAGGCCTCGTGATGCGCCGCGAAAAGGTCGCCAGTGGGGCGTGAAATAATGAGCAATGGAAATTACTTTCGGTACCAAATACTGCAAAAACACTAAAAATAAAAAAAAATAATATGCTTTTTTTCCAACTTTATTGATGTTTTGGAGTGCCCGAGTTCTAATTTTCAAACTAGGTCTGTCTAGAATCTACAGATATTGTTCAATCGAGTAAAGCTTTTCTCTTTGTTCCACCACCGTTGGACGAAACTCATATTAAAAATAAGATTCCTTTGATGACGTGGATCATTCGTATCTCCGTCATTTTCACAGAGAATATTTGGGAAAATTGTGGGAGCGAATTTTGACTTGTGTTTATTGCGCCAAAAGGATGTTCTGATCTCGTTTCAACTTTTATATTTTCAAAACAAAACAGACTGAAAATCTTGAATGTTACGACAGAGAAAGAAACCTAATTTTGAATAGAAGTTATAAATGCTTATGCACTTTAATTAAAATTGGCAGTAGGAATATTATTATTATTGTTACTTAAGAGTTGGGACGCTCGGTTGGCATGTTGCTAAGATATTGGCCTCTCATCTCTGGGTTCGGGCAACTAACACGTTACTTAATTAACACAATCTAATGATTCATTCTGCAAAGTTTCATTAAAATCGCGATTATAAGGTTCGAGAGGTTCCCTTGTAAGGTTCGCATATGGATTTCATGGTGGTCGATTCGCTTTGGGGTTGCTTTCTCGGGGTTTTCCCTGCACTAGTTCCATCATTCTTTCTTCATCATTCCCTCCTTGTTTCCGCGGTGATATATAATAAAATAAATCTAAGATCGCGGTGCTTGACTTTCCTGCCACCCACATTCAAACATCCACCACACATAATAATAGTGAGAGATATGAAGTATTTATTACTGAATTAAGAAAGAAAAATTCCATCATTCGCCTCGGAATCAAACAACATGAGCAGCTCGTCCGAGGAACTAGCGATGGAAGTCGTTCGTTATGCGCTCTCCTTCATGTGATTGACTTTTAAAACATCTCCCGAAGAAGGCCCGAGGCACGGGGCCGAAATATCGAGATAATATCTAACCCCGGAGTGAGGAAATCCCTCAAAAAAAGGACCTACAGTATCATTTCTCACTCCTCCTTCAGGACCAAACTATAAATCCACTCCTTTTTGGTTGTTTTTAATCTTTTTTCGTTTACTTGGTAATGAATGAATTAAATATGGATCTAATTCTAATTAGAAAGGGGAAACTGATGTATGTTCTTAGTCTAAAGATCAAGAAGAATATCATTTGGATGGACAAGTTTAATTTTAGAAGAATGAAAAAAAAAAAAAAGGTTTCATTTGTGGAGTTTTTAATAATAGTTTTCAATTAATTTGATTTATTCTTAATAGGTGAAAGGCATCTAAATGCAGTTTTGAATGTTTATGGAAGGAGCCACCCGTCTCCGTAATTTCTGTCCATAAACCTATGTTAAAAACACCAACTTCTCAGTCCGATTGTCCTTTATTTCTTAAATATCATCAATAAATAAATTAAATGCTTCTATGCTATAAACATGCAATATATTTTAATGATTTTTTTTGATAAGCAAAGCAATAGTTTATCGAAATAAATAACTTATTTTTAAATATGATCCTGCTTTATAATGCTAAACAGATGTAAAAGGTAATTAATTAAAAACAATTACGATTTTTTTTTGTAATTTTATTTTATTATTAAAAAACTTGGGGCTTATTTGTTCGTAACTAATTAATAACATTAAATTTATGTGTGCAATCATTATGTACATTTTTTAATTAATTAACCAATCAAATCACACTATGTAAATACTAACCAATAAATAAAAATCAATGTTTTCATGTAATAAAGTAATTCAGTTCAGTTATAAAACTTAACTCGTTGTCTTTAGATTCCAAAGACTCTTCCACAAACACCATTATAATATTTTAAAACTTTTGTAATCAAAAAAGTAAAGGGAAAAAATATATTATTATTATTATTTATTTTGATACACTATTACTTTGTTGAAAAGAAAAAAAAATCGTTAAAGTAGATAGCATATAACAGAATAAAAGCACAGAATTTATTTAATGATGATATTTAAGAAATAAAGGTAAATTTGGGCTGAGAAATCGCTGTTTTTTAACATCGGTTGCCGTGGGTAGAAAGTAGAGACGACCCCGGAGACGGGTGGCTTCCTTTATAGACAAACATTGGGCATCACTCATTTAAACTTATTGTACGTTTCAAATGATTCATTTCTATTAATTAAATGGATAACATTATCCATTGATATAAACGTGTCACCCTTTCGACGCTATTTGTTTTTTGTTTTTTGTTTTTGAACACTCAATTTTTAGCAATAATCTTATTAGCAAAAACAGTTCCAAAATTACATTGGATGCAGGAAACACTGACTTTGCTGTTCAATGTCCAGGTGTTAACATTAATGAAATACAGTGGAACCCCGCTATTCGTCCGCCTCGCTATTCGTACAACTCGTTATTCGTCCCACTTTTTCAAGTAAAATTGAACTCGCCATTCGGACGCTTGCTCGCGATTCGGACAGCGTGACCTTGTTACTGGCCGCGCCACGCGGTCGCTTCAGCTCAGTCTTGTGCTAGCTACGCATCATCCGCATCATCTTCCGTACGCTACGCATCATCCACGCAAGCTTCGTGAAACTTTGTGATATTTTATTGTTATTTTTATTAAAAATAGTGCAGCCATGGGTCCAAAAAAGATTACTGATTCAACTAAGCCTAAAAGGAAAGCAGTGAGAAGGACAATTGAATTGAAAAAAGAACTCATTGCGAAGTTTGAAAGTGGAACTCGTGTCTCTGACCTGGCGACTCAGTATGGCATGGCGAAATCAACCATATCGTTTTCATAGTTTTTATGTATTTTATGCTTAAATTATTATTACAAAGGTTTAAATAAGCAATCATCTCTGGGTTCTGGAACGGATTAATCCAATTTACATTATATCTTATGTGAAAAAATGATTCGGCATTCGTACAAATCGCCATTCGAACTGCCTCCTGGAACGGATTGTGTACGAATAGCGGGGTTCCACTGTATTTAATAATGAAGTATTTCATTGCATGATTTCTATGATTTTGAATTATTTAGCCTAGTATACAGATTTGACTTATCAAATGTCAGCTGTGTGTGTGTGTATTCCTAATAACTTTTAAACCTGTGATTAAATCTTCCAGTACCTTGTTATGCTTTCTTAAAGACAACAGAGTTCTGGTTAAGAACAAAATACGTTAGGGTGCAAAATAAAAAAATTAGAAAAATCGGAATTTTTTTTTAGCTTATTTTTTTTTTTTTTAGGAAGTGAGGCTTAACTGATCATTCAGTCTGTGTGTGTATACATCCTAATGACTTTTGAACAACTGAATGGATTTTCTTGAAACTTAGAATTGCTATTTCAGGAATACTAACGATCTTGAAATCTTTATCAAGTGGACCTTTGTCAAGAAATCATAGCGAGAAGAAAAACGGCAAAAGTTTCGTAGAAAAACACTGGAATGGATTTCTAGGAATGACATAGATTATTAATCCTTTTAAATAAGTTAGGGTTTGACAGGATTAAAGTTAATCCTATTTCGACAATTAAAGTAAAGCATTTTTTCACAAATAGACAATTTGTCTTGTTTAAATTTATCAGATGTTATAATTGGAATCGAAATGGAGGTGGTTTCCGAACTTAAAAAAACACACCCAATGATTCTAAAATATTACTTCTTAAAAATCTTTGGGTATGTTTTTTTTTTTTTTTTTTTTTAATGTAAAATTTCTATTCTTATTGGAATTCTTAAACAATGAATATTAATCCGCCTTTTAATCCCATTAATATCTGGGAGTCGGAGGTGCGATCTTTAACGAATTTAGAATTAATTAGATGTAAACAATGTAAGGAAATTATGAAGAATTCAATTACTCTTTTCAGAAATTGCTGATTTAGCAGATATTATAATTTAAAAAGCTTTTCGCTTGATTTATTTTCATGATTTTAAATAAAATAAAATAATAAAAGCAATAGTTAACGAAAATCACTTTCAAGTTCTTAAAGGAACTACTTATCTTTCAAGAAGTCCACTTTAAGCCACTCTCGCTTTTTTAGGGGACAGTAAGGAGGACGTAGTAGGATTCCCGTTTGACACCGACTCCAAATTGGGAGTCGGAGGCTTGTGAATCATATTTCATTGGACTCCCCATGGCCGGGAAGTTAGAAGCCTATTTCCGGTTCAGGCTAACCCCAGTTTTAAAGCGTTCATTGAGCAGGTCAGGAAAATAATGGTAATTGGACAAAACTGGGGTCTATCTGTACTGAATGGATTCTGCTGAAAACAGAGATGAAGTGCTCGACCCAAGGTGGCAAATAGTCACCTACTCAATATGGTGCGAAACATTCTAAATGAACTCCATTGCCTGAAACTGATCTTGGCCCTTGAATTACAAATGGCTCATTTATTCGAGTTTTCGCTCCAATAGTATCACTTTCAAGAGGTTTCATAGATTGCAAATTGTACGGGGTTTACTTGGTTTTTGTATTTATCACAAAACTGTGAATTGACTTGTTCAGGTTAATGCAATTTGAAATTACAATTTTAGCCAAGGAAATTTTGACAATGTTGTCAAATTGAAATGGACGCGAGAAACGGATTTTTTTTTTTCATCTCATGGGGAAATTTTTTTATAGTCCAAACAATATTTATATAAGATTTTGATGGATTAAAACTTTGGCGAATAAACAAAAAAAAAAAAGAATATATTAAAATATATAACGTGTTTGGAAATTTTCACTTTCCCTTCGTCAAATTGCATTCACTCTAATTTGTATTCAATAAAATACTAACACCTTTTCCCGAATTAGTAGGAATTTTAATAGTTATTTTTTAAGTGTGTGCCTTTTAAAAATGTCTAATTATTTGACACGCATTAAAAAAATAAAGTAAAAAAGCGGATCTTAATTTTAACAGCAACAATGGAAAAAAATAAAAGCAAGGAGAAGCAGTTGCATATCATGAGATTTATAAAATAGGTTACGATGTAACTGTTATAATTTCGAAATTCTGAATAAAAAATAGTTTAAATACGACGTGGATTCACGTTTCACTCAAGTCACTAACTATAAAAATGCTGTTAATGATAAATTAATGCATTCAGGGAAGGAAAAGAAACTAGAAAAACAGGAATGGAAATATTTTCAATCGAAGGATTTAACATTAAAGCATTAGAATAAATGTCTTCTAAGAGACCTAAATATCTTCCTTCAGTTATGGTTATGGTAAGAAATATGAATGACGTCATTATGACTCCAGCAAAAAAGAAATTTTCAATTTAATATAATTCTTACAATTTCTTATAAGAAAATTATCAAAAGCAAAAGAAAGGCTAAATTTAGGCTAAATTTAAAATAATTTTAAATATATTGTCCATTATTACATTTTCCTTCTAAAGTCTATCTTAGATTTCTGTACTCCTTGTTTGTATCTAACTTTAGCATAACAAACACTTTAAAATAATTAAAATCTTTGTTACTGTGCTCTAAAGAAATATAATATACATCACTGCCATTATTAATCACTTACAGAAATCTGAAAAGAACAACTATCGAATATGGTGGGAATCAGGCCCCCCCCCCCCCCGCCACCATCAACTTAAGAACCCAGTTACCAAATGCGAATTCCTTTCTTTTAACTCTGTGCCTTCGATTTTTACCCATTACTTAATCATCCACTCTATTATTTCTTTTAATATATCAGAAACCACTCAAGTTGAACCAAAATACTAAATTACGATAATAACTCCACATCCCTTATCTTATACTTAACGAGTAATATGCTACTGAAATTTCTTAATTTAAATGAGATTAGAGCCAGTTCAATAAAGATCACTATCTTAAACCCAAAATATTTGTTCCATTAAGAAAGTGAAGTACATCTTTGATCAATGAAAATATATATATATATATATATTTTTTTAATGTTTATCAATCCTATTAGGTATACTTATAAGCGGTATACTTGTGTTATAGGAGTTGAGCATTTTAATATATTTTTTAAAAAATTATTAATTAATATTTAATTTTTCCATCAACCACATCTGAAATTATGTTTTGTTTTATTTGCTTAAAAGTTACATTATCTTTTTTATTAGGATCTATTTGTTTAAATATTTTATATTTTACATAATTATCTAATCTCTATCCATAATTATTTCTAATCCTTTCTATTTTAAATATTTTATTCCAATTACATCTAGTTTTTAATTCTCCTTGTTGGTAATTTACTTCTCTTTTCACTTCAAAATAGTTTTTAATTATTGTTTTATATATAAATTTTTCATTTATTTTTAATATTTTATATTTTTTTCTTATTCTTATTTGTTCATTTTTTGATTTATATTTATAATTTTTATAAACATTATTAAATATTTTTAATGTTTTCTTATTGATATTTTCTATTTGTTGTTTGTTCATATTTATCCAACATTCCAACCCATAATCCAAGATTGAGTCCACAAGGGATTTATATACTATGAGCTTTTGTTTAAACGGAACTGCTTCCCTAATGTGATAAAAGAGAAAAGCATTCTAGCTTAGCTTTCTCATCACATAACTATACTGTTCATTCCAGCAAAATCTGTTATCTATATCAATTCCTAAATATTTATAAGTTGATATAATTTCTATTCTTTTGCATTTACAATCTTTCGTTAAGATATTGTTATTCTGTTCTATATTTGGACATTCTATTTTATGTAAATTAATTATTACATTGTTATTTATTTTCTTATTTTTATTTTTGATTATCATTATTTTTGTTTTTTCTCCATTTACTTTCATTTTATTTTTAAATGACCATTTATTTACATTGTTTAGATCTTTTTGTATATTATTTTGGGCCTGAATTTGGTTTTTATCTGTTGTTATTAATATTACGTCATCTGCATATAGAAAAACCTCTGAATTTTTTATGTTTTTGCTTATTGAGTTTATGTAAATATTAAATAAGAGAGAACACAAGTTTGAGCCTTGTGGAATTCCTCTTTTGGAATTGTATAATTTACTTATATTATTTTCAATTTTTATTCTAAATTTTCTATCTCTCAAATAATTTTCAATCATTTTATATATGTTTCCTCTTATTCCCATTTGTTTAATTTTTTGTAATAAAATTTTATGATCTATAGAATCAAATGCTCTACTAAAGTCAATAAATGCTATGTATATTATTTCTCCATTGTTTAATGATTTGTTTATATTTTCATTAACATCCTTCAATAAATTTGTTGTTCCTTTATTTCTTTGATATGCATACTGATTTCGATTTAATAGCTTCCTTTTACTTACGTAGTCATAAATATTTTTTGCTAAATAACTTTCTAATAATTTAGAAATATTTGAAATTAGTGATATAGATCTATAGTTATTTAGATTATTGGAACTTATTGGATTATTGGATTTAATATAATAATTAAAAACTATGGAAATAACAATGGAAATCAGAGGTATTGTTTTGAGTTTATAGTAATGTTCTTTAAGCATAATTTGATACAATAACAGCTCTTAATCAGTCAGCAATGTCACTGATTCGGTCAACTTTATAACTTACGCGGAATTCAGTTGGTTTGCTTCTGTGTCAAAAATCAATTCAGAAATAATGACTTAGTTGCAGAAGCTGATAATATGTAATCTATTCCTTAAGAAAAAGAGGGAAGATCAGATATTGGACGATAAAACATTCCGTCCTCTTTTCGACAGAATGGAACATTTCGAAGTGAGAAATTGATTGAATGTTATTCTGAAGGAAATTGGGATGACAAAGCGATCCAAACCCCCCCCCCCCCCCGTGAATTTTCCATTTAGATCTTCTTTATCCACAATTGTTTTTAGCTTCTTGTGGGCAAACATTGTTCACTACCGAAGATTTCAAAGACATTCCCCTACTTCCACATCAGTTGATTTTTCACAATCTCATCAATAGAACCACATCAATTGTTCATTATTTTTGTCTCAATGTACATCTTTTATTATTTTAAGTGAAATATAGAAAAGCTTTCTATGACATCGGACTTTTTGAGTCTCTCTGTAAATTGCTGTAATAAATATCACTGTCAGTGATTAACTTCGCTGATTTCAGATCCTTTCTCAATGGCTTGTTTACAAATGATAGATACAAGAAATTTATGCATAATCTACTTCCTGATTAAACTGGGTTGTCATTTTTTTTTTCCAGCTAAAATTTTGAAAACCATAACAACAGGATCCAACAAAATCTCAATTTATAATGTTCATGAAAATTTCTATGTAATATAATTAATCCAAAATACTAAATTATATGTTTTTTTATAGAGGAAGATTTAAGAGCTACAAAACATTAGAAAACATAAAACCCTAGAAAATCAAATATTGTATTATTTCCAACACTAAGAAATCGGGAAATAATAAAAAGAAATCATGCATTTCATTTGAAGGAATTTAAGGAATAAAATGAAATATTTTATGAATTGTTTTGATAAAGAAATATTCATAATCAATTTCTTAACGAAATTTATTTTTAATTAAAAAAGAAATCATTTTTCATTCTTAATTAAATTGTTAAATCTTTATAAGTCTGAGATGAACGGATTTTTTTTTTTTTTTTGTTCCCTCTTGTATCAAGTAATTGAAAATCCCATTACTTAACATTAACTCTTGTTTTTTTGTTAAAGATTCAAAATCTTACATCTAATACTCTTTTAACTGGTAAATTTTAAAAATTTTCCATTCCAAGTCCTAATCAGTGGATGGAATTACTTTCGAAAGAAATACGTAATGATAAGCAATTATTAACGTTTTTATTAAAATGTTATATTTTTTTCAACAAAGTCGTTTTAAAATTAAAGATAAAATGATCTATGTTTTCATTTGAATCCGATCTATCACTGCTACCTAATTTGAAAGTCCTGAATTTATATTCTATAGGTAATCAGTCACTTCTTATTCTTGGTTTCAATGAACATGAAACAGCCGTCCCGGAATCCCATTTGTGTTGGCTTATCAATGTCGAAGTTGTGCTTGTTTGTGTTTGTGAATAAATTACTATTAAATTTTTTTTTTTTTTTTTTTTTTTTTTTATTCCTTAATTATTTTAAATTACATTTCAGTCCCGTTAGGAATAAGAATCCCTATCAAACGGGTTCTGGGATTAAGTACTTTTACAAAGCTAACATAATATATATATATATATATATATATATATAAAAAAATAAAAATAAAAAACACAATAAAAAAAGTGTAGTTAACAGATAATGTTAGTGTAGATTATATAATTAATTCTTTAAAAAGTTTTAACTATATGAACTAATAATAATAATAATAATAATAATAATAATAATAATAACGAGCTCCAGAAGCAGTGGAGGCAGGACCGAGTACGTGTTGTACCCATCGTCTTGTCCGCCACTGGTCTGGCACCTAACACTTTGCACCACAGTCTCAGCACACTAGGACTTCGCAAAAACACTTATGCACAACTGCAGAAGGCTGTAGTACTCAACACAACACGCATAGTTAGAAAATTTATGGACACAACCACACATCCCTAATCATTCTAGCACACGTCTTTACACTTGGCAATATGTGCTTTGGTCCTTGACCCGCCATGTTGTTTTTGCTGGGGAAACCCAAGGTTTGAAACATACAAACATAATAATTACACTTTTCATTATTCTATAAAATACAAATAGTATGTGAAAAAAATATCAGTAAAAATTAAATTATTCAATTAGAAAGCTCAAAGACTTTACATAACTTTACCGAAATGCATCAGAATTTTCTAAAAGCAAAAAAAGCTGACTTTAATATCAAAGTAAAACTCGAAAACTTCTAGAGTTATGATAATAAATTTAAATAATTTTAAACGACAGAAATCTATTTTATAATCAAAATTTTGAGTCTAGTGTTTAACAATGAAATTTCAGGATCCGAATTTAGGATCTTTCATGAATATGTTATAACAGATAAACTCTGCATTACAAGTAATGTTTGTGACTGTTCGTGGTAAGGATATTTATTAGTACATCGATTTAACTTTGCAATTCAAAAGACATCAATAAAACTAAATATAGAGCGCATTTTAATCTAAATTGCATTTTTTTTCTACATTCCTTTCCTTACTTCCCGTTGTTCAATTTTCTTTTTTTTTTT
>JAFIDM010000002.1:14050776-14062285 GCA_023159025.1 Thereuonema tuberculata
AAAAAAAAAAAAGAAACAAAGTTAGACCTACAACTAAATATAAAAAAAACGGACTGGAAAAATAACTTGATATTAGTTAGTGCTTATCTAGATTTCAATCATTAACTACACGACAGTTTTAGTAATTATGTCTTCCTGGTCATTAATATCCCTTTTGGCCTTATTACAAACATTCACACTTTTTTTATGTATATATACATTGTTTGTTAAGGAAAACAAGCATAGAAAATATTTAGATATAGAAATTCAAAATAAAAAAAAACAAATACATAAAAAAAGGTTCTTCTAAAAAAAGGTTGTGTTAATGTATTAGTTGATTTCCTCTTCAACACTTGGAATGAACAATAAAATCAAATCAACCAAACTGTGTCAAAAAAAATATTCTTATCGTCAAAGGAATGAAATTTTAAAATACAAAAAAAATAGTTCTACAATTTTTTTTATTAAAAAAAAAAGCAATTAAGCGAGGGAGACAAGGCTTATTAGAGTCTATTTTTTTTCGTTAATACAGTAATTCTTCAAATCGTATGAGTTAGTTCTAAAAACAATAAGAAAACACTATTAATCCTTTGCTAAACAGAAAAAAATTCAATTCTAGATTTAATGAAGGAAGACAAAATAGGAAATCTATAATTAAAATCTATTAAATTTATAATTAACACAGAAAACTTAATGAAGATAAACTAGAAATAAGGAGAATACAAATAATATTAACGTAAATTCTAAAAGAATATTCAGCAAATAAAAATAAAATTGTTTAAAGATTTGCTTGTTTTTTTTTTTGTTTTGTTTTTTTGTGGTAGCTAAAATAGTAGATGTTAGTGCCGAGTTTTTTTCAGTCTTCATTAATATTTATCATCAGTAATATTTACAGAACATTTTTGTTTGTTTGTTTTTGGAATGAATCAAATTCCGTTGCTTAATGAGATTTATTACAAATATTCATTCCGTAGTAGAGTCCAATTTTCAGGATTTTGGGGAGGGGCTGCAGACGAAAATAATCCCATAATGCTAGGCGAACACGTAGCAATCTGCGGCAATATTGTGGGACAATATTGCCCCTTTTTATTGCTGACAACCGTTGTCAGTTCATACCACGCGCGAACACGTAGGTTTTCCGAAACGAATATTGCCCTGACAATTGATGTTTACGGAGCTTCTCACTAGGGAGAGCGTGTTTCCGTACAGAATCGCTATAGTATTAAACGCCGTCCCTCTGTAGAAATCAATTAAGATTCTTTCATTATCAATTGACAAAATGCTGTTGTTTGAATTATCTTTTGTGGGCCGACCCATTTTGCTGATTTTGAAGCCTTCTTTCTCAAACAAAATGGCCGGCGTGAGTGAGTGATTTTCCGATTTTCAAAGTCCCGCCTTCCTTCGACGTCACCATTGTCACGTGATTTCATCCGTTCATGTGATTCGTTCGCGAACAAGCAATATTTCTCGACAATATTGTTCCTTTTAAGCTGGGCGAATACGCGGCAATTAGCGGCAATATTGTGGGGACAATATGGCCCAATTTTATTGCTGACAAGCGTTTGCAGCAATTTGATTGGTAGTCAGCAATAAAAAGGGGCAATATTGTCCCACAATATTGCCTGAAATTGCTACGTGTTCGCCCAGCATTTTTCCGACAATCGCCGATGGGCAATATTGGGCAATATTGTCCATTTTTATTGCTGCAAACGGTTGTCAGCAATAAAAATGAACAATATTGTCCCACAATATTGCCGAGATTGCTACGTGTTCGCCTAGCATAATGCAATGCGTTTCCCCCAGCAGCTGTGGAAAATCCAAAAAAAGTCGAGGGTTCTCTGATAAATTG
Organism: Thereuonema tuberculata; assembly: GCA_023159025.1. Classification (NCBI taxonomy): domain Eukaryota; kingdom Metazoa; phylum Arthropoda; class Chilopoda; order Scutigeromorpha; family Scutigeridae; genus Thereuonema; species Thereuonema tuberculata. The sequence goes on from JAFIDM010000002.1 coordinate 14,052,605, forward strand.
TGCCGCATACAAAATGCATTCTGCATTTCAGTATAAACATGAAAGAAACTCGCAATACTCTGATATTCATTGTGTACCCGCTTGTCTTCGAATCGAATCGGCGAACATCATTTTGGACGCCGTTTCTTCCATGGGTGTGACGTCACGACTAACGTGTTCCAACGCTGCCCTGTGATTGGGTAATTCCGACCGACTTCCAAGCAACTTTCCGAGTTGCTGGTGTAGGAACAACTCAAATCGGACGACTAAAGATGGTGCCAAGTTGCTGAAAAACTGACTCAAGACTGTCTCTATCAACTCGTGACGTTAAATCGGCCGACTAAGTTGGTGAAAAGTTGCATGGTGTTCGCGGGGCTTAAGATAGAATCAAAAGTAACTTTCAACTTACGGGTGAATTTATCAACAGCAGCAAATGCCACAGCGATATCTTTCCAAATGGATTGCAGATCATCTTCTCTATCTACTAATTTATTAGGAAGTGTTAGAGAACGTAAATCTTTACATTTACGCCTTCTTTATTTAAGAAAAAAAAATGAATTGAAACTGAAATGAAAAAATGCAATTAATAAAGCCTTTAAAAAGAAATAAGTTCAGCTTCAAAAATGTCTTCGTTGGAGCTTTTTCTTTTCCATTTGATTTAAAAATATTTTCATTTTAACGTTATTAAGTAACTTTCAGTATCTACATCCAACATATTTTGACTGCTGGTTCTTAACATAACGATGAATTCAAGGCACGTGACTTGAAGCCCATTACAATTCCTATCAGTTGATTCTGATATTTTTTTAGAACTGATTCCAAAACCATATTCATGGCGAAACAGTAATTTTGAAAGTATACTTTGTTAACAGAATATTTTCGAAATGTTTTTAAAATTCTGTTTGAGAATTCTTCTAAGAGATACGTCGAAAGATCTGAGGTAAGTTACAATAACTCCAGATACCAAAGATTTGCCGCTTTGACTGAGTGGACGCTGAAGCACATTCCATTGAGCCAAAATAAAACACTGCCATTGCATAGAAATACGATTACAAAAACAAAATTACTTTCTCTTTCGGAGGAAACCAAGCATACAAATCTGTTTTCTACTCTTGATATCCATTGAAAAACGACATTGCTGGGACCGAAGTAGTGCAGAGGAAAATTACAGGTTGTTTTAATTTTATAAAGATCACATTGGAGACCGTATTAAACACAGACAAAGTTTCATTGATTGAATTTCCTTTAGCGACAAAAAAACTGAAATGAACTGGATAACATAGAAAAATAATTAAAAAATTCTGTTATTTTAATAGCAACTTTTTCTTTTAACCTTTTTTAACGACCCTACAGGGAGAAGCTATTAGAATTCCCGTGTCTGTGTGTAACGACCTTCACTCTTCAAACTGGAAGTCGGATCCCCAGGAATGATATCTGGTTGGATTCCCCCTGGATTGGAGGTTTGGGAAAAAAATCCGACTTTCGGTTCCGGCCATTTCCGGTTTTACATGGCTGCTAATCGATTGAAAAATAGTAGAAATTGGATAAAATTAAAGTATATCTGTACTGAATTGAAGATGAAAACGAGATACGATATTCTCGACCTAATGTGTCCAGCTTCCGGTTCAAGATGGCGAATGGCTCCAATACTGCGAAATGTACTACGAGGGTCCCTTGCGCCAGTAAAGAAAAAAAAAAAAAGAAAAACTGAATTACCTTGCTATTTTTTGGTAACCAAAATAAAAACAGATTTCTTTTTTTTTTTTTTCAAAGTTAGGTTCACTAAAGGGCTACATCACAATGACAACCCAACATTGACATTTTCTCTTATTACCATTTCGATGAGAAAGTTCAAAAGAAAGTCCTTGAAAAGAAGGTTTTCTCTTACGTAAATCTAAATCGACCACTTTTCTTTCTATCAACTTTAAATGTAACTAAACCACCTCCCACTCTGACATTAGTGATGTCAAATGAATCTGTTGTTTTCTGAACATGTTTTAATGAGCATGTTTAATGAACATGTTTTAAAACCAACTTATGACCATTATTAGATAAAAGTAATTCTTCTATTACGTAGTTTAGAGCTTCTCAATTGTGAGTCCTAAGAAAATCCTAATAAATACTAGCTTAATATATAAGTTAGTCAAATGCTCTAATGTACATGTAGTCTCCATTATAGGCATCAAAAAAATCTGGGCAAAAGAAATTTAAATTACGTTCTATTTCATTGTAAGAAAGTATTAATTCACATTAAAATCAGCTTAAAAATATTTCAAGATATATTTAAATGATATCTATAAATCATGCTGAGGGGTTTTGAAAGGATTCTATATATACACAGGAAAAGGAATGAAAAAGTTTAACTGTACCGAGCGATTTTAGAAACACCATTTGGTTTACTGTAAGCAATTATAAAAGTGCGTCATGATGCGAAAAGGATTGAAATACACTGTATTAAATCGTCGTTATTGTGCATTTCGTAAATAGATCAAAAGAAATGTACAATTAGCGAACCGAAGAATTTTAAAAGGTCCTATTCTTTACTGGCAGCCATATTGGTATATTTATATCAAAGCAGATGATATTGTTTTATCAGAAATAAGAAACGAGCTTAAATTTGAAAAACCAATAATCCACTCATGATCGAATCAAAATAAAAGTTGAATAAATTGACAACTGAAAGTTGACTTGAAATAATCCAATAAATCATTACTCAATGAAAACAACCCAATAACAATTAATTATAACAACCTATTTTTGTTTCTTTTACTTTTTAGAGAAAGGACGAAAGGTTTGAAACCTTCCTAATCAATAAAAGAATAACAAAACCTACTATGGGATACGTTAGTTGCTAATTCTGCAAATGGTAATTCATGATTTGACAACTGATTCGTGCTCCCACACACTGAAGGTCTCAGTTAAACCATCCACTAGAAAACATGGAAATACTTGTTTTAGATGCCCTGAAACACTGCTATTCTATATCTGCAGATCGCCACAGAATCGAATTAGCTCCTATAATTCTAACATTTACAAAAAGGAATTAGATTCCAGACAGTTAATGGTGCAAAGAGTGTTTGTGCAAATCCGTTGCTTCAAGGTCTCAAGAATAACTTAACAACTTTATTCCATTCGAAATAAGGAGATGAATTATTCATCGATGAATTAACGTATGTACCTTCTATAGAGACCTGTCCTCTTTTCTTTAAGAATCCTTAAATCACTGCTGTCAATAAAGGTGAAGATTCAGAAAATTCTAAATAGGGAAAAGAAACTATTCAGTTATTATTTAGTAACTCGAAATTGAAATTTCTTATATTAATGTGAAAGAATTAAACAACAACACTCAATATTCATTGATTTTTTTGTGAAATAAAATATTTATTTTTTATTTATTTTGATTCAAATTATTCTCGATAAACAACATTACTTAGAAAAAAACTCTATCAAGAAATGGAGTTCGAATGCAATATAGAAACCATAATTCAATGAAACTGATTAAATAACAAAGAAATGAATATCTGGAATTCTATTTGTTCCTCTCACAATTCGTCAAAGGTTACGTTGACTATTATTAGGTGATTAACAACGAAACTGACGTATGCTTTCTTTCTGTTGGGTCATAATAAATAAAAAACGATGATAAAAATCCATTGACCTATCAGTGCCATTGCGTAATCGTGATCTACATAGAAATATGAGAAGGACTTCATTAAGTAAGTATCTAGTTCTTGTGATAAAGGAGTCATTAATTCTAGGCTATAAATGCTTAATAATTCCAAAATATAAGAATTCCATTGATATCAACTGTTGGTGTACGTGTGGAAATGTGCATTACTTTTATTATTATTGTGATTATTTTTTTTTTCACATATTTTATTTGTGTAAGATGTATTTACTTATGTTGACTCCTTCGTAGAATCTGCAGTTACTAAATGAGAGACTCATGATACTCTAAATGCACTTTGCCTGTGATTCTGACTGTCGATGTGAAGGTGGATTCGAATATAGAAAAGAGAAATTTTACTTCGAAATATAAGGAAAGTTGTTACGCTTGGCTTTTTGAGGTTCCTCCCATTGGAATCCAAGTGGAATCAATGTCAGACCAAAGGGAATGTAACGTTGAACTCGAAAATTCAGGAATGACCAGTTTGAAGCTGGAACGTGGAGAGAAGGTTAAAGAGTCGAAACTGAAACAGAACTTCCTTCATCAATAAATGGATTAAAGAAGATAAATTGAAAACGAGGAAATGCAAGAGATCACTTTAGGAAACCTAGAATTGGCTTTGCAACATTAAAGCAACTACATTTCAACAACACAGATTGAACAGAATCATTTGCAAATTTTCAAGCAATTTGCAAGTGACTAGACTTGTTTAATAGAACTCTAACTTGTTTCTTTTTAAGTCACTGAGAGGACGTATTTCCTTTCCCAAAAATTCGAGTAGAAGGCACCACAGGGGAATTAGTTTACTTTCATTGTTATTCTGAGCTATTGTTGTTTTCGTTTGGTGACCCAACAACAACTTCTTACGTAATAACTTTTCTTACTGATGCATATTATTTATTCAATTCTTTTTAACCAAAAACACTTAAATACGAAATTGATTAAAAAAATACTTCTTAATGATGATACTACAAAAACAAAACAAAGAAAGCAATGAGAAATTTTCATCAAATCAAGAAGATTAAGAAGCCTTTGATCAAAGCAATGACAACAAAGCAGTTGGATGGAATCTTAGGAGATCTAAGGATCAGTAGAATTAATTCAGATCTAGAATCAATATCAGATGTCACGAATTAATTTAGTCTTAAGTAAAATTCATCCTCAAATAGTTCAGCAGCGATTCCTGAACTGTTTTTATCGATGAGTAGTTGTCTGTAGTATAACGATCTTTGGCAGGAGAACGAAAAGATGTAAAAGCTAGAGTTTAAAAGAACCCTGTGATATAAAAAGAGCATCAGGTTAAGAATCTCTAATTTAGAATAGTTTATAATGGCTTTTGAAATTTTAATAGTAAATAAATGTTACAAGTAAAACGTTCCTGTTGATTCTGAACAAAAATACATATAAATGATTAAAATTTATTATCACTATCCTTTCATTCAACTGTTTGAAACTTACATTGTGAGTATTCGAAAGTTGACATAGCAACTATGCTTAGCTAACTAGGAAATGCTGTTCAGTCCCACAGTCCATCAATCACAATTTAGAACAGGAAATTCAGTTGGAATTCCAATGAAACGCATTATTTCTTTATCGATTTTATTTTGTTCGACGATGACTCTTTAGAACTATGGTCGGAATCTCAATTGAAACTCTATAAAATGCAAATGGGGGTAAACAATGCAGAAGAAGAGCGTCATAACGAGGATAAGACCATTTAGTATCTTTCATGCCTAGAGAAAAATAATACAAACTTAAACATACATGAGCATAAACATATGACAATAAACCAAACTTTTTTTTAAGTACCTTTTTTTAGGCTAATTACACATTATTGAAAGTAAATGTAAAAATAATTAGAGTTTAAGTTCAATCTATTTTGATGAACATTTTAATGTTATTTGATGTTAATAAGTATCAATATCCTAAAAATAAAAATACTGCAAAAAAATATCCATGTCTTATTCAGGATTGAACTCAATACTATAATATGAGTTTAGTTCCTTAGACAATATCTGAGGTTTCTTCGTTACTTATAAAGGAATTGGCAATAAAATGAAATAAACCTATTTTCAAAAGATCTCTAATTTTCCTCATAACCTACAGTTATCCATGGTTGAATGGATGTAATTTAAAAAGGCAAAACAAATACCAAACTCTATGATACTTAATAATTCAACGGAGCATATAGGAAAACTTTAATATACAGCTGCTGTTTCTTTTCCTTGTTCCTTTCAATTCATTCGGTCGCAGAATTATCCGCTATTCCGTTCTTTCCTGTTCGGTTTTCTTTCCTTTTTTTTTTCTTGGTCCAGTTATAAATAAAATAGAGACGAAGCGAATGAGTTTCTCACAGATGCTTATCTGCTCTTTTTACCTTGAGAGGGACCTTGAAGCCACTTCCTTCCACCACCCTCCCACTCTCACTCACCCGTTAGTTACCGTTACTAACTAATTAACAATGTAACGGATTGCAATTTAACAAACGCACGCTTTAATACAGGATGGGCCAAATATTATGAACTCCTTTCTTTGTTACAGTGTCATTGAAAAAAAATGAAACATCTACAATAAGATTTCAGACAAACCTCAGCTCAGAAGAGAGACGGAAATGTAAGACAAACTGAAGTTTTTTACTTTACAATAAAACAGTAATAAAGGAAAAGAAAATCAGCACATGAACAAGAGTAAAAGAAGAAATTGCCTTTCTGATTTTAGATTATGGGGATGAGTTGGGAACGGCCGTTTCGTCCTGCAACGGACTCATCAGCCCAACCCTGCCTCACCCTAGCCCATTCAGTTCGTAGGAAAAGGTGTTGCTGGCATCGGATGACGCAGCAATTTATTTTCTGGCTTTTTATTGTGGGTGGGACCACTGCCAGGTTGACAGTGGTTCTCACCAAGAAGATCTTGCCTTTCTGATTTGGTTAGGGTGAGGCAGGGCGAACTCCTCCCCATAATCTAAAATCAGAAAGGCAATTTCTTCTTTTTCTCTTGTTCATGTGCTGATTTTCTTTTTCTTTATTACTAATTTCACAGCCCGTTAAGCTTATTTTTCATATTAATAAAATAGTAAAGTGGGGAAAAAAATCACAGACACTTCTGCAGGGTTTCCGCTGTTCCCACATTAGCCCAGGGTTTTTTAAATTCAGCTGAAAGAATGATATAACAACAAAATGTTACCATCACTTTCCTATTTCTGTTGATCCTTCCGTAATAATGAGTTTTTAGTTATTTTACTCCTTGTTACAAAAACCATACATCATTGTTAGTCATCTAAGAATAGTCTGAGGAATTGTAAGTAATTAGACAGAGCGATTTACTTAAACTATACTTTCATATCCTTTGAAGATAAAGCGAATACATTAAAATTTGAGACCAATGTTCATCTGACACCTCAAGACAAGCCTGTTTCCCGCTGATTAGGCGATCATCAGTTGAGGGTAGTCAGGATGAACTTTTGCAGGTCTCATAACGGAGGTGACTTGATAGTTAAACAGGAAGAGCAGTGGAACCTCCATGACTAAGTATTAAAAACATAAAAACACATTAAAAATAAAGAAAAAGAAAATTCATGTGCTGGGCTCTGCCAGCCTCAAATGAATTTCTTATGGCATCAAAATAAATAAAAAGTGCCTAAAAGATATGTAAACACATTAAAATTTGAGACCAATATTCATCTGACACCTCAAGACAAGCCTGTTTCACGCTGATTAGGCGATCATCAGTTGAGGGTAATCAGAATGAACTTTTTCAGGTCTCATAACGGAGGTGACTTGATAGTACATATATTTTACATGCAACAACTGATGCTTTTTCATACTATTGGGTCTGTAATTTAACATATGAGTCACGTGATGTTTCTACTTGTAAATTGCATTAAAACTTGCTTAACGCAGTTCAGAAATCACAATTCATGATCGATCGAAAGCCATCTTGGACCATTCTTATTCGATGCCTTTAATGAGAAATTATATCGACGTAAATTCTCCATACTCTTCGCCACACGAAGGCTGATAAGTCTGTGAGTTCTGTATATCCATTCTTGTTAAAAAATGCGATAATAACATCAATGAGTGTTTACAAGTCACCACATTTTTCAGTTTCGTTGTCATGTTTATATTCGTAAGAATTAACACTAAACATCACCAGGATTGATTTCGACAATTGAATTAAAAAATTGATTAAATACAAAAATAATAATTTTATAACGTTACACTTTGTGTAATACATTCACATGGTCTTCAATAATCTAAGGCGGTCTGATCAAATCGGAAGGGCATTTCCTTTTAAAAGTGTTGTGGTTTTTTTTTTCCCCGAAAACTACAAAATTTAGCTCTAAATACAAATTAATAAAAAAAATTGAACAATTCATTGTTTGACCTCGATTTTTTTCATTTGAGAATTTTATCACTTTTGTACGCAAATATCTTTAAAGCGATACTCATTCAACTATAAAAGAGTTCTTGTTCATCAACAGCCAATTCTCATTAGCCGCAGGGGTTATGTTCTGCTAAATCCCGGGTAACGGAAACCGCGCTACTGAACCCATCGGGAAAATGAGGTTAGTCTTCACCATACACTTTCTGTTACCATAAATACGTCATTGCGTGTAGTGTTCGTGTAATGAATACTTCCCAAAGTGCAGTACATAAAGGTATTTTTACGCTTGCATTTCACAAAAAGTCATGCATTTAAGAAGTCATAAGATTAAACATGTGAATACACATTTCAACTCCAGAACGAAGCAAATCAACTACAGGAATCTTTTCCATCACATCTGCGTTTGCGTTTAAGAACTCTTTCTGTTCTCTTATTTATTAAAATTAAAAGTGAATCATGTTTTCCCTGTCATTAGGTTTCTCCAGAGTGATTAAAAAGGTGTGAGTAAAATCAATGTTAATGTCACTTAGATTCAATTCATGCATGTTAAATTTTATTTCTTATTAACTTGTTTGTTTTGGGGGTTTTTTTCGTTCCCACAGCTAAATTCCTTTGTCCTGCCTGGATCTGTAGTTATTATTGTCTATTTTTATTGTATGTTTTTGTTGAGATACCACTTCCGGGATAGAAATGGGTTCTTAACTTTTTCGCTCACTCTGGGGCTAACATAGAGGGTAACTCTGGCTGATGACGCCTAATAAAGCAAAAAATAAAACCAGCTGTTCCAGATTCCCGTCGATGATGGCTCAGGGTGAGAATTCCTTATGTTTGTCCATTTGGTTTTGTCACTCTTCTATTTATTAATATCTGCTCCGTCTTAAATCAACTCACCGTCTTTTACATACATTAACCAAAACAAAAAAAAAACAAATCGAATAATATTAGCATCAGTTTCAAACATGCATTTGCCACTTTTTTAATAAGATCCGATTTAATGTAAAAGATTAGAAATACTCCCTTTACTAATAGGCTATTTCATTTCAATGTCTGGTGCGTAATTCTTATTCAAAGTTTACTATAACAGAATAAATCTATTTCATTTACGGAAATAGATTTATATTAATTTGACTGTATTTTTCCATAGAATTCTTAATCAGAAATCTAATAAGTAGATGTCAGATTCAAAAGCCACTTCCAGGAATGTCTGTTGTTGCTCCTCTATAGAAACCACATCGTTTTTACAAGATTTTAGTCAGTTATTGCATTATTTTATTGGTATAGGATTCCAAAGATCCAATGTTGGAACATTAAGTGAAATGACATTTTTTTTTATATAATAAATTTCAAATACTATTTTTATTTTAATGTAAAAAAAAAAAAAAAATCTTGAAACTACAGGCACTTATATTTTGTTTTCAATTGGAAACTACAATATTAAAAAATATATATATGTTGCTTTATATTTTTTCAATTTTAATTTTTTAAAAGTTGTAATAGCGCATTATTCTAAGAATAATTACAAATATAATTATATATAATTTTCATATAGTTACAAATATTCTATGAATATTTTTCAAGGAATTCTTAAATTTTCATATATCATTCTACTACTCTTTATAATTTATAATTTATAAATTTATATGTTAAGTTAT